>PUDQ02000112.1:0-93797 GCA_002964805.2 Trametes villosa | reverse complement strand
GTGAACGGCGGGGCACGCTTCACTGGGCCAGGGAGCGCTGAGAATATTATTAAATGCTACTCACTGCAACGCCTTAGATATTCAAGCGCACCGCGAGCGCGCCGCTGCGGCACCATGTCGGTGTGCCTCGTCGTAATCCGATGTCGTCCTGAGCATCGAGGTCGGACGGCCGGCGGGGCGTACTCAAGTCCAACTTGAAGGCGAGAATCAAGTGTTATTTCTGCGGGAGTTTCAAGCCGTACTATAGCTCGTCCATGCATAACGCAGCTCGGCCGGTGGGATACTAACGATGCAGGGGCGGGGTGTAGAGCCAGGACATGGTGGCCGGGACAGACTCGAAGTGAGTGCAGGCGCCCACTGGCTTTCGATCCGCCAGAAGAGGCAGGTCGCGTGGTTTGAAGCGCCGGCCGCGTCTACTCTCCTTCCTTCCTCCTACACTTGTCTGGCGGCCAATCGCACAACTACAGAATCTGACAAGAGATCCGGATTAACGCCTCTCTTTTGTATGTAGAGTACCCCGTAGATATCGAAACCGCCGTCCCAGGCTCAGATACCCTCTGCGGCCCGCTAGTCCCGCTGTCCGCCGACTCGCGCTCCGAGTTCAAGTTGCTACTCGCCACCGCCGATACGGAGTCACCCCAACCGACAATTGAACTCCGGGGTTTCAAATCAGTGCAGGTGAGCACCGTCTACGCCAATATGGGAATGAGGTTCGCGACCGAGTCATCGATGAGCCAGTACCTGTCGTCCTCGGTGCCCGGCTCGATTACGGTCGGGGGACTCTTCACCCCCGCTTTCGGGAGCATGTGCGGACGTGTGTAAGGACCAGGGACGCGCGGGCGTCGAGCCTTGCCCATGTCGGTACGCTGCTTAGGGGCGCGGTCGCCTTGCCGGACCGCGGTGGACGGCTTCGTGCAGGTGAGCTCGACGCCGACGACGGTCGCGCTGTCGGCGTGGAGGACGAGGGATGGTACGACTACGGGCGCGGCGCGCTCAGGCTCCTTCGGCGCTGCCGGAGTGTCCTTGGCGCGGACGGCAGGGTGGTATCCCGGGTGGACACTGTTCGGGTCGCGCATCGCGCTCGCGACGTCCTGAGATGTCGCGCGCTCGAAGCGGATGCCGTCCGTGGTGCCGCACATCCCGATGAGCATGCGCAGGATGTCGTTACTGCAGGGGATGTTGTTGAAGGACATGTACGGGACCCGATCCGGCCATCCCACGAGCTTGCACCCGTCCTGTACGACGGTGAGGTTTGCATAGGGCTTGGCGGCGTAGTGGAGGCGCGCCGTCGGGTCGTGCGCGACCTTCCCTGCTCAATCAGATTAGCAACGGCCCAGCTACGTGCACAAGGAGCAAACACTCACGGAGTTCTTGCGTCATCTTGTCCCGGAGGTCGCTGGCGAGGAGTATGCGAGTACTCTTCGCATCCTCGTCTTTTGCGGGAGGACACTCGGGATTCAAGATGGGAGAGATGCTGTTTGAAGGTGACATGGCGGAAGCGGCGCAAACCCGGACGGTGTTGCTCAGCGATGGCCGGTCTCGAACACGGCATTTTATGCGTGCTAGCAAGGTGAATCCTGACACCCACGCGGGGCAATATTCTAATATCATGGTGTTAACACGTAGGACCTACGCTCAAGGCCACCCGCGATTCGGACACCGCCGCGGCGCAAAGCTTCCTGACGCGGCGAGATGCGCCCCCGGCGCCCTGACTCGCCGGGCTGCACGCGCAATATTTGCGCTTCCGGGAGTGCGCTTTCCGTTTAGCGAGGCAAGCCCCACGCGTTCGCCTTCAACTGATCGCACGCCGAGAACGCCGTGCGACTGCAGCGTCAGGCCGATACGATGCCGCCCTCTGCGCGGGCCGTCTCCCGTCGCCTCGCGCGCTCCCCCGGGAGCACCGTCGCGAACGCTCACACCGCTGCAGCGAGCGAACACGAGCCGCACGACATGCGGGCAGTGCTTCCCTGCGTGCGTCGACGTGCCCGCCGCGCACTGTCCTTGTTTAGTGCTGACTCTACCAGAAGGCCGTAGCGGCGAGGTCGCCATGATGTACCCAGTGACCAGTCGGAGTGGCACCTCTGGGACCTGGTACGTCGTTTTAGCTCTACCGTTCATGCTCGTTGACGTTCAACGAGTGCAATTAGATCCCATTGTGTCCGAGAGAATTCGGGCCATCCCCAGAGGCGAGGCTCAAGCCGACTCAGCGGATCGCTTTAGCGTGCGCCCGACGGTCTCGAAAGCGACCCAGATGCGCACACTGACGCAGTGCACCCACCGAAAGATACTAGGCATCCCGAAGCGCGAGTACATCGCCCCTGCGCGTTTTCGCGGCGGGTATGCTGCGGATGTTTTGTAACCGACCTGTGCATCTCCTCGACGTCTTGCGACATGTTGCGATCGCCCTCGGGGACACGCCTGACCGTCCGACTGGGGCCGGCGTTCATCGGCGAGGCACCGGCGGCTGTGCAGCACCTTCTGCAGCTGCTCGACTCTGTATATCGGTGGGCTTCCCTTCCTTGTAACCTCGTGGCTCACGATCCCCGCGCAGATCTCGGCTGGGGCTGACGTCCGCTAGCATCGGCGGTGCGGGCGCCAGCTCTGTCTAATTCTGTCGATGACGGCCACTTGGCGTTAAGCAGCGAGGGCGGAGGCGAACTGCGGGGCCAAGGTGTCGTTAGTTGCCGGCGGGGGTGGCTTTGAACGGGGGACACGCGCAGGTATGCACCTGCCTGATCGCGGACCCGAACTTGTGCTCGTCGCGCGCGTCTGAATGCATTCAGGCTTCGTCTGCCAGTGCTGTAGGTCCAAGCGCGTTCTGCGAACTTGAAGCGCACCGCTCGCGCGTGTCCACATGCGGCCGGTGCAACTCACCGTTCCACATGCCGCCACTTCCCGCGGACGCGGTGACCCCCTCTGGCGCGTCGGGAAGTTGTTCGCGATGCCGAGCGAGCGTCTGTGCTGGTACGTACTACCTCAGGGTCGAGCTGACACCTTTGCAGCGCAAATTTCCAGCTTCGCGGCAGTGTCACCGCGCGGTTCGCGTCCGACCCGGGGACGGTATGTCATCATTGCCCGCCTCCAAATGGCCCTCCCCTCTCCATTCTCATTGACACCGTCGTTATCCACCACAGATTTCGTGCGGCAGAGGGTGCGCATCACGCGGCCTCGACGTTACCCGTCCGTCCGTTGTCGCCGGTGGCGAGTGCGCGGGTGCGTGAGGGCGTGGCCCGATGTAAGTGAGACTTGTGTCTTATTCCGTGCCAGGTGAGTGTGCGAGGGCGCGAGCACTGAGTGCAGCGTCGTAGGTAGCAGTGCGGTGCGTAGTCGGAGGTGTCCGCACCCGCAGGCTGCTCAGGACGGGCACTCGAGAACAGCTGCCTCGCGGACGAGCCGGTCGCGGTGCAGGCTCTGTATTCGTAGGTGTACAAAATATATTTCTGCAGTAGTAATGCGCGTGAGTGTCGGGGGAGAACCTCGAACACCGGCCGGCTGTAGTTCGCGTCATCCGAACCCCGTGTCTCCCGACCTCCCGCATCGCCTGCAACGCGTATTCGGACGGCTCGCGATCGCCCGTCGGTATGGTGCGTTGGTCGCGTACGTAGCTGACGCGTGGGTAGCGAAACACAGCGGTCGCGCCCTTCACCGTCCGTGCATCCCTTCGCGGTCGTGCCGAGTTGTGCTACTAGCACTCCACCGTGCACACTTGTTTAGGCCGCCGTCACCCGTATGCAAACAGCCTGCCACAAACCTACCTAGTACGAAGTCGGCCATCCAGTGTTCATCAAACATGTACGAGCACTCACCGAAGCGTGTTCGGCCTGCGAAGTGCTCGGGCACCTACCTGAGCGAGCGGTGCATCGAGGAACGTCGGGCATGCGCGCATCTGCCTAGGAAGAGTCTCGCGGTGCGTCTCCGTTCCGGGAACGCCTTCCCTGAAAGAGCTCACGATCGCGCAGCGCGCGGGGGAGCGGGCACGGCGGAGAACTCGTACGCGTGCGAGGCCGGACGAAGCGAACAGGCCACGCACCTGGACTCCGAGTCGGTGACCCCATTACGCGGGTGCGATCGCTGCCCGCGCGCGTGCGTCTGCGTCCGCACGACACTTGAATACAGATCTGCGAGGAGGGAGGTGACTCTGAGCAGCATCCCGCCCAGACCTTCCCTCCTTCCTACCCTCCTGCCATGCGCCCCCCACTGTGTTCGCGTCGTCGCCGACGTCCTCCACCCGGCCGACAACCCTCGGGCGTCCGGGTACGTCCTCCGACCATTCACCTACCCGGTTATCCATTCACTCGGTCGTATCGTCGCCAGCCTCGGTCCAAATGACGCTGTGCGGACGGGGTGAGCGGTGCGCCCGGCGGCCTCCATCACACGAACTGCACACCCACTGACCTTCCTCTTCCTCGGCAGCGCCCGTGCTCGAGACCGGACGCTCGAACAGCCTCGCGCCCTAGTATGTCCGTCCCACTCTTCTCGATCCCACACCCGATGCACTCACCCCTTGGTTGCGCACAGGTCCGCCGCCCCGACGCACACCGCCGACGCCTGGGAGCAGCACGGCAGGAGAGGGGAGAGCACTAACATTCCTCGCCTGGCAAAGTAGCACCTACCGTAGCTAGACGCCGCCCAGTAGGGGCGACGTTCTCGGAGCCGCGCCATGCGCCCTTCTGGAGAGCGTTCGTGCACGTGGGGGCAGCACGGGCGAGAGACGGTGTGGGGCGGGCCGGGAGCGCACCCACGCGCACGGAGGAGGGCGGAGCGACGGCGGTCCGTTCCGTGCGCTGCGCCCGCGCCCGCATCCGCGAGAGCAGGCGCTCTCGTGTGTTCGGGCGTGCAGAGGCGTCGCGTGTCGCGGTGAGGGCGCCCGCGGGGGCGGGGCGCGCGAGATGTGCACGGAATGGGCAGGGAGCGCACCGAAACCGCGCGATCCGGCGCACCGGGCTCGTCAGCGGGTGTACCAGACGGCTCTATACTCACCTGTGCTCGTCGAGTCGCCGCTGGGCCGCGGTGTGGCGTGGGGCGCGCGCGCAGATGTCCGCACCTGCCCGCCCGCCCCGCGGAACCGCGTTCCGGGGCCAAAACCGAATGTCGTCGCAGGGGTCCGAGACGCTTGCGACCTATAGCAGCGGGTCCAAGGACCTCGCCGTCTCAGTCTCAGCGGCGCAGCCTGCGAGTTGCGCGAGCTACCGGCGAAGTGGCGGGCGCTTGCCCACTTGCCCATGAAATCGCCCTCCAGACGCGAAAACGAAACTCGCCGTCCCGCGCTGCCGCGCGCAGGGCCGGATCGGAGAGGTGTGAGGGGCCGTGTGGCGCGGTTTGGACGCCGGCGAGGGCGGGGTGCGCGCGGTATGGACGATATTGCGGCATCGCGGGGCGAAAACGCGCGAGAACGCGCGCGTCTCGGCGTGCAGGGCGTTGTGAGAGCGCGTACAGAGCGCCCCATACCCGACCGTGCCGCGCAGATCGTTGTCGCGCCGGCCGGCGCACAGGGCTTGAGGGCAGACGGTCGCGTCCCCTGGGCCGTCCTATGAGGCCGTGCTGTGGACGCGAAAACCGATGTCGTCGGCCGGCGCTGCGACGCGCACTGCCGGTTGCGGCATGTTCGAGGGGCCTAACGTCCAAATTCGAGACGCTGCACCTATGAGCCGCGTGAGTTATCCGCAAAACGACACCGCGCGTGCGCACCAGGGTGGGCGCTTACCGTATGTCCCATGAAATCGCGATTTCGACGCGAAACGAAAAGTCGTCGGCGCGCTTCCAAATGCGCAGGGGTGGCGGAAAACGTATCGGGGAGCGGGATGCTGAGATATGGGCGACGTCGGGCGGGGTGTCTGGGAGTTATGGACGAAAAGGGGGCAGTGGCGGGCGAGATCGGCGGACCACGAGCGCACCGTGGCGTTTGGAGGTCCGCGGAAGCGCATTCCAAGCTCCCCGGAGCGCTGTCGTGCACGCTTGAGCGGTGGCACGGCGCCCTGCGCACGTTCGAGAACGGCATGTGTATACGCACCTATAGGACGGCCCATGAAGGCGTGTTTCGAGCTGTAAATACAAAGTCGATGCCCCGGGCTAGGACGTCGGCGGATGGCTCGAAACGTTCAATATAACCGTTCGCTTCAATTCGGGCGCTGTGGATGACGAATTGCGTGAGCTATCGAGGAGAAGGTAGGGGCGGGCGAGACACGGGCGCTTACCGCAGCGTCCATGAGAGGTGGTCGTGAGCGGCTGCCGCGAGCTCCATGCGCCGCCCCGGCGAGTTGGTGGCCGGTCCAGAGCGTGTGGGGGGTCTACATAGCACGGATTGAGCGTAATAGGACGGGGTCGTGGTGTTATACGTACGAAAAGGCGGGTGCTCGGAGGGTAAACGGCGAATATCTCGGGCCTCCTGGCGCGCAGCGCATCGCAACTAAATGCGCATGGCGAGGGGTTTATGCACGTTGCGACTGTGCACATATGCGCGCGGGGGCGTTCGGCCTGGACGCAGGCGAGCAATATTGTCGGCGTCGGAGGTGTATTATGCATGTAGATCAGCGGGGCGCGCGGCGGGTCGTCTTCGCAGGCGTTCTTCCGAGCCCCTGGTGCGCTGCAGACGGCTGCTCGAGATGCCCTGCGCCGCGCCAGGCGCGGGACGGTTGTCTGGGCGCGGAGGAGTGGACGATGCCTGTAGAGAGGGGAATGCGCAGTGAGCACACAGCGAAGAGGATCGACGTCGCAGGCGCGGAGGCGAACATGCGACGCCCCGAGCAGTGCTACCTAGGCCTATAGGGACGACCGCGGAGAGGGGATGTATGCGGGGCGGAGGCGCGCCCAAGGACCTGGAGAGAGCAGGGCGCGCGCGAGTGCCCTGAACAGACGGCACCAGTGAGAGCGTCGAGCATGCACCGATGGCTACAGGCGAGCGGCGAGGGCGAGAGCGACGTCATGCTCGAGCGATGGGGCCCCGGATCGACGACAAGCGCACGAGCGTCTGTACATCTACGCATATACAGCATGTTCTAGGCTTCTCACACTGCGCGGTTTTTGCCTGCTGTCGCCTGCAGCATCGTGGCCTGGGTGGCACAGCATGCCATTCAATATCGACGTCGACAAGCGAGATCTTGAGAGCTCCTCGAGCGTCCGGACCTTGACAAAGCATGTCTTTACACTTCTCGAGCTAACGTACACTGCCCGATGCCTTCTTCATATTCAATGCGGCTTTCTCTGTGGGACAAGATCCGTGTAACGCTGCGCACTGTGTGTGGGAGCGATCTTCCAGGTGCTCACCTCAACAGATCCCGGGGCATGATGCATGAAGCTTGAGGTGGCGTGTGGTCGTAGCGGGGGGCTCACAGCTCGTCCGTCCCCCGCTTCGCCCTCTGCTTCTGCCCCTCCTGCACGTCGACCCTCAGCACCCCAGGAAGCGCGTGCAATGCGTCGGTGACTTCGCCCGCGACGCGCGGCCAGCTATCGCGCGGAACGCTGAGTACCTGGACGTCCTGGAGCTCGCCGACGCGGCCGAGCCGCTTGAGCAGGGGGTGCACCGCGAGCCCGTCTGGGTTGTTGTGCAATGCGGACGTGGGCGAGAGGGTGACGGTCAGGAGGACGTTCTCGTCGTGGTCTTGTGCGAGGGCGGTGGACATCGTATGCGGAATGCCGGGCAGAGAGGATATCGGGATGATGGAGGCGGTGGACAAGGTGTGCGCCGCTGCTGGATATGCTGGATCCGGCCTTACACCTTCTTACACTCGTACTGCGACCATGCCAGCGGCGGTGGTGAAACGCTCTCCGAAGCTCTCTGTATATGCCGTATTTCCTATGCATCCCCGGCATGTACAACACCGCACGGCAGGGCTACCCTGATTCCTAACTTCTGATTGTCTTCACCGCCAAGCGCGAGCTTGCTTGTGCTCCCGACGCCGCCCAACCTTAGCTTGATACCATCACCACCCCACCCCGCCACCCGCTCTTACACACAACCTCCCCTGCTCTCTCTACGACTCAGAACATGTCGCTCGCACCCCCCTGCGACCCGATCTCGCGCACGCGCTCGGGCGCGGTGACCCCGCTCGAGTCGCAGGTCGGCGGGCACCCGGGCGTGCTCGCGAGCGAGGACGGCGCGCTGCTGATCAAGCCCGCGCTCGAGCCCGAGGTCGCGTTCTACCACGCGCTCTCGACCGACGCCGGCTTCGCGCCGCTCCGCCCGTTCGTGCCCAAGTTCTACGGCACGCTCCGCCTCGAGGGCCAGGTCGCCGAGGGCGAGCAGGCTGCGCCCGGGCCTGCGGGCATTGCGGTGACGAAGACTGAGGATAGCGGCAAAGATGAGTGCATTCGCCTGGTTGCGCGCGAGGGGGAGGGGCTTATTGGGTGGTTTGCGGATACACAGAGCATCGTGCTGGAGAACCTCGCGCACCGCTTCGCGAAGCCGAACATCCTCGACATCAAGCTCGGCACCGCGCTGTACGACGACGACGCGACTCCCGAGAAGCGCGCGCGCATGGAGAAGACCGCGCGCGAGACGACGTCGCTCGAGACCGGCGTGCGCCTCACGGGCTTTCAGGTGCGTATCAGTGTGTGGCGCGCGCGGGGTACGCTGGTTGACAAGGCGCGCAGGTGTACGACTTGGCTAGTGGGAAGGCGGTGAGCGTGCCGAAGTCGTACGGGAAGTCTATCAAGGCTGCGGAGCTCCCTGAGGGCATCGCGCGGTTCTTCCCCATCGCGCCCGACTCCCCTCCCCCCGCGCCCGCAGCCGACGCGCCTGCGCAGGGCACAGGGCTCCCGAAAGACATCCTGGAGCCCATCCTGGAATCCCTGCGCGAAGATATCAAGGAGATCCGCGACGCGCTCGCGGAGGTGCACATGCGCATGGTGGGCGGCAGTCTGCTCGTCATCTACGAGGCGGACACGGAGCGCGCGCGTGCGGGCCTCAAGTGGCTCGAAGAGGGCGGCGACTCGGAGGACGAAGACGAGGAGGAAGAGGAGGAAGAGGAGGGCACGCCGCGCGTGGGCCCGCCGTACATCGTCAAGCTGATCGACTTTGCGCACACGAAGATCGTGCCGGGGATTGGGCCGGACGAGGGCGTGCTCAAGGGCGTTGACACGGTCCTCAGGCTGCTGGACGGGCGGATAGAGCAAGTTAAGGCCGAGGCGTAACTTGCGGTACGAGGTGTCCGGCGGCTCGGAGGACGCGGGGCGCGGACGATGTATGCACGGCAGCGCTCGGCCGGAATATATTTCGTTTGCGCGACGGACGGAGGCGGGCGGGGTGCCTGATCTGTACGCGGCATCTGGAGGCGTACGGGGAAATAAACAAGGCCTTACGACGTTCTGTGGGGGCAGGAGGCGGGGGAGGACGTTCTGTGGGGAGGTGTTTGGGTGTACTCGGGAATCGGGAGGAAACGACGTGTATTCATATCGGCGTACGGACACAAATATTTACATGGCCGACTCGGCCACGGACACCCTCCCTGCTCTTGCCACACGTCGGGAAACACGCTCTAGCACAGTACAGAACGGACGAAGCCCGCACGATGAGGAGCCGTGCACGGCTGTCCTAAATCGATGCTCTGTGAGCCGCCACTCGCAAGACATACACGGGCCACTTGCCGCGTCGCAAGGCCGGCTTGAACAGTCGCGGTACCTCCTGCCAGGTGGAAATTGCCTCCTCAAAAACGGCCGCGCGATTGCGCTTCTGCGCGCAATTCGCTTTGACACCCGCCGCCGTCGCGCTGTGCATTAGCGACCGCCGCATCGGGTACTCGTGTTGGGCTACGCGCAGCTATCCTGCACCTTCCGAAGCTCGCGCGCCGCCCGTTTCCGGAACTACCCCGTTCGCTGCCAGTGAGAGGGAGTGCATGGCACGACAGATGAGCACTCACTTCTTCATTCCCACGCCGTGCGCAAGATCTCGGCTCCCACCACTCGCCCGCCTGCCGCTCCGCCTCGCCAGCCTGAGGACTTGAGGACCGGAGCTCGACCGAGCAGGGGGCTCACTGGCACACCATGTCGACGAGACCTCCGCGCAATAAACGGCGTAATCGCCGGCCTATACCGCTAGTTAGTCGTCTCTGAAGCCTCCGGGACCTGCAGGAGAACGTACCAGCCCGCACCACCCCGTTTCGCCACCCCGCCGTGTCCCAAGTGGTTGGGAGCCGCTCCGTCCTGCGTCAACCGCCCTCGCGTCGATTTCGTGCCGATCAGTCACGCAGCGTCCGTGCGGGTGCGCCGTGGAGGTCGAGAGCCGCCTCCTAAACGAACTGGCCCGGCGCGAGCGGCTCATGCAGCCGTCGGAAGCTGCAGCGCGAGACTGGAGCTCACCTCCTCGCGAGTAGCGCGCCCCGCCGGGTATCCTGACGCTCCGGTGAGCCTGGTGGAAGGAGGCAGCAGAACGGCAGCGCGTCGTTGCAACCATGGACGTGCGGTACACGTCGTATAGCGTTGGCGATGCTTCTGGCTGTCTTACTGTTGTCGTCCGGAGCGGAGAGGCGGTGGCGTAGGCGCGATTATCATACTGTGGCAAACGACGTAAGAACGTGGGTATGATCGCCACGAACTCACCTGTTCTAAGCGGAAGAAGTCACTCTAGGCACAAAAAATCGTGCGCACTCGGGTCGTGTAAGGAGAACAATGGAGGCAGGATCGCGGAGAGGGGGGAAGAAGAGAAGGGAGAAGCCAGTCATCGACGTGCGCGCTACGGGGCAGCAAAAACCGTGTCCATGCGGGCCAGACCGCGCATGCTGGGGGCCGAGTTTGCGAGCACATGAGCGCTCCGACATGGCGCCGCATCGGTGCGCCCCCCGCGGTGGACTCGCTTGTTGACCACTGGGCACGAACTGGGAATGCACCTCCCCGATCCAGTGAACGGCGGGGCACGCTTCACTGGGCCAGGGAGCGCTGAGAATATTATTAAATGCTACTCACTGCAACGCCTTAGATATTCAAGCGCACCGCGAGCGCGCCGCTGCGGCACCATGTCGGTGTGCCTCGTCGTAATCCGATGTCGTCCTGAGCATCGAGGTCGGACGGCCGGCGGGGCGTACTCAAGTCCAACTTGAAGGCGAGAATCAAGTGTTATTTCTGCGGGAGTTTCAAGCCGTACTATAGCTCGTCCATGCATAACGCAGCTCGGCCGGTGGGATACTAACGATGCAGGGGCGGGGTGTAGAGCCAGGACATGGTGGCCGGGACAGACTCGAAGTGAGTGCAGGCGCCCACTGGCTTTCGATCCGCCAGAAGAGGCAGGTCGCGTGGTTTGAAGCGCCGGCCGCGTCTACTCTCCTTCCTTCCTCCTACACTTGTCTGGCGGCCAATCGCACAACTACAGAATCTGACAAGAGATCCGGATTAACGCCTCTCTTTTGTATGTAGAGTACCCCGTAGATATCGAAACCGCCGTCCCAGGCTCAGATACCCTCTGCGGCCCGCTAGTCCCGCTGTCCGCCGACTCGCGCTCCGAGTTCAAGTTGCTACTCGCCACCGCCGATACGGAGTCACCCCAACCGACAATTGAACTCCGGGGTTTCAAATCAGTGCAGGTGAGCACCGTCTACGCCAATATGGGAATGAGGTTCGCGACCGAGTCATCGATGAGCCAGTACCTGTCGTCCTCGGTGCCCGGCTCGATTACGGTCGGGGGACTCTTCACCCCCGCTTTCGGGAGCATGTGCGGACGTGTGTAAGGACCAGGGACGCGCGGGCGTCGAGCCTTGCCCATGTCGGTACGCTGCTTAGGGGCGCGGTCGCCTTGCCGGACCGCGGTGGACGGCTTCGTGCAGGTGAGCTCGACGCCGACGACGGTCGCGCTGTCGGCGTGGAGGACGAGGGATGGTACGACTACGGGCGCGGCGCGCTCAGGCTCCTTCGGCGCTGCCGGAGTGTCCTTGGCGCGGACGGCAGGGTGGTATCCCGGGTGGACACTGTTCGGGTCGCGCATCGCGCTCGCGACGTCCTGAGATGTCGCGCGCTCGAAGCGGATGCCGTCCGTGGTGCCGCACATCCCGATGAGCATGCGCAGGATGTCGTTACTGCAGGGGATGTTGTTGAAGGACATGTACGGGACCCGATCCGGCCATCCCACGAGCTTGCACCCGTCCTGTACGACGGTGAGGTTTGCATAGGGCTTGGCGGCGTAGTGGAGGCGCGCCGTCGGGTCGTGCGCGACCTTCCCTGCTCAATCAGATTAGCAACGGCCCAGCTACGTGCACAAGGAGCAAACACTCACGGAGTTCTTGCGTCATCTTGTCCCGGAGGTCGCTGGCGAGGAGTATGCGAGTACTCTTCGCATCCTCGTCTTTTGCGGGAGGACACTCGGGATTCAAGATGGGAGAGATGCTGTTTGAAGGTGACATGGCGGAAGCGGCGCAAACCCGGACGGTGTTGCTCAGCGATGGCCGGTCTCGAACACGGCATTTTATGCGTGCTAGCAAGGTGAATCCTGACACCCACGCGGGGCAATATTCTAATATCATGGTGTTAACACGTAGGACCTACGCTCAAGGCCACCCGCGATTCGGACACCGCCGCGGCGCAAAGCTTCCTGACGCGGCGAGATGCGCCCCCGGCGCCCTGACTCGCCGGGCTGCACGCGCAATATTTGCGCTTCCGGGAGTGCGCTTTCCGTTTAGCGAGGCAAGCCCCACGCGTTCGCCTTCAACTGATCGCACGCCGAGAACGCCGTGCGACTGCAGCGTCAGGCCGATACGATGCCGCCCTCTGCGCGGGCCGTCTCCCGTCGCCTCGCGCGCTCCCCCGGGAGCACCGTCGCGAACGCTCACACCGCTGCAGCGAGCGAACACGAGCCGCACGACATGCGGGCAGTGCTTCCCTGCGTGCGTCGACGTGCCCGCCGCGCACTGTCCTTGTTTAGTGCTGACTCTACCAGAAGGCCGTAGCGGCGAGGTCGCCATGATGTACCCAGTGACCAGTCGGAGTGGCACCTCTGGGACCTGGTACGTCGTTTTAGCTCTACCGTTCATGCTCGTTGACGTTCAACGAGTGCAATTAGATCCCATTGTGTCCGAGAGAATTCGGGCCATCCCCAGAGGCGAGGCTCAAGCCGACTCAGCGGATCGCTTTAGCGTGCGCCCGACGGTCTCGAAAGCGACCCAGATGCGCACACTGACGCAGTGCACCCACCGAAAGATACTAGGCATCCCGAAGCGCGAGTACATCGCCCCTGCGCGTTTTCGCGGCGGGTATGCTGCGGATGTTTTGTAACCGACCTGTGCATCTCCTCGACGTCTTGCGACATGTTGCGATCGCCCTCGGGGACACGCCTGACCGTCCGACTGGGGCCGGCGTTCATCGGCGAGGCACCGGCGGCTGTGCAGCACCTTCTGCAGCTGCTCGACTCTGTATATCGGTGGGCTTCCCTTCCTTGTAACCTCGTGGCTCACGATCCCCGCGCAGATCTCGGCTGGGGCTGACGTCCGCTAGCATCGGCGGTGCGGGCGCCAGCTCTGTCTAATTCTGTCGATGACGGCCACTTGGCGTTAAGCAGCGAGGGCGGAGGCGAACTGCGGGGCCAAGGTGTCGTTAGTTGCCGGCGGGGGTGGCTTTGAACGGGGGACACGCGCAGGTATGCACCTGCCTGATCGCGGACCCGAACTTGTGCTCGTCGCGCGCGTCTGAATGCATTCAGGCTTCGTCTGCCAGTGCTGTAGGTCCAAGCGCGTTCTGCGAACTTGAAGCGCACCGCTCGCGCGTGTCCACATGCGGCCGGTGCAACTCACCGTTCCACATGCCGCCACTTCCCGCGGACGCGGTGACCCCCTCTGGCGCGTCGGGAAGTTGTTCGCGATGCCGAGCGAGCGTCTGTGCTGGTACGTACTACCTCAGGGTCGAGCTGACACCTTTGCAGCGCAAATTTCCAGCTTCGCGGCAGTGTCACCGCGCGGTTCGCGTCCGACCCGGGGACGGTATGTCATCATTGCCCGCCTCCAAATGGCCCTCCCCTCTCCATTCTCATTGACACCGTCGTTATCCACCACAGATTTCGTGCGGCAGAGGGTGCGCATCACGCGGCCTCGACGTTACCCGTCCGTCCGTTGTCGCCGGTGGCGAGTGCGCGGGTGCGTGAGGGCGTGGCCCGATGTAAGTGAGACTTGTGTCTTATTCCGTGCCAGGTGAGTGTGCGAGGGCGCGAGCACTGAGTGCAGCGTCGTAGGTAGCAGTGCGGTGCGTAGTCGGAGGTGTCCGCACCCGCAGGCTGCTCAGGACGGGCACTCGAGAACAGCTGCCTCGCGGACGAGCCGGTCGCGGTGCAGGCTCTGTATTCGTAGGTGTACAAAATATATTTCTGCAGTAGTAATGCGCGTGAGTGTCGGGGGAGAACCTCGAACACCGGCCGGCTGTAGTTCGCGTCATCCGAACCCCGTGTCTCCCGACCTCCCGCATCGCCTGCAACGCGTATTCGGACGGCTCGCGATCGCCCGTCGGTATGGTGCGTTGGTCGCGTACGTAGCTGACGCGTGGGTAGCGAAACACAGCGGTCGCGCCCTTCACCGTCCGTGCATCCCTTCGCGGTCGTGCCGAGTTGTGCTACTAGCACTCCACCGTGCACACTTGTTTAGGCCGCCGTCACCCGTATGCAAACAGCCTGCCACAAACCTACCTAGTACGAAGTCGGCCATCCAGTGTTCATCAAACATGTACGAGCACTCACCGAAGCGTGTTCGGCCTGCGAAGTGCTCGGGCACCTACCTGAGCGAGCGGTGCATCGAGGAACGTCGGGCATGCGCGCATCTGCCTAGGAAGAGTCTCGCGGTGCGTCTCCGTTCCGGGAACGCCTTCCCTGAAAGAGCTCACGATCGCGCAGCGCGCGGGGGAGCGGGCACGGCGGAGAACTCGTACGCGTGCGAGGCCGGACGAAGCGAACAGGCCACGCACCTGGACTCCGAGTCGGTGACCCCATTACGCGGGTGCGATCGCTGCCCGCGCGCGTGCGTCTGCGTCCGCACGACACTTGAATACAGATCTGCGAGGAGGGAGGTGACTCTGAGCAGCATCCCGCCCAGACCTTCCCTCCTTCCTACCCTCCTGCCATGCGCCCCCCACTGTGTTCGCGTCGTCGCCGACGTCCTCCACCCGGCCGACAACCCTCGGGCGTCCGGGTACGTCCTCCGACCATTCACCTACCCGGTTATCCATTCACTCGGTCGTATCGTCGCCAGCCTCGGTCCAAATGACGCTGTGCGGACGGGGTGAGCGGTGCGCCCGGCGGCCTCCATCACACGAACTGCACACCCACTGACCTTCCTCTTCCTCGGCAGCGCCCGTGCTCGAGACCGGACGCTCGAACAGCCTCGCGCCCTAGTATGTCCGTCCCACTCTTCTCGATCCCACACCCGATGCACTCACCCCTTGGTTGCGCACAGGTCCGCCGCCCCGACGCACACCGCCGACGCCTGGGAGCAGCACGGCAGGAGAGGGGAGAGCACTAACATTCCTCGCCTGGCAAAGTAGCACCTACCGTAGCTAGACGCCGCCCAGTAGGGGCGACGTTCTCGGAGCCGCGCCATGCGCCCTTCTGGAGAGCGTTCGTGCACGTGGGGGCAGCACGGGCGAGAGACGGTGTGGGGCGGGCCGGGAGCGCACCCACGCGCACGGAGGAGGGCGGAGCGACGGCGGTCCGTTCCGTGCGCTGCGCCCGCGCCCGCATCCGCGAGAGCAGGCGCTCTCGTGTGTTCGGGCGTGCAGAGGCGTCGCGTGTCGCGGTGAGGGCGCCCGCGGGGGCGGGGCGCGCGAGATGTGCACGGAATGGGCAGGGAGCGCACCGAAACCGCGCGATCCGGCGCACCGGGCTCGTCAGCGGGTGTACCAGACGGCTCTATACTCACCTGTGCTCGTCGAGTCGCCGCTGGGCCGCGGTGTGGCGTGGGGCGCGCGCGCAGATGTCCGCACCTGCCCGCCCGCCCCGCGGAACCGCGTTCCGGGGCCAAAACCGAATGTCGTCGCAGGGGTCCGAGACGCTTGCGACCTATAGCAGCGGGTCCAAGGACCTCGCCGTCTCAGTCTCAGCGGCGCAGCCTGCGAGTTGCGCGAGCTACCGGCGAAGTGGCGGGCGCTTGCCCACTTGCCCATGAAATCGCCCTCCAGACGCGAAAACGAAACTCGCCGTCCCGCGCTGCCGCGCGCAGGGCCGGATCGGAGAGGTGTGAGGGGCCGTGTGGCGCGGTTTGGACGCCGGCGAGGGCGGGGTGCGCGCGGTATGGACGATATTGCGGCATCGCGGGGCGAAAACGCGCGAGAACGCGCGCGTCTCGGCGTGCAGGGCGTTGTGAGAGCGCGTACAGAGCGCCCCATACCCGACCGTGCCGCGCAGATCGTTGTCGCGCCGGCCGGCGCACAGGGCTTGAGGGCAGACGGTCGCGTCCCCTGGGCCGTCCTATGAGGCCGTGCTGTGGACGCGAAAACCGATGTCGTCGGCCGGCGCTGCGACGCGCACTGCCGGTTGCGGCATGTTCGAGGGGCCTAACGTCCAAATTCGAGACGCTGCACCTATGAGCCGCGTGAGTTATCCGCAAAACGACACCGCGCGTGCGCACCAGGGTGGGCGCTTACCGTATGTCCCATGAAATCGCGATTTCGACGCGAAACGAAAAGTCGTCGGCGCGCTTCCAAATGCGCAGGGGTGGCGGAAAACGTATCGGGGAGCGGGATGCTGAGATATGGGCGACGTCGGGCGGGGTGTCTGGGAGTTATGGACGAAAAGAGGGCAGTGGCGGGCGAGATCGGCGGACCACGAGCGCACCGTGGCGTTTGGAGGTCCGCGGAAGCGCATTCCAAGCTCCCCGGAGCGCTGTCGTGCACGCTTGAGCGGTGGCACGGCGCCCTGCGCACGTTCGAGAACGGCATGTGTATACGCACCTATAGGACGGCCCATGAAGGCGTGTTTCGAGCTGTAAATACAAAGTCGATGCCCCGGGCTAGGACGTCGGCGGATGGCTCGAAACGTTCAATATAACCGTTCGCTTCAATTCGGGCGCTGTGGATGACGAATTGCGTGAGCTATCGAGGAGAAGGTAGGGGCGGGCGAGACACGGGCGCTTACCGCAGCGTCCATGAGAGGTGGTCGTGAGCGGCTGCCGCGAGCTCCATGCGCCGCCCCGGCGAGTTGGTGGCCGGTCCAGAGCGTGTGGGGGGTCTACATAGCACGGATTGAGCGTAATAGGACGGGGTCGTGGCGTTATACGTACGAAAAGGCGGGTGCTAGGAGGGTAAACGGCGAATATCTCGGGCCTCCTGGCGCGCAGCGCATCGCAACTAAATGCGCATGGCGAGGGGTTTATGCACGTTGCGACTGTGCACATATGCGCGCGGGGGCGTTCGGCCTGGACGCAGGCGAGCAATATTGTCGGCGTCGGAGGTGTATTATGCATGTAGATCAGCGGGGCGCGCGGCGGGTCGTCTTCGCAGGCGTTCTTCCGAGCCCCTGGTGCGCTGCAGACGGCTGCTCGAGATGCCCTGCGCCGCGCCAGGCGCGGGACGGTTGTCTGGGCGCGGAGGAGTGGACGATGCCTGTAGAGAGGGGAACGCGCAGTTAGCACACAGCGAAGAGGATCGACGTCGCAGGCGCGGAGGCGAACATGCGACGCCCCGAGCAGTGCTACCTAGGCCTATAGGGACGACCGCGGAGAGGGGATGTATGCGGGGCGGAGGCGCGCCCAAGGAGAGAGCAGGGCGCGCGCGAGTGCCCTGAACAGACGGCACCAGTCACCGGGTTCAAGGACCTGGTAGTCAGCGGTCGAGTAGTTTGTAGTCGCCGCGAATAGAAAGGATAGTCGGAGTATGAATATATCAGCCACTCCCGCTATGAGCATCACAAAGTGCCGTGATGTAGATAAGATTCGAAGCACCACTCCGACATGGAGTCGACGGCCCACTCCAGGCTGTGAGTAGCTCAGGGTACTACATATGTTCATATATACTATCAGGCTGAGGACCTGTGCTTTTCGCGCCCAGAGGAGAGGAGGGAATCGCATGAATTCACAAGTACTAGTAGTAACAGCTCGGACGAGCACATTAATAATAAAGCGCCCCCGACCCCGCGCGCTGGGTGCACCCGCTCTAGCCCAGCAGCCCACCGCCCGCGCCCGCTGCGACCGCGCTCGCGATGCTCATCGAATGCCCCCCCCCCGCGGAAATTGACAGTCGCAGCGTATGTGCAAGCTGGCATATGCGCTATGAAGCCGCGCACTCAATGTTCTTGTAAACCTACCTCAATTGTCAGCACAAGTATCGTGCTCCGAAAACTCGACACCGCGGCCGCGGTAGCACGACCGCCGCACGCGCACCTAAAAATTGCTAACCGGCAGGGATGGGCTTGCCTCAATGCAGGCGGTACGAGGTCGATGCCTACACTGTGAACAAAGAAAACCTAGCCAACGAGTAAGCGTGGCACTGCCTGACGGGCGCATATACTCACATATTATCTGTGAACGACAGTCCGCGCCGTCGCCGGGACTTATCGCTTGCGTCTATGATCCTCTATGATCGGACAGGCGGAATTCTTTGCCTAGGGGCGATTGGTTAGTAATTATCGCATATATGCAGGTATAAGACTCGCCGAAGGACATGCCCGCAGTACTAGTCCGCCCGGGAGTGACTGCAAGTATAGGGTCAGTGAGTACAACCACGGCTTGCCGAAATCAAGACACACCAGGCATTCGCTGACAACTGGTGCCCGCCTACAGCCCCCCCACAGACCGCGTGGCCGTGTGCTTTGCCATCCTCGGAACGCGGAACTCCTCGGATACCGTATACGGTACACGCGAAGATATAGCCGGCTCTGGAAAGGACACGGCGTGAGACACATTGGCAGCCATTAGAACGAAGAATGTACTACTGAGGAGTCTTGGTTGTATGCGCATATGCTCAGCCTTTGGACGTTCCGGCAGCATAGGGAAACCCTCTTGACCACCGGAGGCAGCGTGGGCGAGCGCTTGACCTGTTGCTGGATAGGCTGTGGTGTTTTCTAAGTGTTCTCAAACTTTGAGTCGAGCTACTGGAACCACTGCACCTCGAATTACCGCTCTTGTGCCCTGGGTAGAGAGGAGAGGGCCCGATTCGCTGCCTCCCCGCGCTGACCACGCACCGATTGATCAAGATCCGCCTCCATCCTAAGTTCTTGGACTCTCCAGCTTCTTGTGAGTGACCTGTTGACTGATCGGGTGGATCGGTATCGAGGCAGATGTGTTCATGTGTATGTATGTGGGTGAGACGAGGCTCTCCGGAAGGAGGCTAGGGGTGCGGGGAGACGATGCGGCCACGCGTTGTCATGGTGGGCGAAGGAAAGCATGAAGGAATGCTCACGCGTTGGCACTAGCTTATTCATATATACCCGTTGCGGGCAACCCTGGGGCCTGCCACTCTGAGTCGGACTGAGTGAGTGCGAGGTGCTGCTGTACTTGGTGCCGTGAGGTGGTCTGTATAGCTCTTCTATACCCGAAATTGAGTGGGCCAGCTGCTCAAAGGGTCTGAGTAGCTGCGTTTTGCAGGCGTAGTCCGCGCGACTACGGTGTGTTCAGGCCATGAATGACGGGCGTACTCCAGACGCGGAGTACATGTGACCGCGTTTGGTATACACGGGCGTTACAGGATGTTCAAGCCCCGCTAGAGTAGTGCTACTCCGACTTGTAGACCAGCTATTCATTCCCGCGCAAGTCGAGCTTTCTCAGATCCCGACTAGGAGGTCCTTAAACGCAGTGAGTGAGAGCGTCGAGCATGCACCGATGGCTACAGGCGAGCGGCGAGGGCGAGAGCGACGTCATGCTCGAGCGATGGCGCCCCGGATCGACGACAAGCGCACGAGCGGCATATACAGCATGTTCTAGGCTTCTCACACTGCGCGGTTTTTGCCTGCTGTCGCCTGCAGCATCGTGGCCTGGGTGGCACAGCATGCCATTCAATATCGACGTCGACAAGCGAGATCTTGAGAGCTCCTCGAGCGTCCGGACCTTGACAAAGCATGTCTTTACACTTCTCGAGCTAACGTACACTGCCCGATGCCTTCTTCATATTCAATGCGGCTTTCTCTGTGGGACAAGATCCGTGTAACGCTGCGCACTGTGTGTGGGAGCGATCTTCCAGGTGCTCACCTCAACAGATCCCGGGGCATGATGCATGAAGCTTGAGGTGGCGTGTGGTCGTAGCGGGGGGCTCACAGCTCGTCCGCCCCCCGCTTCGCCCTCTGCTTCCTCCCCTCCTGCACGTCGACCCTCAGCACCCCAGGAAGCGCGTGCAATGCGTCGGTGACTTCGCCCGCGACGCGCGGCCAGCTATCGCGCGGAACGCTGAGCACCTGGACGTCCTGGAGCTCGCCGACGCGGCCGAGTCGCTTAAGCAGCGGGTGTACGGCCAGTCCATCCGGGTTGTCGTGTAGCACCGACGTAGGCGAGAGTGTGACGGTCAGCAGGACCTTCTCGTCGTGGTTCTGTGCGAGGGCGGTGGACATCGTATGCGGAAAGCTGGTCAGAGAGAATATCGGGATGATGGAGACAGTGGACAAGGTGTGCGCCGCTTCTGGATCTGGCCTTGTACTTGTACTACGACCACGACGGCGATGGTGAAACACCCTCGAGCTCTGAGGCTCCCCGCATATACCGTATTTCTAGCTATGCATCCTCGGCAAGCTACAACAGACGGCAGAGCTACCCTGATTCCTAACTTCTGATTGTCTTCGCCGCCAAGCGCGAGCTTGCTTGTGCTCCCGACGCCGCCCAACCTTAGCTTGATACCATCACCACCCCTACCCCGCCACTCAAGTCCCCCAGTACTCAGATACTCATCCTCAGCTTGTCCCCCTCTCTGCTACACAAGTCCAGAACATGTCCGCATCGCTCGCACCCCCCTCCGACCCGATCTCGCGCACGCGCTCGGGCGCGGTGACCCCGCTCGAGTCGCAGGTCGGCGGGCACCCGGGCGTGCTCGCGAGCGAGGACGGCGCGCTGCTGATCAAGCCCGCGCTCGAGCCCGAGGTCGCGTTCTACCACGCGCTCTCGACCGACGCCGGCTTCGCGCCGCTCCGCCCGTTCGTGCCCAAGTTCTACGGCACGCTCCGTCTCGAGGGCGAGGTCGCTGAGGGCGCATCCGCGCCTGCGCCTGCAGAGGGCGGGCTTGCGGGCATCGCGGTGACGAAGACCGCGGACAGCGGGAAAGATGAGTGCATTTCGCAAAGTCGAGTTTAAGTGCGCGTGGGCGAGGGGCTTATTGGGTGGTTTCCGGATACACAGAGCATCGTGCTGGAGAACCTCGCGCATCGCTTCGCGAAGCCGAACATCCTCGACATCAAGCTCGGCACGGCGCTGTACGACGACGACGCCACCCCCGAGAAGCGCGCGCGCATGGAGAAGACCGCGCGCGAGACGACGTCGCTCGAGACGGGTGTGCGCCTCACGGGCTTCCAGGTGCGTGTATATGCGGCGCGCGCGGTGCGCTATGACTGACAAGGCGCGCAGGTGTACGACTTGGCCAGTGGAAAGGCGGTGAGCGTGCCGAAGAGTTATGGGAAGTCTATCAAGGCTGCGGATCTCCCTGAGGGCATCGCGCGGTTCTTCCCCATCGCGTCCGAGTCCCCTGCGCCCCCAACCGCGCCCGCAGCCGACGCGCCTGCGCAGGGTACCGGCCTCCCTCAGGATATCCTGGAGCCCATCCTGGAATCCCTACGCGAAGACATCAAGGAGATCCGCGATGCGCTCGCGGAGGTACACATGCGCATGGTGGGCGGCAGCCTGCTTGTGATCTACGAGGCGGACACGGAGCGCGCACGCGCGGGCCTCAAGTGGCTCGAAGAGGGCGGCGACTCCGAAGACGAAGACGAGGATGAAGAGGAAGAGGAGGAGGGCAAGCTCCGCGTGGGCCCGCCGTACATTGTCAAGCTGATCGACTTCGCGCACACGAAGATCGTCCCGGGGATTGGGCCGGACGAGGGCGTGCTCAAGGGCGTCGACACGGTGCTGAGGCTTCTGGATGGGCGGATAGAGCAAGTTAAGGCCGCTGCGACCGAGACCAAGGCATAAGTTGCGACAGGAGGTGTCTGACACGTAGAGGAATATATAGCCATGTATACTACCTTCTTACCAAGCATAACGCCTAGGTCAATCAGGAACCCTCACTTATTGGTGCAGGGAGACGTGCCACGGCTTGACTGGGGTGTGATATCTATCAGACATAGCAAGTTATGAAGATACGTAGAGCGTGCCAATAATGATATGATCCTATGCAGGTGAAGGTGTAGCGGAATCGGAAGAGGGAGTGTCCGAAGAGGTGTCCGTAGCTGGTGAGTCGGAAGATGGCCGCTTCCCAACGAAGTCAACGCGAGGGAGCTGCAGCGGAGTGCCCTCAAACTCTGCCCAGCCTCCTCTCAGCCCAATCTCCACGATACGATGCAGTACTCGCGCGATCTCGTCATGTCTGCGCGACACCCACGGCATTAGCTTCCCAACACACGTACCGCATAACGCGACGGGACGTACCGTAGAGACTGTTCCGCAAGCCGCTCCTCATACGCCTGCTCCAGCGAGTCTATGCGCTTCGCGAGCGCCCCCACGCTGTCCTTGAGCTCGTCCAGCGAGTCGTCAACCGCGTCTCGCCGCTTCGTCTGGTTCCGTGACGAGCGCCATGCCTCGGCGATGATCATGCCCGCCGCGACGGTGAAGAGGAAGCCCTCCGCAAGCGCGTTCGCCCCGTTCTCGATCGCCCTGGGCTACAAGTGAGCGACTTGGTGGGTATAGGGGTAGGGTGCGACGTACTTGGTTTCGGACAGAGGTCGGACGTGCTTCGCAGGCTCTCCGAGGAGGTTGGTGCGCAACCGGACCTCGGTCTGGTACATGCGCTGTGCGAGGCCTACACAGAACGTGCGGAACGTCTCATGTCTGGTACCACTGTCAGCATCTCTGGCGCAGCACTACTAGATAAGAGTGCACGCACTGCTTGGCCTGAATCTTGATTTGGTTGCTTATGGGTTTCGCTAGCGTCTTGCATCGTTCAGAGCGGGCAACTTGAGGCTCTGTGCGCCGGGGGACTCACTCGGATGACCAGTTGCGCGATCTTCGCTGAGGCCATGGTCCTTCAGAGATCTCAGAGAGTGCGGTTGGCGAGAGGGGGAGGAGACACGAGCTAGACGGGCGCGAGAAGGCAAGGAGGGAGGAGGAAAGCGTGCGGAACGGCGCGGACAGCGAGCGCGACGCGCAGGAGGCGCGAGCCGAGCGTCCTCGTCAGTGCCGCCGGCCCGGCACTCCGGTAGCAGCACAGCGTCATTGGCGTCGATCCTGCTCGCCTTCCGCGTTGGGCGAACCCTTCTTGTCCGCAACCACCACCATCCCCGGCTCGATAGCATCGTTCTTGGTTGCTCAGATGCTGGCGTCGCAGTCGCCCCTCGCCAGACGCACCCTCAATTTCTTGAACCCGGACAGTCTTGGGGGCGAGAAGCAGGCTGGGAGGCCCATTATTGGAAACGCTCACGACCAGGTAGCTCTCTCGAAGTCCCAGCTCCAGGTAGACAGGACGCTGAGGATATTGCGCAAAACATCAGCAAGATATACCTACGACGGAGTATGAGATGGCCATCCGACTCGAGCGCCTCCGCGTCCAGGAAGCGCTATCCGCGCGCGACGTCGCCGTGGGACGCCTCGCGGAGGCTTGCGCATCGGTCCGCGAGAAGGCGGAGCACATTGAACATCTGACCAACGAGAAGGAGAACCTGGCGCAGCAACTGCAATCTGCGGCGCGTGTCCAAGGGCAGCAGGAGGGCGACTCAGAGGTCTCCGGCAACAAGAACAAACCTTCCCCTCTGGCAGCCCGCAGGCTGGAAGAATGCGTGAAGACTCTCGAGAATAAGCTAGCTTCACTTCAGATGTCTGAGAATCGCCCTCCCGACGTCGAGGGTGTTGTTGAGCAAGAATACAAGGTAGCACACCTCTCGGTCAGATTTGTTGGCGCTCATACTTTACGGCATGCAGCTGCTCAAGCAGAACCTCGAAGCTGCCATAAACGTCGTGATGCAAACTGTCCAAGGGACTCCTCAGGGAGAAGGGGTGCTAAAATATGCCTCAAATGTTCCTCTACTGAGTGTCCTTACCTCACCCAACATACCCAGAGACTCCGATGCTCTCGAGTGCCCTTGGACTCCTGCTGAAGGGGAGCGTGTCGTACGTTGGCCTATCCCTATCGTGCACAATGATTCACTTAATGCTCGGTTAATAGCCTATGCTTCCTACCGCCACGACTACCGAGAAAATACAGTCTCGATATGCCGTCCTGGCAACCCTCCCCCTTCCTGGTGGTATTCCAAACGACGCTCTTACGCCTCTCATCATCCCCTTGCCTCACACTGTCCACGATTTTATCAGCACGACTTCGGCCGTAAGTTCCTTCTTTCCCTAGATACGTTTCGATAGCTGACAAGACGTCCTATTCAGCATCTGCGCACTCAGTACGTGCTCTTCCGCCCGGTAAGTATGAGAATGACACGCATATATCCAGGATCGGGAACTACCGCGTCTTCCAACAATCGACCACGGCGTGGTGCCCGGAGCGAGAGGAGCACGGCTACTACCTCACGCCCGTATTCAAGTGCAACACAAACCCCCGCGTCACCACCGCGCATCGATGGTCACCAGTCGACCTCGCTTCGAAGCTAGACAAACCGACCGGTAGGATTTGCCGTTGTTTTCCTATGGTGCGCTCAACCTACTCGCGAGATAGAGTGCTTCTTCAACAAGGACGGTAACTGGTACTACGCCGGGATCTACAAGTCCTTCCGCCTCGACGACCTGTGCCCCCAAGAGTGGGAGTGTTTATCCCCCGAGGCGAGTCTTCTCTCTCTTCCCTGGATGACTTGACCTCATCGATTCCCCAATGATACTCGTGGACCAGACCTCGCAAGTGCTGATCAAAGAAACACTCGCCGGCCGGAAGAACACCTCCCCGCAGAACATCTACGAGACCGGCCAGCTCTACTCCGCCGGCGCGCTCAAGGTCGCCTGCATCGGCCTCCAGTGCACCGGCTTCAACGACGCCCTCTACCGCGCGCTGCTCGAGCACGCCGCACACTGCACGAAGACGGGCAAGTGGCGCGCGGCCGGGTATGGAGGGTCCGGTGGGGGGAGCGGAGGCTCTGGTCTGGGCTTCGGCGGCGCGTGGAACGCGAACGCGAACGCGAACGCAAATGTGCAAGCTTCTCCTGGCAGCGCGGGCGCGGGTTCTGGCGGGCCTGTCCTCTCGGGTGGCGGTGGTGGACCTGACAGCCCTGTCGCTCTTCTTGGAAGTCCTGGCCAACATCTTGCTCGTGTCCCTGGCTTGGTCTCCGTCCCTGCCTCGGTCAGGAACCTTCCTCACGGCGGTCCGGAGTTCTCGGCTCCCCTTGGTGGACACCTTGCTGGGCAACTTTGAGTCGCCCCCTCTCGAACTTCGGCTTTCGTATCTTGCTGTGGCCGCATCCTGACTGCTGGTTGGCGCTCTCTCTGCGCGCTCGGGGCTGAAGATAACCCTGTATCGATTCTTCGTGGCTTGAAATCTGGACGTTCGGACCTCTCCTATCACTGTACAATACCTGTTTATCCTCAGAATCACAGTTGCCGTTCTGCGAGTTTACTGCGAGATACCGCGCGACACGACCTATCGACTCCAACAGGAACAACGAAGAACTTCTGTCATACCATAGATAATGGCCTACCCTACCCAGATAAATACAAGTACGACTACACAGTCGATTACTTAACGTACACCATGGAGAGCACGTAACAAGAAGTCCGAGATATCTCAAAACGAGAGTTGCTGGTACATTATACGTACGTAACGAGAGCGAGTCCAAGAAATCGACCCCGACAAGTTGGTCGCAGCATACGATGACCTCAACCACGCGACTTCCTCGCAGCCCGCCTCTGGGCGTCGCGACACTTCTTGGCGGCACTGTGGATGGCGTGCATCCACATCTGGCCTTCTCGAGGAGATAAGGCACGCAGAGTGACGGCGTCGCCTCCGCGTGGAGCAGCCACAGCGAGCTGGAAGGTGGTGTCGTCTGCGATGCGTCCGTCAGCATAGGAATCACACAGCGTGCACCGACATAGCTCACCTTTCCCCCCGGTCGACTCGCGCACCTCGACCTCGGCCAAAGAGAGCGGCTAGGGGAACGGAGCCGCCTCAGTCAGCGGCAGCATCAGTATGAGAATAAGAAACAGGTGCGCACCATGCGGTAGAGCGACTTCGTCGCCTCCTCGGTGAGCACGAGGATGTCGCTGCACAGGAACGCGCGTAGCTTCCGCCCGCTCTTCGCCTTCAGTAGCACGCCCTCCTTCAGCAGCTTCCGTGGGCCCATGTACCGCGTCGGCGCGGTCAGGTCCAGGCGCCTGCGTCGAGGTCAGTCAGCTGCGGGATGGGGTGAGGAGGGGAGGCGTAGGAGGGAGGCGTACCCTTGGCCGACCCAGAGGTCCTTGGAGACCTCCTTGAGGCGCTCGCGGCCCTCTTGTTCGCGGATCGTCTCGTTGATGTGCGCGAGGATTGTTTCTGCCATCTGTTGCGAGTGCTCGATTTGGGTGCGGTCGTCTCCGGGGTCGGTGTAGTGGATGATCTGTGGATGCTGAGTATTCCGACGTGAACACAACTTGATGCTAAGCGCACCTGCTTGAACAACAGCGGGTATCGAGTAATCCGTTGCACTGCGATGCTACTGTCAGTTTCAGGAGCTATGTGGGGTAAGTGTGTCACATACTCGGGACGAGCAAGTAGCTGGAAAGATCCAAGTTTCTTGCGGTAGGGTCATCGCGCAGTTTCTGCACGGGCATTAGCATAAAGTGCACCTGAGAAACGCTCTATACATACCTGGAGGGAAGCAGCCAGCTCTGCATTCGTTTGGCGCAGGGACTGAAGGACCTTGATGGCAGTGGCTTGGTTCACGCAGTAGTCCTGCGCGATGAAGAACAATATGAAGTGGTTTTCTATTCTCGAAGGCACGATGGGACGTACCATGTAGACGCTGAGGTTCGCCATGTTGGTCTGCAGGATGTCGCCAATCTTGTCGATGTACAACCGGCAGTCTTTCTGCCTCTCCTCTAACGAGCTTAGGAAGGTCTAGGGACCATGTGAGTAAGCGCCACCGTTGAGATATGCATGAAGGTTTACCGTGTTCATAAGCAAGATGTCCTCCACGTTCGCGAAAATGACCGTTCTCGCTTTCTCGTCAAGCAGGGAGTAAACATTCGTGTAGAAGTGCTGCTCGGAGAGTCAGCAAGCGCTCCCGGCCAGGTAGACAACAGTACCTACCTCGACGATGAGTTGCAGATCCCGCACATAGGCGGCTTCGGTGACAATGAGCTCGAAGATTGCCTGGGGTAAAGCACTGCGTCAGTAAGCTTCTCGGTCAATGGAGAAGAATCGTGTCAACCTCCTGTCGTCGACGTTCCGGCGTAGGAATCTCTTCCAGTGCAGACTTATCCACAAGGCTCGCCCACGACTAGATGCGCGAATGTGTCAGAAGAACGCAACGAACGTGCGGGAACCAACGTACAGATCCGAAGGCAGTGTCTGCTTCTCCTGGACCTGGCGAAGGCTCTCTCTGCAAGATCGGTGCAGATATCACGGGGAACGTCCGTGTCTCACCGTCGTTCGCAGGCGTCCGGCTCCTGCCAAAGAAGTGCAGCAGACCATGGGAGCGAGACTCCTCTACGGTCGAGTTCGATGGTGTGGGTGTCAGAGCAAACGTTGACGACTGCGGACTAGTCGCGGACGTGCTGCTCTCAAACGAGGCCACCGACAAGCGGTTGAGCGCCAGGTGATTCTGCCTGTACGCCTCATAACGTTCGAAGGCGTCGTCCAGACGCAGAGAGGTGTTTGCGGAGTCGGATTCAGGGACTGGCGGCAGCTCCTTGCTTGGGGGAGGTGTCTGGGGAGAGCGCTCCGGTACAGCCGGAGCAGGCCGTCGGCGACGATGACTTCTCGTACGCACCGGGCGTGGAGGCGGCTTGGACTCCGTCTTGATGATGAGACCAGCAGCCTCCAATACCCGTTGGCGTTCTGCTGCGCGAGCCACTCTCTCCTGTCGGCGAGCCTCCTCGCTCTGCTGTTCCTCGTCGTCACTCTCGTCAGTATCTGAATCGGTAGCGGTCACATAGTCCGAATCCGAGTCATCCTCATCGGAATCATCCGGCTCGTCTGCATGCTTGTCAAGCTCAACCGTAGGCGTCTTGGCGGGGCTTGGGGCGTCTACTGCTGCTGGCAGAGGGCTCGCAGAACGAGGCGTCTTAAGTGGCACTGCTGCTTTGAGAATTGACAGTGTCGGCAAGTTTGTGCAATAGTCCGAGATTCAGTCGAGATACATGCAAAGAGAAAATATGAGAATCCTCAGCCTGCATACGACGTGAACACAAGGCCGGGGAGCGTAGAAATGTTGCACTAACCATCTGCGAGCGCGAGATATGCCGCGGGCACGATGAACACCACTCCGCCTTGTTCCGCCTTCCACCAATCCGCATCCGAGTGGTCCACGATCGTCAGTTGGTCACCCTCTGAGAAGGGGAGTTCATCGGCGTTGCTGCCGTTGTAGTCGTAAAGAGCGTGGGCGACGACTGAAGGGTGGCGGTGAGTAGAGCCGTAGGCCAACGTGCGTGAACACTTACCGGAGTTGACTTGTTCGACGTATGTCTTGGGGAAGACGCCAGACTTGCCATCGCGTACAACCGTACCGTACCACCAGTCACTTCCTGACTTCGATGGGTGGGCGGTAAGAATCAGGTTCTCGCCGAAGGCTGATACCGTCATTAGCCTCGCCAGATACGATTGCTACGAATCAACTCACTCAGTTCCTCAGGTCTCTGGGCTTGATACGCATACAGCGAGCGCACACGAAGCTCTGCACATAGCCCATCAGTTCAAGTTCAGGGACAACGATCATATATTATACTCACCGACACTCATGTCCACATCTGCAAGCGCGTTCGAGTCGTCCGACGAGTTCACCTGGATCTCAGGGACAGCCGTAACCGGCTCCTCTTCCTCCTCGACCGTCGCCGGCAGGGGCTCCGACAGCCCACGCTGGGCCATCGATCCCTCAGCAGCCAAGCCCGCATACCAGTCAACCGACTCGCGGTTCGCCGACCTCGTGCTCTCCATCGGGGGAGGGTGGGGCGCCTCAGTCTCCACGGGAGTGTGGTATTCTGGCGAAGGAACGCGAGGAGCAGCAGAGACGTGCGGGGGAGGCGCAGCGTCGCCGATGACCTTGCCGGATACGGGCGCAGAGCTACGGTCGTTGATCTGCGTAACCTTCCGAAGCCTCGCGCCGGACTGGATCGCACTTAGCAGCGCACCGCGGTCCCCACTGGGTGCCGGGGTCGCGATGGCAGCCGCAGGAGGCGCTGGGGCAGGGGGCGCACCGGGCGGAGGCGGGGGAGGAGGAGCCGGGATATCCCCAGGAATGTTGTTCGCCATGGGGGGCGCAGACGGCGGCGGGGGCGGGGGCGGAGGCGGCGCAGGGCTCGCCGGCTCGGGGGTCGCCGTCGACTTGGCGGGGGCGGGCGCAGCGGACTGCGGGCGCGACGGCGGGAGGATGTTACCGAAGAGCTGCTGCGCGAGCTTGCTACGCGTGTCGCGCGAGGAGTCGAGCTCGTCGTCGCTGCTGTCGTCGTCGTCCTTTTCCTGCACATCCTCCCAGTCGCTCCCGTCGTCCGCGGGCGCGGTATTGTACGAAGTCTTGACGGCGGGCGGCGCGGGGCTCTTCGACGGCGCCGGGGCGGGTGGCGCCGAGGCCGGAGGGGCGGGAGCGGGGGGCGAAGTGGGCTGAGACTTGAAGAACGGGTTCGTACTGCTGCCCCCGCTGGGAGTGGCGGGCGAGGCGGCACCTGAGCCAGAGCTTTCCTTCATGAGCCGACTGAACGGGTTGGTCGTAGACTTGTCAACTGATGGCGTGGACGCGTGGCTGCTCGGAGCGGGGGGCGCTGGGGGCGCGGGAGGCGCAGGCGGCGGAGGAGGAGGCGCGGGTGCCGCCTGGAACGCCTCCTGAACAGGTGGTCGCACGGGTGCAGGGGGTGCAGGGGGTGCAGCTGGTGGCGAGACCACCGCGGCCCGCTGCTGCTGCTCAAGCCGCTGGCGACGACGGGCCTCTTCTTCCTGACGAGCCTGCTCTTCCTCTTCCTCCATCGCCCTCAAACGAGCAAGGCGCTCTTCACGCTGCTTGCGCAGGGTTTCCTCGCGAGCACGTAGCGCCTCCTCTTCCGGGTCCACAACGGGAGCGGGCGGAGGAGCGGGGGCAGCCGGAGGGGTAGGCGCGGGCGGCGCACGAGCGGCAGCCGAGCTGCGGGAGGCCGGGGGCGGCGGTGCAGGTCCCCTCTTCTGCGGGACGGCGGGCTTCATTCTCGGTGCCGGGGGCGGGGGAGGCTGCGCCCTCGCGGCTGGCGTCGGTGCTGGGGGAGGCGTCGGCTTAGGCGTGGGTACTTGCGAAGCCGCTGCAGGGACAGACGAAGCAGGTGGAGCGGGCGACGTCGGGCTCCTGCCCTCCTTCAACGCCTTCTCGCCCTCTAGGCGCTCTCTCCGTATACGCTCGCGCTCTTCCGCCTCGCGTTCAGCGGCCTTCGCTTTCTCCTCGGCTTCCTTCTTCTCCTGCGCGAGACGATCCTCGACGCTCGTATCGATCTTCGGTGATGACGAGGGAGCGACGACGCCCAGTGCTGCCATGCGCTCTGCGATGCGCTGGCGTGCGAGCGCCGAACGCTCCTCGGCTGTCAATGCTTTCTTAGCTGCAGCTGCGGTGGATGGAGTGGGCGCGGGTGGCGGCGCACGGCTGGTAGTGGCAGGCGCAGGAGGAGGCGGCGGCGGCGGATCCCGCGCGGCGGGAGGGCTGCGTGGCCGGTCGTAGTCGCGGTCGCGGTTCCTCGAGTACGGCCTGTCGCGATCGAAGTCCCGGTCCCTGTCCCGGTAGGTGTCGCGCTCACGGCTGCGGTCCCTGTCTCGTTCTCTATCCCTGTCCTCCCTGTCATAGGCGCTGCGGGGCCTGTCGTACGGATCGCGCTCGCGCTCGTAGCGTGACGAGCCATAGCGATCGTCCCTGTCATCGTAGCGTCCAAAGCGCTCGTTACGGCGGTCGCGGTCACGGGCCCACTCGCGCTTCTCCCGTTCTCTGCGCTCCTCGCGGTCGCGAATTCTGCGCTCGAGATCGGGCAGCTTCTCGTGCATGAGCTCGAGCAGCTCGCGCTCGAGCTTGCGCCGCTCCTCGTCCTTGGCGACGGACCGAGGCCCGCGCGACACGTACTCGAGGTCCTCCTGCACGCGCTTCACGCGGTACTTGAGGTCCGACATCTCCCGCTCGAGCGCGTCGTCCTCCGCAGTCTTCGCGGCGGTCTCGTCCGCGACCCGGTCCAGCATCTTTGCGGTGTTCTCGAGCTGGCGTTTCATGTCGTCGAGATCAGCTGCGGGGCTGGCGCTCTCGCTGGTCGTCCGGATCGCACTGCGGTCGACGTGTCTTGAGCGCGGTTGGTAGAATCCACCAGCCGGGGTCTCGTCCTTGTACTTGTACACCGTGGCATCCCGCTGTCCACCGGCCCCGGCCGTGTTGCTGTAGAATGACCGCTCTCGCATGCGCGAGTCTGGAAGCGAATCAAGGCCAGCCGGAGAGCGCGCACGAGTGTCGTTTTTCAGAATATCCCGAAGCACGTTAACGGACTCCTCCAGATCTCTCGCAGAGGGGGGCACAAGCTCGGGAGGGAGCACGTCAGGGATATCGTTGCCGTTCAGCCCTACGGGCCGTCAGTATCGCATCACGCAGCAATGCGTCGTGTACGTACTTCGGTAAATGAGGCCCATGGCGACATGGAATTCGGCAAGGTTAAGTTTGCCTCGATTCTCCACATCGGCCAGAGCCCTATGACGCGTTTGAGAATCGTTCGCATTGAGATATGCAGCGCACTCACCAGATCTTCGCAAGATCGTTCCTATCCAGTCCACTCTGTCCGAAGACCTCCAAAGCCGTCTGTCCGTTGATGAACCCCGTGTTCCCGGCGTCCCATGCGCGGAAGATCTGGTCGTAGCTCTTCTTCTCGCCCTTCGAGAGAGCCCACGGGATTCGCGGCGCGGTGTTCCCCCTCTGCGCCTGATTGTGCTCCTGGAACGACTGCTGGAGGGAGAAGCCGCTCTGCTGCTGCTGGAACTGCGGCAGGCCCGCAGCATTGAATGGCGCGGACGTGTTGGCGGGGAGGAACGTGCTCGACATCATCTGTAGCCTCGGGTCGATGAACCCCGTGGCCTGCGGCACCAGCGGACGCAAGCCGCCTCCGCCCTGGAATCCAGTCGGCTGCGCCGCGAGGGGCGACAGACCGGGCGAGCTGTTGAGGAAGCGATTCGGCTGCTGTGCGCTCAGGAAACCGCTGTTCTGCGCATTCTGCTGGAGCTGGGACTGCTGACCCTGGAACTGCGGTGGAAGAGCTGGAACGGGAGGGGGAGGAGCGCGCTGCTGGAAGTTGCTGCCTGGAAAGCCGGTTTGCTGAGGCTGCAGCTGCTGCCCGGGGAAGCCCGTCTGTTGCGGCTGCTGGAAACCTTGCTGACCAGGAAATCCTGTCTGCTGAGGCTGCTGAAACCCTTGTTGCCCAGGAAAGCCGGTCTGCTGAGGCTGCTGGAATCCCGGACGCTGACCTGGAAAGCCAGTCGGCTGCGGGACGAGCTGCTGGAATTGCTGCTGTTGCTGCTGGGGATTAAACCCCGTTTGCATGGGGTACTGGTATCCCTGTCCCCATTGCGCCATCGGGGGTCGTCGTCGTCGCGGATGTCGCTCTAGATACCGCCGTCGCTGTCGTGGTCGTGGTCAAGGGTAGAGTGGATTATCTGAGTTAGCGCCCATTAAGGCGGTTAACAATCTCACTTAGCTTTTCACTTGAATCTGGCTTTACTCACTTAAGCCGACTACTTAGTCCAGCGTGCTGGCTGTGAAGCTTTGATTCTGAAGGGCTGAGTAGCACTTCATTTGACTTCGACAAGTGCTTTCACTTTGTAGAGTGTATGCGTTGCAACGTCAGAGGCCTTGCGCAATGCGAGGGACCCGCTAATCAAGCATACGTTCATTCAACATAAATAGAACAGTAGTTATATTGATGGTGTCTATGTAGTACGTAGGACTACTACAATATGCGCAGGGTTCTACAGAAGTCAACTACAAGGTCAGTGTGTCCCCACGAGCAACCTCGCGATTGGTCTCTTGTCGCCCTCTAGAACATGAAGGATGTGAGCTATCCCGACAGCGTACCGACGTTGCAGGGCCGGTCAAAACCTATGATGAATGTCGACGGGTAAGCTTCGACTCATGCGCAAAGAGTCAAAAAGGGATCAGAGAACCGCGTCTCGACAAACGCCAACCTCCGAAGAGGCGACTATCAGACGGCACTTCCTAATTGCATTCGGTTGGGGATCATCCGAAGAAGCAGACCAGCACAAGCCTGGCGGAAGGGGGGAGGACAGGCGAGACTCACCAGTGGTATCCAGACACGCCCATGGCTCAACCCGAGCGTGACAACTTCAACACCCTCTGTTCCGGGTATCTCGCGATTTCGGTACTACAAAGTCATTTATTATCCGCTATCAAGTAATCTGCGAAGACAGTATTAGCAACAGGTTCATTCACAAAACTGAGCAGCACAGAGAAGTTCAGAGGTGCAAATTGTTTGGCTATTGCGTTGCCTTCTCGTCACAGCCTTAGGCTACGACTGGGGCGGCATCGTTCTCATCACGGTGATAGTATGCAGCAAATACTCACCATACACATGGAACTACACGTCTTCGTTGCGGGAGGAAGGAGGAGGAAGGAAACATCGAGCGGACGAAAACTGCAGACGCGCTTTTGTAGCAGCCACTACGGCCACGTGGCCCTCATAAGCGCTCCATGAACGGATTGCGGGTTAGCGCCCTTGGCCTCCTCGCATGTAAGTGCGATCGTTTCAATGTCACAACGTCTACGACCATTGAATACATATCCAACATTCCTTAGTAGGGCCTGCACGAGGTTTAAATCCAATGCAACGGCAGATACACATTCGTTTTCACCCAATGAAGGATTCCAATAAGTACTGATATCCCTACGCAAAGGGCGGGATTGGCACGTAGTACGTGAAGTAGGCTGTGTTTCTGGGACCCTCCTGACAAAGGGCTGAGCTGTGAAAGCAGCGAGGAATCGAAGGCACGTTGCACCACATAGGACGAGATATGACGCCGAGTTGCGGTACGCCGACGTGCGAACAACGTGCAGGGCAAAGGGTGGTGATGCGGCATTAGGAATAGATCTATATATCTGGGTAATGGCGAGCCGAATGCGACGGAGACTACCGCTTGCGGGACATCCTCCGACTCTCCGCTGTAGAAGACATCAATACCACAGGATACCACGAGAAGAAAAATACAGGGCGAACCTTGCGTCTTGGCCTTCCTCGGCGCACCCTTCCCTCTCCGCTTCTTCTCCTCCACATCAGCAAGGCGCTGGTATTCTTCCCAGTTCTGGACCTTGAAGTTACCAGGCATGCGGTTGAACTTCGCCACGGTGAGCTCCTCGGGGTAGTACTGGATCATGGAGGGTCCCCGGAGGCGCGCGCGCAGGTACTTCGCGCCGGTGCGTACGGACGTGGGGTTGTACGCGGTTTGGAAGATCTCGCACCGGAGACGGGTGAGCACCGCTAGGCGTGAGGGGGCGACTGAGGCCATGTTTTGCCTAGAATCACCTGGGGTGGGGTGACCGGGACGTCGAGGAGGAGGAGGTAGGAGGCAGGTATGCGGGATCCGAATGGGGAAGGCGAAGGCTTTGGATCCTAACAAGCGTCAACAACGCGCGTAAATGCTCGTAAACGCGTCGGCGCTTATTGAAGCCTTCGATCACGTCCTGCTCGGCCTCTTTTTCTTGTCTCTTCGTCTTCTGCCACAATCTGGGGACATACTGAGCACTGGAGGGATCAGTGGAGAGTTGCTGAACAAAGGTCTCCCTGGTGCGTTCATTCCTGTTCTCATTCGAATTCGTTGTAACTGTGAAGCTGATTCTTGCGGCATGTCTAGCTGGACCATTTGCGCCTATGATTCGCGTACCCCAGCTACTCCGAACGCAATGCCGACATAACCTCCACCGCCCCCTTGCTGCTATCCCCCACCTGCTCATCCGGTCGCGCTCCGGGAAAGCTCCAACTCCCTTCACGAAAAACAAGACGTTCGTGCCCAGGCCAAGAGAACCTATTTACTCGAAAGAGGAAATCAAGCTCAGGAAAGGGAAGACGACCGCTGCCAACGTCCCAGCGTACTTTGCCGACAATGCGCAGAACTGGCTGACCGCATTCCGCGGCCGAGTCGTGGACCGCCTTGTCCGCTTTGGCATCCCGAAGGAGCATACCCGGCCGCTCCTCCAGGCATACATCGACGCCCTGGAAGATGGCACAGTCTTCGAGGACTTGAATTACTCGGAGGCGCAGCTGGAGCGCATCGCGTACGACGTCTCGACGAAGGAGCTACGTCCCGTGGAACAACACTACAACAAGGTTCTCTTCGAGTGGGCCAGCCATCCTGCTGGACAAGCGCGCCTGGAGAAGACGGTCCCCCCGGAAGTCGTGTCGACAATGCAAGCCCTCTTCCGCGCCGCTGACCTCTCCTCCAACGCCTGGGAGTACGCACTGACGCGCCGCTCTCGCCCACGAAAGTTCATCATGCACGTTGGCCCCACGAACAGCGGGAAGACGCACAACGCGCTCCGCGCCCTCGCAGCCGCGAAGCGTGGCATCTACGCTGGCCCGCTGCGTCTGCTCGCCTACGAGATCTTCGACCGGCTCAACAAGGGCCAGATCGTTCCGCTCGGCGTCGACCCGGAACCCGAAGACGAGCCCGACTCGCAGAGCAACATCGACCTGGGCGAGGCGGCGGTGACCGGGAAGAGCGTCGTGGTGACGAAGCAGGGCAACCCGAAGTATGCGCGGCCGTGCAACATGGTCACTGGCGAGGAGCAGAAGATCGTGGACGAGGCCGCGTCGCTGCTCAGCTGCACCGTCGAGATGACGCCCCACCTGGATACCTGGGACGTGGCCGTCATCGACGAGATTCAGCTCATTGCGGACAGCGCCCGTGGCGGCGCGTGGACGTCCGCGGTGCTCGGCCTCAATGCGGCGGAGATCCACCTGTGTGGTGAGGAGTCCGCCATACCGGTCATCGAGGCTCTTGTGCGCGACTTGGGCGACTCGCTCGAGATCAACCGGTACGAGCGTCTGACGCCTCTCGTCGTCGCGGACGAGAGTCTAGGCGGCGACCTCAGCCGCGTCCAGAAGGGTGACTGTGTCGTCGCGTTCTCGAGGACTGGCATATTCGGCATGAAGAGTCGCATCGAGGAGCAGAAGAAGATGCGCTGTGCGCTTGCGTACGGTCGTTTGCCACCGGAAATCCGCAGCGAGCAGGCCGCCCTCTTCAACGACCCCAATAGCGACTACGACGTGCTAGTTGGCAGTGACGCTATCGGCATGGGACTGAACCTGTGAGTACTGTCCCATGTCCTCGTCGAGTGCCTCACTGAAAGCGTGGTAGGAAAATCAAGCGCGTAGTTTTCGAGGCTGTAGCCAAGTTCGACGGTGGCCGCATGAAGGTCATGTCGAGCTCGCAAATCAAGCAGATCGCAGGTCGCGCCGGACGCTTTGGGCTTCACGGGGACGACTCACCTGGTGGCGTTGTAACTACCCTCCATCCCAACGACCTCGAGATTGTCCGCAAAGCCCTCGCCGCGCCGTATGAACCCATCCGCTACGCGCGCATCTCCATGGGGCTCCCGAACTTCTTCCGCGTCGTCCGTGCGCTCCCTCCAGGCTTCTCCCAGGGCACGGTAGCCGACGTCTTCGTCTACGTCTCGAAGCTGCACCCACGCATGGAGTATCACGCCGTAAATGATCTGGACACCTGCTTCCGCTTCATCGACCAGTTCATAGACTGCCTCTCAGTCGAAAACCGGCTCTTGGCCCAGAACGCTCCCTGCCCCTGGCGCGACGAGAACTCGGTGCGCGGCGCGCAGGCGATCCTGGAGATCCATCGCGAGAAGTTCCGGATCTCGCTCGAGGCCGCCCTGCACCGCGCGAACATCCTCAAGAACCTGAACAGCGTCCTCGTGATGATGGAGGATGACTCGATCGACTGCGACGCGCCCGCCATCGTGTCCGCGCTCGCGAAGCTGGAGACCGTGCACAAGGTGATCGTGCTGTACCTCTGGTACAGCTACCGCTTCTCCGTCGCGTTCCCGGACCAGGGCCTGGCGTTCGACCTGCGCCGCCTCACGGAGCGGGCGATGGACTGGTGTCTCGAGGTGCTGCACCAGATGAGGATCAACGCGCCGAACCCTACGAGGGCGGCGCGGAAGAACGTGATGGAGCGGCGTGCGCCGATGGACGACGAGTTCGGTGCACAACGAGAGGCCCGGAAAACCGAGAAGTTCTTCCACCGCGATGGCAAGTCTTCCTGTCCCTCCTATGCACTCCGTTGCTGACTTGCCATATTTCAGGGCCGTACAAGCAGATCTTCGTGCGGTAAGGGCTCTCTAATCGACGCTCACCGCGGGTTTGCTCGAGTTGAGGAGGGAGTCACGTGTGCGCCTATTTGCCTCTCTTTGGTCGGCTGTCGAACCAAGTTCAAGTACTCGCGACCGCCGGCCTCCGCCTTCCCCTCCTACCACACACTCGCCCGCTTCTCGCCCAAAGTCCTCCTTCACGGCTACTTCTCCTGCTAGGCTGGTCCAGCTCACCCCGTCTTGACGACTTTACGACGCACATCACTACCCCTATAATGTTACTCAACTACATAATCCTCGGGCTCTCTGTCTCGTTCACTCCTCTGGTGTCCGCTCGTCCCTTCGGCCCCATCCCGGAGCTCGACCACTTGCCTGGGCTTTCTTCCATCCCCCTGGTCCCCGCCTCATCCGAGCCTGGTTCTCTGCTCGGGCGACAATACTCCGTCCAGGACCGCCGCCAGGACATCTCCCCGGACCTGCTTGTCGCCTCACGCCCTGAAGCCAACTCAGCCAACGCGCCGCGCCGTCTCGTGCCGTACGCGAAGTTCCTCGCCGACCGGTCGGACGACTCCTGGCTCCACATGCGCAAGCGGCGCGCCGACGACGCCGACGGGAACGTGAACTACCTCTCGAACGTCAGCGCGTACTCGGCCCCGAAGCCCTTCGCGGCCCCGGCACCGCCGCCGCCGCCTCCCGTCGCCATCCCTCCGCCACCCACCGTGACGCCGCCGGTGTTCGCGACGACGGCGCTGCCGAGGCCTGCGGTGACGCCGAAGCCGAACAAGGACGCGCAGAAGAAGCACTCGTCGAAGACGAAGATGACGAAGGTGGTGAAGGCGAAGGCCCGCGAGGAAGGGGTTTTGGCGAGGGAGGAGCAGGAGCTGGCGTGAACACGGCGCTAGCATCGAACCTGGAGTGTCCCGAACACCACACAGACGACTCCCACTACTCTACCATAATACCAGTGTATCAATAGACGGACATCCTCACTCTGAATGACTGGTTGGCTGGATCATCAGGTTTCTTGGGTACAAGAGCTTGAAGGTCGACCATATCCAAACCATAGCTAATCGTACAAGCGCGGGGGTGCCGGTAAGTAGAACCTTTGGGCGATGAGACGTTCCCACGATGCGGAACGTTCTTACGAGTCTGCCGTCTCGGCCGCGGACCCACAACTCTCATCCGCACAAACCGTACAGCATACTAGCGACAACTACTATCCGACAGATTTCTCAGGATTGCAACTTGTAAGCCTCCTGGCGGCACTTTTGGGGATAAGGAGCTGATTGTAAACCTCCTAACTTACTATGGCGTCATAGCAGCTGAACCTACACCTACTGGCCGCTTCGCAGTGAGTGGTAAATCTCTGCTGTCAACCGAGTATAGCTAACTTGAAGAATATAGTAGGCATTGAAGTCCACTCTACCAGGACCTGCCAGCAGGGGGCCTACGCATTAATGCCTACGGCAGTGCAAACACCAGAGCAAGCTACCGCTCCCGGTTCCTCTTCCGGAGAGGATGCGGCTGCACCTCAATCCGTGCGCCCTCTCACCGCGGCACAAGAGAGAAAACTCGTCGATTACCTTGAGGATCAATTCCTGGAGGTCACCAGGAACTTCAAGAAGCGGCAAGTCCAATCCCAGCGAACATTGAGACAGCGCTGATGTTCAATGTGTTCCTGCAGGTCGGATCCGACCACACCCCTCTCCACACTCCAGGCATACCTCGAGGCAACGCACCGCCTCCTCTCCCTCATCCTCCAAATCCCGCCCATCGAGCCCTCCGCGCCCCTCCGCACAACGCTCCTCCTGCGCCTCACCGGCGAAGTCCTCCAGTCCGTCCCGGGGTACACCCCCGACACCGAGACGCTCCCGCTCCTCCTCGCCTGGCTCGGCGACCTCGACCAGGCCTGGCTCGCCGTCCTCCGCGCGCAAGCGTGGGACCCCGAGGAGTGCACCGGGGTGGAGGCGGTGCTGCCCGAGGGCGCGCGCGCTACGCCGATGAGCCAGACGGAGCGCACGCGTTTGCGGAGCTTGTTGATTTCTGGGGCGGACGGGCTGGAGGAGTGGTTGGAGGGCCTGGATACGAGGGGGGAGGGGAGTGTGGAGATTACGCTGCAGAGGTTGGGGCTGGAGCAGGCGTTCAATGAGCTGTTTGCGGGGACGTTGGCGGAGATGGGCTCGTTGGGCGGGGCGGAGGTGAATGACCCGAGGGGGATGGTTGGGACTTGCTGACCAGGCTGTCGGACCAAGTGCCGTTGCGAGGGTTGTACGAATGCCGACGCCGCCGCCCGTGGGCACAAATCCATGTAGTTTAGCTGTATGAGTCGGGTGTCATTATAATGTGTCTATGTATGCTGTACCATTGCCGATAACCACTACGAGGCGGCTACTCAAACCAGGCCGATACGAGTCCTAACCTCGCGTATCGTCCCCTCCGACAGCTGCCTCGCCTTCTCAGCACCATCCCGTGCGACGCTAGCCAGGTATTCCCTCTCGCCCCGGAGCCGCTCAAACTCCGCCCTCGGGCCCTTGATGAGCTCCTCGACCGCATCCGCCACGTCCGCCTTTAAGTCAGCATGCCCTCTATCGACATAGCGCCCCGCAATATCAGAGGGCTCTGCGCCCGTGCACGCCGCGAAGATGTCGACGAGGTTCGCGACACCAGGGCGCGCGTTGGGGTCGTACGTGACCCCGCGCGTCGAGTCCGTGACCGCGCCGCGGATCTTGGCGCTCACCTGCGCGGGCGTGTCGGTGAGGAGGATGCGCGAGTTGAGGTCCGGGGAGGACTTGGACATCTTCGACGACGGGTCCTTGAGCGAGAGTACGCGGCAGGACGTTGCTACAGGGAGGTTTAGTTGAGTACGTGTGGAGTGCGCTGGCATACTCACTGATGACATGTTGCGGGAGCGGAAAGAGGGACCGTTTTCCCTTGAATGTCCGGTTGAAGCTGTCTGCGAGGTCTCGGCACAGTTCGATGTGCTGCTGCTGGTCTTCGCCTACCGGCACATGTGTCGCACTACCGCTCGATCAGCAATGGGCCCGGAGAAGCTGCTTGGGACGCACCGATAGGCCAGGATGTCAGCGGCCTGTAGAACGGGATATGTGAAGAGGCCCGCATTGAGAAGCGACTCGTCGACTTCGGAGTCATCGCGTGCGTTTCGCGAAGCTGCCAGTCTAGACTTCATAAGTGTGAGTTGGTCTGAAGGACAAGTGTATGCGGAAGTGGTACCTTCCAAGTAGTCATGCGCCTCAACTTCCCCATAGGCGTGATGCAGTTCAAGATCCACGCCAGCTCTACATGATGTAGATTCTAGAGAAGGGTGCAGGATAATAAGCTTTACAGAACTAACAGCATATACGCACGCCTCACCTCGTCCTGGTGGAAGATGATAGACCGCTTCGGGTCAAGGCCCATCGCGAGGAGCACAGCGAGCATGTCGCTGCGCGCCGCGCTCAACGCCTTCGGGTCTTGCGGCAAGGTGAGCGCATGCCAGCCGACGATGGAGTATAAGAGCTGGTCTTCTGGCGCCGCCTCGCGTTGCAGCTTGACCCAGTTCAGCAGAGCCCCTAGGAGGTTGCCTAGCTGCGCTCTTCACCGTTAGCCTTCGTACACCCGGGCCCAAATCGCGAACGTACATGAGGTGTTCCCGTAGGCTGGATACCAGAAAACACGACTTTCGGACGCGTGCGCGGGGGCGACGCCTGCTCGTGTGCGGCGGCGCTGCTCCCGAGCGCGCGCGCGGTGAATTTGGTGCTACGACGAGCGTGACATGCGGTGGAGGCGAGCGTGGCTCGACGCTGGAGCTGCCGGTGGAGGAGAGACATGTGCGCGAACGCGAACAGCGCCCGCGATGACGCCGACGTCGGACACCGCGTCGCGTCGCGTCTAACAAACTCTCTTCTGTACCGCTTCCATCTACCTGCCTCGCTATCTCTCTGGGGATCTCTGGGTGCTCTCCGGTCTATTCGCTATGGTTGGCTACACTGGGTACGACGACGAGAATGGCTTCGAGATGCCGGGAGGAGATGACTTCATAGACGTTACGGAGCTGTTTGTAGCGGGCGGGGAAGGTACGCGACTTACTCAAACCCGAAACTTGTCGTACTGACTGCTGGCACGATGGGAGCAAAGACATGGAGCCGGAGGAGGTGCTCCTCATAGACAATGTCACGCTCATGGATGCTATGAGTGCCTTTGAGGTGAGAACATCCTGCCGACCGAGTCGGTACAGTCATTTACCGCAGCCAATACAGATCGGCGAGCCTCGTCTAGACAGCGGTATGATCCTGGACGAGCAGCGCCGACCGCCGTTCGACCCCCTCGCGCCCCTGCTGCCAGAGGAAGTGTGCTGGATCTTGGACCGCAGCTTCGCTTGCGAGGTGAATGCGCCCGGCACTGCCCTGTATCTACACCCTTTCATGTCGTCTGTGCAGATGGAATGGCATGCGGGCAAGACGCTCTCCCAGAGCGTCTTCACCCTCCTCTTCGTGCACCACCTGCCCGACATCAACCCCGAGTACCTCCCGCCGCACAAGCGCGAGATCGCAGACGCCGCGCGCCCGCGATGGCTCATCACCGTCGTCCTGCGCGCCGCGATGCTCGGCCTGCTGAAGTGCTGCGACTTTGCGTGGCGGGAGCTCTCGAAAAACCGTGTGCACGACGTCAGTCTGAGATTCTCGCATGGTGACCTCCGCCTCAATTCTTGCTGACAGGGAGAGGACTGGCAAGGCGAAAAATGCGACGTCTCGCTCCTAGAAGGCATCAATGCCGAGGTTGTCTCGCGTATATTGGATAACGCGTGCGAATGGCTACAACAGTCGGACCTCTCAGAGAGCCAAGTCGCGGCTCTGTGCGACAGGATACTCTTGCGCAAGGTGAGGGATGTCGGTTTCTTCACCGGGTGGTGGCTAATCAGGTTTCCAGACGATCCTTGAACTATACCGGTCCAATCCCCTGAGGGACGTCAACAACGTACGGGTCGGCGTAGCAGCCGGACTCGGTCTTGTGGACAAAATACGTGCAACACCTCAAGAACCATTGCCATCGGACTCCCCTGCACACCTTGCGATGGACCCATATATCGCGCGCCGGTTACCCAACTTCATGCCAATCCGCGTCACCGAACTTCCTTCACAGGACGAATGCTGGAGCGCGCTCGGGTCATTCCTCGACCACTGGCAAGAGGTACAAGACCTTGTCGTCTCGCCATCGCTTCTGAAGTGGGAGGTAGTGTGATTATATGCGCTGCGATGACGTGTGCTCACGGCCTTCATATAGGCGGCGGGATCTCTGCGTTTCGCTCTCGGCAGGAGTGTCGCACCTCCTTTCCACAGATCCCTTATACAGGTCAGTGGTCCCTTCCCGATACAACTTTTCGTATCATTCCTAACTATATATTCTTAGTCGCTGTTCTACGACAGGAACTTCATACTCGGCGAACACCAACCGACATGGCTGGTCGACCGCCTCTTCCAAGAGACGATCGGCCACTCTTGGGCATCCGTGCTGGATGTCCTGCAGCGTAGCGGGCCTCAGCCACAGGTGGTGTCGATGCAGGACATCATCGAGAGGAGAATCATCAAAGTATGCTTTCTCATGCCGATTCCGAGTGTGCGCTCAAGGTCGCCCGTGGTTGCAGCTTATGACTCCGCACATCCGGTCGAGTTGGTACAACCCGCCGAGGCGGAGACGGTATCTCATGAAGGAGGTGCTGCAGTGGCACATGCTGTACAACGTGCTGCTCGACGAGGTGGACCAATGTCGACCGCATGTGAGTGCATCTATGCTGCATCTGGTTTTGTGCTCACCTCAGACGGTGTCTGTACAGGACCTTCCTACAGCCCGAGTATTGGCCGCCATTCCCCAAGTTGCCCAGCTGGGACGGTTGACTGCCGTTCGAGAAGTCATCACTTCCGGCTTCCAGCAAGAGCTCTATGCCCCGGAGGAAAAGCCGATAGCCTACTGGTACCTGGCCCGTGTTCTTGACGTGCACATCAGCTGTATAGAGGATGTTCTACCAGCAGTGCCGCCAGGTATGCCAATCAGCATCCGAACTATCACCATGCTAACACGGAAAGTCTAGATAGCCCCGCATACAAGGAGCTCACATCCCAAGCACAACATCTGGCCGCATTGCAGATGATATCAACGTCACTCGTCGTCGTAAGCTAAATTTGTGCACAGTGTCTCTTCTGGGGGCTGACTCGTTCGTAGCTCACCGCGGGCTACATCACCTCTCCCTGGCGCCGGATAACCATCAACTTCCTGAAGCGATACAAATGGCTGTTCAGGCCAGAGTTCGACGATCTCGAACCTGCGGACCCCGTCCCGGATCTGTTAGCGTTCCCAAACGCCCTGAAGGAGTTCCTCCTGGTGCGTGCTACGCTCATCATTGAACCGCGTGCGCTTGATTAACATGTCTGCACAGGACAAGCACTTCTCTCCATCCGCGACGTTCCAACTCGCTCGGGACATCTCTACTCGTCTCAGCGAGTCTTCCTATGAGTGGCTTGGGTATTGGGCTCCCGCCCGCGTGAAGGTAGGCTGCATTCCTCGTTTACCCTTCTTCCCAACTTATCTCTCCGTGCCGCAGTACTTGCAAAACCTCGCACAAACGTGCGACCGCCTCCAACGTGCCGCCCCCGCCAACCTGGGGGAGTTCCCAAAGTTTGACCTGGCGACGCTCAAGTGGATACCGGACGTACACCCGTGGCTCCCGACCGTCGCTTGATATATAGTATGTACTGGTAGGAAAATATAGGGTAATGGTAGGGTAGAACAGGGTATGTAGAGTGGCGCAGGACACGACGAAATGTACGATGATCTAGAAGAGCGTTGAGAGCCGGCGTTTCGCGATCGGGAGTTAATTGAACGTAATAAGTAGCCGACAACCCCTTCCCCGGTGTATCTCCTCGACCTCGATGACCTCGATGTACCGAGGCATCCCAACGACCTCACAAGGTCAATACCGTGGGCTCTATACGATGCCGAGCCCATCTGTAGCGGCATACACGGGCCGTTCTAGCCCTTTGTAAGATCGACGATCTACGAGTCTAACCTTGTGCCTGCTCCGAGATGACTTCACTTTCTGAGGCTTAGGCCATCTCTTCACCGACCTCCACCATCCACACCTAGCGAAGTAGATCGACTAAAGAGATGGACGGTAAAACACCGCCAGCCGTGCTGACCATCGCGGGCTCCGACCCCAGTGGAGGCGCCGGCATCCAGGTATGTGTGCTCAAGTCAATGGTGAATCTGCTCGGAATTGACGAGGGGTCGATATTATAGGCTGATCTGAAAGCGTTCACTGCTTTCGGATGTTATGGCATGTCCGTGCTCACCGCGTTGACCGCACAAAACACCACAGGCGTACAAGGCGTGCACCCGACTCCGCCAGAGTTTGTCGAGCAGCAGGTTTGCATCTTGATCAACCCCGAGGGCAAACAGTAAATTTTGACAGTGAAATACGCAGATTCGCTCCGTCCTGAGCGACATCCCCGCCCAGGGAATCAAAACCGGGATGCTCTTCGACGCGGCGAACACCCGTGCCGTCGCGCGCACGCTCAAGTCGCTCTACGCCAAGGCGTCGGACATCCCGCCACTGGTGGTCGACCCGGTATGCGTGTCAACCTCCGGACACACTCTTCTTGCCCCGGAGGCCGTCCAGGTCATCATCGACGAGCTGTGCCCGCTCGCGACCCTCATCACCCCCAACAAGGCTGAGGCCGAGCTGATGCTCTCGCAGAAGGGCTCCCCGGTGCAGATCGCTTCGCTCGAGGATATGATCACCGCGTCGGAGAAGCTGCTTGCCCTTGGTTCGAAGGCGGCGCTCCTGAAGGGCGGGCATATTGAGCTTACTTTCGCCGATGTGCAGAAGGTTGCGGCAGCCCGAAAGGACATCACCGTTGTGCGCGAAGAATTGCTCCTCGAGAACATGGAGATCCTCCAGGTCCACGAGAAGAACCTCGCGTCAAGACCCCTGGTCGTAGACGTGCTCAAGGAGGCAAACGCGACGACGCTCTTCGTCAGCCCCCGTGTGGACTCGAAGAGCACGCACGGTACAGGATGCACGCTCTCCGCTGCGATTGCGTCTCTACTTGCGAAGGGACTCCCATGTGAGCTCTCAAGCTTCCGTATGCCGCGGTGTTTACTGACGCTTTCCAGTGGTTGAGGCGACCCGTCAGGCAACCTCGTTCACCCACGTCGGCATCGAAACCGCCTTCCCGGTTGGAGCTGGCCACGGACCGCTTAACCACTTGCATGCGCTCACGACGCGCGTGATTCCCCCGTGTGTTGCGTTTTGAGACTGCTCAAGCATACGTTAACTGACACAGTTGACAGCCCTACGGCGACTAACCCTCACCCGCTCACTCGCATTCTGATTCAGTCGGCCGCCCAGACGTGGAAAGATTACGTTGAGCATGACTTCGTCAAGCAGCTCGCCCAAGGGACTCTCCCCCGAGAGTGCTTCCTGCACTTCATCAAGTACGCCGTATTCAAACTTAGGCCCTCTTCATGTCGCTCACATGGGCTTCCAGGCAGGACTACCTCTACCTGAAATACTATGCGCGTGCATACGGGTGGGTGCCCCTTCATCCGAAACTACGGTGTATGTATACTCAACACTTGATGCGCGCAGCCTCCTCGTCGCGAAGTCGTCCACGTACAGCTCGATCGAGTCCGCAACGCAAACAATCATCAACGTGATAAACGAGGTCGCTACACATAAGGCGTTCTGCGCGCAATGGGGCATCAGCGAGGCAGACCTCGCCGCGACGCCAGAGTCCCCCTCGACAACAGCGTACGGCGCGTACCTCCTCGACACGGGGCTCCGAGGTCGGTTATCCCTCCGCCCTTCCTCGCTTCCTCGCAAAGTACATGCTGACGAGAGTACAGGCGACAGCGCGAGGCTGATCATGGCGCTCGCGGCGTGCCTGCTAGGGTACGGAGAGGTCGGCCTGTGGCTCAAGAAGGAGGCGGCGAAGCCGAACAGCTGGGTCAAGCTCGAGGGCAACGTCTACCTCCGGTGGATCGAGGACTATTCTGGCGAGCAGTACCAGGGCGCGGTCAAGCTCGGTCTCGGTGGGTGTGCTTGCTACCCGACAGACATTTATTCGACTGAATGGGTGTCATTGGCGCATTACAGAAACGATCGAGGCGCTGGGTGTGGCCGACCCGCCGAACGCGCTCCGCTTCAAGGAGTGGTGTGCCGTCTGGGAGAAGTGCACGCGCCTCGAGCGGGGATTCTGGGACGCGTCGCTGCATCTATTGTAATAAAGTGACGGTGGGATACGGTACAGGAGTGGATTACATAGACACTAGACGGGGTGTAGATAGCAGGAGAAGCAGAGCAGCACGAAAGCAATGTATCGGTAGCCACGATATAGATGTCAAGAATGGATTCAGGAACTCGAGGGGTCGACGACGGGCGAGACTAGGACAGGTCTTCTTCCTTCACGTCGGGTTCTATCTTGTAGAGGTCGTCCGGCAGGGTCGCGAGACCGACCGCTGTCTGCATCTCCGCCTTGCTCTCCTCTTCGAGCTCGACTTCGATCTTCGGCCCGGCCTCCGATTTGACGGTGACTTTCTTGCTTCTCTTGCTTGTGGAGGCCTTGGTGACCTTGCGGGCACTGGGACAAAGACTCTCGCTGAGCTCGCATTGGTCGCACTTCGGCCCGACCGGGAGGCACATCATCTGAGAGCGTTTGGGTCAGCTGCATCACGGAGCGCTGAAAGGGACGAGGACGTGCCTGTCCGAAGCCAACGAGCAGGTGATTAATCTCCGGGTGCAGCTCGAGAGGCAGCCACGATTGCAGGTTGAGTCTATCAGTGCACGAGGCGTATGGTCAGCAAAGCGAACTACGCTCGGCTAAACGGGGCGTCGTCGCAGACTGACCGCGTCTCCTCCGGCGTCTTCGTGGGAGGCTTGTGCCAGCCGAGACGGTTCGTTATCCTGTGGACGTGCACGTCGACACCAATCCCGAGGTTGCTAAAGTCGCTTTTAGGCGAAGCACGTAAAATGTGATCGAGAGAGTACGCACAGCTTCCAGGCAACCTGTAGAGCCAGGAATGCCATTTTCGGGCCCACGCCGGGGAGGGAGCACAGCTCGTCGACGGTCTTAGGCACATCTCCGTCGAACTCGTCGCGCAGCTTCTGGGCGGCCTGCCTGATATATCTGCCCTCCTCGTCAGGAGAGGTTCGTAATGTGACAGAATTCACGAGTACACTTACTGTGTCTTGCGGCGCCAGAAGCCGACCTTGCAAATGGCGTCCGAAATGGCGCTCTCTTCGGCTTGTATGATAGCGTCCACAGAGAGGGTACCGCCCACGGCCTCTCGGAGCTTGGAGACAGCGGCGTCTGTCACCTCGTCCTTTGTTTGGGAGGAGAGCATCAGCGACACAAGGGTCGAGAAGCGCTGGTTCTGCAAATGGCGTTGGACGTAAGTAGTGCATCATTCCTGTAGGAATCTGAGCGCTGACCTTGGGATCCGTCTCGTTGCGCTGGGCCTGGTCACAGCCCATGGTGTCGACTGGTGCAACGATACGCTCGCGCATGTGCTTAATGGTGTCGTAGGTCTCGCGCCAGCGCGCGGGCGCGGGGTGCGGCGTCTCCAGCGCAGTGGGGATAGGCTTCGGTTTCCGAGGTGATGCGATCGATTTCTTCCGCTTGGGAGGCTCCTGAGTGAGCGTAGGAACGGCTGTGGTTTCTTCCTCCTCTTTGAGCACCTTCACCGTTCGCGCCCGCTGAGCTTTCTGGGGAGTCGATACAGGCTGGTTCAAGTTTGCTCCGCTCAGCCCCTTTGAAGAGCCGGCGGACCCGCCGTCATCTGACACGCGAGAGCTCAAGTCCGGTCCGACTTTGAGTCTCTTCGACCGGCGGACTGTACTAGTCGCCTCTTCCGTGGCCTCGTACAAAGTGACTGAGGAATGGTACGGGCTCGGCCGAGGCAGCAGGGAAGTCGCCTTTCTCTTCATGCTGTTGAGTGTAAGTACAGGGCGTGCGGCCACTGATATAGATGAAGTTCCGGCTGTTATGATAAGAGGCCTTGTGTTGGACCTACACTGTGCCAGCAAGCCGGCAAGATGCGCCAAAACTAAGAAACCAGTTAGAAACTCTGTGACAAATCCAAGCATCCAAGATATTGCTAAGTGCAGACCTTCAGGGGGCTTGGGGTACTTTAGAGAGCTCTACCGTGCTCAGCCTGTGCTCCGTTCAAATGAGCCGGAATTCTCAGAGATGGGGGGGTGCCAACAAGAAAGCTCCGACGGAACCTGGTTGAAGAGGACTCCGCGGCGAGGACTCGTACCGCATTGTAGCCACCATCCCGGGGTTTAGAACCTTAAACCTCACACAAAGGCATTCGTGGTGTAGCGGTAACATTGGGTCTTCCCATGGCCTAGCTCCGGGTTCGACTCCCGGCGGATGCATTTTTGCAGGTTCTCGATTTGGAAATACTTATGCTGTGCATATCCGACTCGTTCTCTGCGCCGGGCACCACGGTGTTCTTTATAGTCTCCCTCCACTCTACGAACAAGTAGGCCTCTCATTATCACTGTCAACTGCACCCTATGGCGGCACAATAAGTATGCTGCAGTGCACTCGCACATCAAGGGCTGTGGAGGACGCAGGCTGCCAACCACCCGCCTTTTGGTTCTGCTACTGCCCCTCAGTCTCCTCAAATTCACTGTGGGTTTGCTCTCTTTTATCGGTTAAATATTTCTTGGGTTTAAGCTCTAAAGTATCGAATCCACAGGGATGAGGGGCTGACCCTTCATGTCTATCGCCCAGGCCAAGGTCGGCGAGCCTGCCCCAACTTTACGTCCTCTCCCTGACACTCCCGAGCACCCGTGGGTCACAAAGTCAACTCCCGTCAGTGCGTGTTGCGTCAGCCTGCTAGCGTCCGTACTGCTGACCCATGTCACCAAGTCGGTATCCTCATTAAGTATACTTAGTGTTGAGCTTGATAATAGGCGCCAACACAATACAGTCAATGTCCATCTCGCCAGCGCAGGAAGGCCCAGGTCGGTAATAAAGCTGGCAGGCTGCAATGCCCTCTATCCGATATTAACAAGGCCTCGCTTCGCTTCTTCAATTGGTTCCTGTCCCTCGCCGCCGCCGCCATCACCGTACACGTCAACGACATTGATGGTCTATGTTTGTACCGCTCCGGGGACCCAGAGTCCGAAGCTCAGGGTAGAATGAAGGCTTCAAGGAACGACGTGTTGCGCTCTATAGGTGTGGACGGGTGGATGGTCCACAGAATGGCTCCCGACTCATGCACGTTCTCCGTGCTGTAGCCGTTTCTCAGCTTTCTATCTCGGCCGCATACCACAGCCTTTCCGACCCAACTGCGCTAGCACTCGCGCCGTATGGTCGCCGCGTACTACTTGCTAGGCATGCAGGTGCGGGAGTGCTGCTTCTGCCTGGTCGTCTGTGTATATAAGAGGTGTCTCTGGTGGTACGTTTCCTTTATCAGTACCCAGGTACCAGATACACATACTCACTCACCTCAGCATGTTTTCCAGCCTCACCACTGCTCTCCTCGTCGCATCGGGCGTTGTTGCATCCCCCGCGCACGCCTTCGCGCTGCGCTCCAATCATGCCACCCGAGCGAGCATCTCCAGCCCTCTCTTCCCCATCTCCCTCCAGATTTCGGAGTGGACTACCGACGTCGACCTCCCCAACCCAAGTGCTCTATCTGACGATACGTTCCGCCCACACGACGGGATCGCCGCGCTTGTTCATCCTTACGTCAACGCTCCCGACGGCCGGCTCTCGATGCAGGTACACTACCCAGCGGGCTCATCTACGTTCAATAACACCCCGCAAGGCGGGGTATCGTTTTATGCTCCCGGCCCTACCAGCGTGGACCTCACGACAGCCAAGGAGGCGACCTTCGGCTACACTGTCCTGTTCCCTGACGGCACCCAGTTCGTGAACGGGGGCATCCTCCCCGGCCTTTGTACGTCTCCGTAATCTTCCACTCGATTAGGCGGCTGACCGATTCCAACTATTAGACGGCGGAAACAGCGACGTCGAAGCTGTTTCGTGCTCGGGGGGAAGGCGCGCACCCGACTGCTTCTCCGGCCGCCTGATGTGGCGTACAAACGGCACGGGGGGGCTCTTCGCGTCCCTGCCACCCGACTCCCCCGCGAATGATGCGCTGTGCAACATTCCGCCGTTCTCTACTTGCAACGACCAGTACGGCGCGGAGGTTGGGGCGGGCTCGTTTGTGTGGTCGACGGGCGCACGCACAACGATCAGCCAGCGCGTGCGCCTCAACGACGCGGGCGAGGAGAATGGCGAGATCGAGGTGTTTGCGAACGGGCAGAGCGTCATCAACGTGGGCGGGCTCGTGCTCCGAAACAGCTCCGACGGGCGCATTCGCGGGATCCAGATGCAATCATTCTTCGGAGGTGAGCCTCCGTCGTACAGCGCGGTCGGGCGGGTGTAGTGGGATCTCACGCCAGCCCGGCTGGTCCACCTATCCCTACTTGAATTAGAGCAGCGTGCTAACATGCTTTCTTCATACAAGAATTCCCCGACTCCAACTCCACGGACGCGACCCCCATCGACCAGGATTTCTTTTTCTCCGATTTCTCGGTCGCTATCACCGAGACGCTCTGAAGAGCTGAAGCTGCGAGAGGGGCCGCGCCAACGCGCATTAGTACGCGCATGAGCTTCAGGGAACGGCGTAGCCCGGTCACTTCGCTGCGCGGTTTTCTGAGCTTCTACTTCACTGTAGGCGTGGAACCCTCTGTACTAAACACACGAAGGTTTTTTTGCTGATATCTTGGGTTCCTGTACGTCGCCGACGGTCCTACCGCGCGACGCTGTTGACTTGTTGTTTGTACAACTATGTGTCTGTTGAAACACGGTTATGTGCGCAATACATCCTGTTGTATCGGGCTCGATATCGCCACATCCAGGCTGCAGGTTACATCGCTGTGGCGCATTAAAAAGTGCACTCTGATCCTGGCGGAGGACGGTTTAGGGATGCGTGCTACCAAGGGGTCAGTCGCACTGTTCAGGCTGTGTACTCTTTGTTCGTTCGGCATGCCCGACTCACCAACAACACGCACCGTACACACGGAAGCATGCGGGCTCTACACGGTTATGTATCCTAAAAGATGTATAGCAGGAGCATAGCTCCCGACGAGCAACAATATACATATATCTGTCTAGCAAATACACGAGGTAACACCCCGGACCGGTCCTCCCTGCGGCGCGACTATGCGCGCCGGCGCCGACGACCCACCTACAGTGGATGCCAGAACCGAATGAAAGCTAGGGATCGATGGCGGAGGCCAGGTACGTCAAGCGGGGGCGAGGGCGCGAAAATAAAGTTAGCAAGAGCAGGAGAGAGCAGTCTATATGAGCAATGACAGAGATGCGGAGAGATGTGCAGGTGTGTGCGAGGACGATGTGCGTGGATGTGCGAGTGGACTGGGACCGTGACCGAGCAAGGGGACGTGAAGGGTCGTGCGGGCGTGAGACGTCAGAGGAGGGGGCGCGCTGCTCAGAATCGCTCCGTCACGGCGACGGAGAAGTCGGAGAAGTACGTGTTCTGGTCCTTGGGCGAACCCCACGAGGCCTGGGAACCTGTAAAAGCCGCAGTCAGCATCGGCGACAGAAGAGGGTGCGAGGGAAGGCGACGTACCTCCGAAGAACGTCTGCATCTGGATGCCGCGGATGCGGCCCGCCTCCGCGTCACGGAAGACGAGGCCCTTGACGGTGAAGACGCTCTTGCCCTCGACGTAGATCTCAAGCTCGCCGTTCTCCTTGCCGACGTCGTTGAGGCGGACGCGTTGGCCGATCGTGGTGCGCGTGCCGGCCTTGAAGTTGAACGAGCCGCGGCCGACGGAGGCGCCGTACACTTCGTTGCAGTGAGACTCCGGCGCAACGCTGCAGAGGGCCTTGTTCGCTTCGAAGGAGGGCGGGAGGTAGGTGTACGCCTCGCCCTTGCCGTCGGTGCGCCACATGAAGCGGGTGGACCAGCAGTCGTCGGCATGGCGGCCTCCCGAGCAGGAGACAGCAGTCTCGGCGTTGTCACCTCCGTCTGTATGGTTGCGTCAGATACCATCCATACAGTGGGCCGAACAGGGTACTCACAGAGACCGGGGAGCTTGCCACCCATGTTGAAGGCGAAGTCCTCGTCGAAGTAGACGGAGTACGAGAGGGTGGCCTCCTTCGCGGTGTCGAGGTTGACAGAGTCGGGGCCGGTAGCGTAGAAGGAGAGGCCGCCCAGGGGCGAGTGAGTGAACGTGTACGAGCCCTTGGGGTAGTGGGCCTTCATCGACAGCTTGCCGTCGGGGGCCTTGGTGTAGTCGTGGGACAGCGCCTTGATGAGCTTGGTAACGCCGAGGGTGGCGTCGTCGAGGGGGAGAGCGTCGGTGGATGCGGTGGAGGTAGTCCAGAACGCGGAGTGGGAGACCGGGAAGAGCTTCTTGAGCAGGCTGGAGCCAGCGTCAGAGCTGGAGGTGTTCTCAGCAGCAGGCGCGGAAGACGAGCTGGAGGCGTGGGTGCTCGAAGCCTTGGTGCTCGAGGAGACCTTGGTGCTGCTGGAGGCCTTGGTGCTCGAAGCCTTCGCGCTGGTCTCGGAAGTGGTAGCAGCCTTCGTGGTAGTAACCTCGGTGGTGCTCGACACCTTCGTGGAGATGGCCTCGATCGCGCTGGTCACAGTCGCGGTGGGCACTGAGGAAGTCGCTGACTCCGTAGCGGTCGTCGAAACGGCCGAGACGGAGATACGGGAGTGCGGCTTGCACGTCCGGCGGTTGTGGGCGGGGGCGGCGGAGACCGAGGCGGAGCCAATGGCCAGGAAGGTCAGGAGGGTGGTGAAGGCGTGCATGTTGAAAAGCGGAGGATGGAGGTCGTGGTGGGGTGTAGGGGCCGGTAGGGGAGGGTCTGAAAGAGCGAAGACCTCGAGGACGAGTCGAAAAGACTGTCTGTGTAAAAAGAACGACTAGTGCAAGGAGCACACACCCGGACACGAGGGGGAGAGGAGGAGAGGGGGAGGAAAGAGGGAGGGAGAACGTAACGATGAAAAGGAACTGAAGGAGAAAAACGCCCGTCGGTCCTCGCGTATCAACGCACGGCAGATGCCGTGGAGTAGCAGTGCCTTCCTGATTAGGCGACGCACCGTTGTACTTCGTTCGTTGCCGCCCGGCCCGCGGCCTTGCTCTCGGCGATTTAGAAGCTCCAGCCGTTCGTCTTGCAGTCAAATAGCAAGTTATGAAACTTCTTGCATTTGACCTCACCGACTGCCCGAGGAAGGCCGGGAAGAGGATGAGAGAGGATGGGCCGTGCGTTCATCACTACAAAATGCCAAGACCATACGCCACCTGCATCTCATGGAGACCGAGGCGCGGCATGCAGCATGGGCCGGGCGGCCGACATGATCGCTCGGGTATTATCTGTTGCCACCGAGACAAGGGCTGCACTTATATCGCTCTTTTGGTCTTTGAACAACGGCCTAATAATACGTGTAATAAGATGGTGTAGATCGCAATAGATCAGCTAAATCCCGTATACGTAGCATCCATGGCGTTCTACACTCACTACCACGCTCAGGTTTTCCAGGGCACGCTTCCGTGCTACGGATGCCTAATACGCAATTCGAAGGTTCTGAGGGTCATCGGGGTGTGGTGTTTTGCGTCACTGGTCTGCCCCTGCCCATGCGCTACTGCCACTGGGGGTATATACCATTGCGGAGTGCCGCCAGCATGGGTACCTTTTCTTGCTCCAACGGAAGTGCCTCGTGCCACGGGTATATAGTGAAGCAGATCGTGAGCTTGCGGAGAATGTGGTGGTTGACTTCAGAGAGAAGTCGGTGAGCGACTGTCACTTCCAACAACCCACTCTGGTCAGATTTAGGGTCGGCCGAAACGCCCTCGAGGATCGCGCGCACTAAAATAGACATCGCAATGTTCTCGAAGACTTACCCTTCCTATGGATGCACAGCCTTCACAGCAAAACTTCTCCGACGAGCAGATCTATAGTAGACGGATGGCGTATCGAGGAGCAATAACTTCACTTGCGAGAGAGTGCGTTGCGAGTCTTCTTCATAGCGATACAGCAGGATATTAACCTAGAATGAACAGCACGGTGAAAGCACATGCATGGTACACGGCTAAAACTAGCACAGCACTGTCATAACAGGACAACATGTTGTTGGTACAGCGGCGACGGCTCCTCAGAACTTCTCGGTGATCGCAACGGAGAAATCGCTGAAGAACACGTCCTGGTCCTTCGGTGACGCCCACGAGCTATCGGAGCCTACACGAACAAGAGTGAGCACGCATCCATTCCAAGACTCTGGGCAAGAAGACGGGCTGCTCACCACCGAAGAACGTCTGCATCTGGATCCCCCGGAAGCGCCCCTCCTTCGCGTTCACCAGCTCCAGGCCGGGAACGGTGAAGACGCTCTTCCCGTCGACGAACAGCTCAAGCTCGCCGTTCGCCTTGCCCACGTCGTTCAGCTTCACGCGCTGCCCGATCGTCTTGCGCGTGCCCGGCGTGAAGCTGAACGAGCCGCGGCCCACCGACGCGCCAAACACGTCGTTGCAGTCCGACTTGGGCGGCACGTTGCACACCGCCCTGTTCGCCGCAAACGAGGGCGGCAGGTATGTGTACAGCTCGCCCGCGCCGTCCCGGCGCCACATGAAGCGCGTGGACCAGCAGTCCTCGCTGTGCTTGCCGCCCGAGCAGGTCGTCGCGATCTCGTCGTTGTTACCCCCGTCTGTTATTCGAGTCAGTCTAGTCCCCAAGACAGTGCAGAGAGGTTTGAACTTTGACGTACAGAGACCCGGGAGCTTTCCCCCCTTCACGAATTCGAAACCTTCAGGGAAGAACACGCTATATGAGAGTGTTGCCTCCTTCGCCGTGGTCAGGTCTACTGAGGCGGGGCCGGGGGCGTAAAAGGACATTCCGCCGCGAGGGGTTGCGGACGGCTTGAACGAGCCCTTGGGGTAGTGCGCCTTCATGGACAGCACGCCATCCGGCGCTTCGACAGAAGGGTGAGGCAAATCCTTGATCTCCTTCGTCGGGCGAAAAGTCGCGTCGCTCAGCGGGAGCGCGCCCGGAAGGCCACTGGAGACGGTCCACGAGGTGGTATCGGACACCGGGAAGAGCTTGGAGGCAGCACGGGCATGGAGAGTGTGGTTCGCAGAGAGCGGGAAGGCAGCGACGGAAGCCAGTCCGAACGCGATGACGGGAGCGAGAACCTTGAACATCTTGACAGAGAGCGACGAGAAAGAGCGTGGAGTAGGGAGAGCAGGGAGGAAGTGGCGTAAACGAGATAGCGGACGTGGACCAGCGGCGTCAAGCAGGGGAACACCGTAGGGCTGCAAAGGCCTTTATACCTTCGATAGCGCTCGACGCATGGTGCGCCGGCAACCCATTGACAAACGAATGCATGGCCGCCGGAAACATGGTTCAGGCCTTTCGAGACAAGGCGCGATCACGCATCGCAAACGACGACGGCGTCAAGCGCCCGCGCCCGGAACAAAGGCCGTTGTCTCGGGCGCGTTTGTTGACAACGGGCGGAACAACGCTCTCTTTTGTGAGCTCTGGACCTAACTAGCTGTGGATTAGCATCGTGAGCTTGTATGTACGTTAGTGAGGCTTACTAGGGCTTACTAGGAATTGAGAGGGCTTCATGAGAGTCACCCGACGTGTGAGGAGGCAGCCCCGAGACGGTGTTCAGTGGGCTTGGCATCCTCCTAGGTTGGGCGCTGTTTCATCCATAAGATGAGTTGTGCACAGCGATGCCCTGCCGTCTGTGTGCGCCTGCACACAAATATCAAACAACCTCAGCGCCTCACCACCAATGTTCCCCAGCCTACGAAGACTCGAAGTCAGCTTGATCGTGAACATGATGATGGAATCATGAGGCTCGGCGAACCAGCGGTCTATAGCATACGATATTCATGCTGCTTCAATATGACCGAGCCCGAGATTTGTGCATACCTCTCAACCTCGAGCCTCTTTCGGGGAGTGGTTCGGCCCGAGTCGAAGCAGTTGTCGACCAGTTCATAGCAGAGACCAAGCAAGAGCGCAGTCCGAGGCAAAGCTCACTCTGAGGCTTTAACGAAGCCGCGGTATTGGAATCATTGTTATGAGCGCGAAGTTGGGAAATCGCACTCATGACACGCATCGCGTTGAAGCAGCAGGTGGTCGCACAAAACACGCCACGCGCGCGGGCGCCACGCATGCCGTCTTATCGCCTGCACTTCGACGAGAATCTGAAAGCAAAGAAACCGAATAGTTTCAGTCAAGAAGTAGAACACGGGTGGAACACTCACACTCACAGTGCATCCTTTCGCCACGAAGCCATCGCCCACCCGCGATGCTTCGACAACGAACAATCATTGACCTCGGCGGATGAGTACGGCTTGACACACAGGCCGGGCACTGCCCGGAGCTCTTGGCACAACATACGCGCTGGTCTGGACGGAGCCCTGCGTATGTTTTAGAGATATGTCGAAGTCGGCGGGTGGTAGTTGCGCAGCAACGAACGCAAGCGTGCAGGGCGCCCGGACAGAGCCACATCACGCAGGCACGAACCTTGTGTTAGCCAATCACAGCACGCGACTTCTGACCCTAACCCTCTTTAAGCCTTGCATCCCTTGCACAGTGCAGCCCGAGGCTGATAATATTCAGGGCTCTTTCTTCAAATTCCTGGCCCGCGAAGCATTGATGTAGCCTTCAGAAACAGGTATAGGCATGTGCATATGGATATAGATAACGGAGTACAAAGATCAGCAGATAACCCGATAAATCCAAGGATGGCACCGCGTCCGCAGCGAAGTGGAAGCCTCGTGGCGCGGCGTGGAAGACAAATGAAAACATGCAGCCTGGAGCTGCCCACATGCAGAACCCGCACCGGCGCGGTCCCTCTCCAGCTCCTCAGAGCGTCTCCGTGATAGCCACCGAGAAGTCGGAGAAATACACGTCCTGGTCGACGGGCGACGCCCACGAGGAGTCGGAGCCTGGCAAAGAAAGTGCATCAGCACACTGCTCTAAAGAAAGCAACAGCGGACGAATCCCCCTCGCAGAGGCGAGTCGGCAGGCACGAAGCAGCCCGGCAAGTGCCAGCCGATACTGCGCCCGCCTCGCTCCACGCGCATGAAGCTCACCTCCGAAGAACGTCTGCATCTGGATCCCCCGAATACGGCCCGCGGAGCTGTTGCGGAGCACGAGTCCGCCCACGTTCACGACACTCTTCCCGTTCGCCCACAGCTGCAGCTCGCCGTTCTGCTTCCCTGCGTCGTTCAGGCGCACGCGCTGGCTGATCGTTGTGCGCTTGCCCGTCGCCCAGGTGAACGAGCCGCGCCCGACCGACGCGCCGTACACGTCGTTGCACGTCGAAAACGGCGGGATGTCGCACACCGCCTGATTCGCGGAGAAGTCCGGCGGGAGGTACGTGTAGAGCTCCCCCGCGCCGCTCGTGCGCCACATTATCCGGGCGGAGAAGCAGCCGTCGTCACGTCTCCCGCCGGAGCACGACACAGCTTCGCCATCGCTGTTGCCACCGTCTGGGAATTTGCCTCTATCAGCCGCTCGGACATTGTGGAGGGCGGAGGTGAAAACTCACAAAGGCCGGGGAGCTTGCCGCCCTTCACGAACTGGAACCCGGAGGGGAAGTAGACCGTGTAGCCGAAGGTCGCCTCCTTAGCAGTGGTGAGGTCGACGCTGGAAGGGCCCGGCGCGTAGAACGAGATGCCGCCCTGCGGCGTGTGGGTGAACGTGTACGAGCCCTTCGGGTAGTGCGCCTTCATCGACAGGCGGCCATCCGGGGCGTTAACGTAGGGGTGGGCGAGGGCGGTGATCTGATTGTGTGGACGGAAGGTGGCATCGGAGAGAGGGCTCGGGCTGGGGAGGTCGGGGTCGGTGGTCCACTCCTTGATCTGGGGGGAGACGGGGAAGAGGGGGCTGGAGATGGTTGCGCGGGTGGTGTGGTTGGAGGGGCGCACGACGAGGGCGCAAGCGGGGGATGCGACGACGCCCGAGGCGACGAGGAGAGCGGCGACGAAGGTGGAGAACATGTCGGAGGGTATGAGGGGGTATGCGAGTGTGTCTGACACCTGGTCGCTGAAGAGCCTATGTCGCGAGACATACCTTCTTTTATACGCAGACAACGACAGGCAGCGGCACTACCACGCGCGTATGTCTAAAAAGGACCCGCGGGGACCACATGTGGAGAAGCACCCGGGTGCACCCCAAGTGACGCCCCACATGAGGCCGCAGCACGCGCTCGAGGCTAAAGAAGCAGGTTTAGAGCGCGATGGACATACATGGATCGGGTTAACTCTGTTATCCATCTGCGCCGGTAGCACACGACATGCGGTTCCTGGAGGGCTTCGCTCTACTCCGGTCCTCCGGGCCTGAATGCTCCGGAAGAAGCCATGAAAAAACATAGACGATCGTTGCCGTTAGCGTATGCTGCGGCGGTCTCGAGGGACGAAAACCGATGGCAAACGCGAGGCGAGGCGTTCTCGATAGCGCACCGTGGGCGTCGCGGACCAAAATTACTGCGATTATGGTTCTCGAGCGTTGCGCCGCGTAGAACTGGATTTGCCTGCGCCTTCCTCGAAGAATGTGCTTGAGGTTTCTACTGGAAGGGTATGAGTATATTTCCAAGTCGGAGATGCGAGCCAAATCCGGGCTTGCTTACTCTGCCATGCATCCCCCGGCCCTCCGGTGTCGATCTTGCTCACCGGTACTCCATGAGCGGATGCAAAGTGCGGGGAAGGCAGCATGGTAGTACGCATATGTAAAAGACCGATAGGACGCCGGCGCCACGAGATCCGTAGAGATGCAGTCCAAGAGATCGAGAGATCGAAGGCGGGAGCAAATCCTTTTCAAGCCAGAGGCCCGCTCAGGCATCGCTGCCTACACTGGCTCTCTGGCAGTTCATGGGAGCTGATAGACGTCGATAGGAGCAGCGCAGGTAACAAGTTATCGAACGTTCGGAGGGATATGTGCGCAAACCTATCAAACACTACCGTGGTGGATCGGAGGGGCTCGCCGAGGTCGGAGAGCCTGAGCCAAGCCTGAGCAATTGAAGCACTCGATATTTTGGCCTGGAAGTTTGGTTGGCAAGTTTACCGCTCATGGAACGTGCCACCCTGCTCGAGCTCCTTGTGTTCATATGGGTGTTGGTAGGGCGACTGAGGGGACGGCGAAGCACGGAAGAGAGCCAAAAAGTGCTGTCGAGGTGGCGGGCAGTAGATAAGAGCTTGGCCAGCGTCCATGGTATGATGGTAACGGCTACTAGCAGGGGGCAAAATGCATCCGCCGGGAGTCGAACCCGGAGCTAGGCCATGGGAAGACCCAATGTTACCGCTACACCACGAATGCCTTTGAATTGGATGTCAGCAACAAATCCATGGCCAGTTTGTTGCTAGCCCCCTCTGGATCACCGAGCCGTCACGATTAACTATGTAGTGTCCACACTCAGCTACCAACCACTGCACCTCCATATGTTTTATTGAAGGAAAACCGGTCAGTGAACTAGCCTCCCGTACATCATGGTCTTCAAGACCGGAAGAAACGCTACTATTCGACGAGAAGCAGTTGAACGAACGTGTGCCTCTCTGGGAGTCGGGGGGGAACAGTGATTGCCCTGCCCCAGGACGTGAGCCAGGTTGGTATGCTTTGCGGACCTACCACGCAGGGCGACCCCAGGAGAGGACACCGCGCGAGGACACCGCGCGATATCAATCTGTTACTCCCGAACCATATACGCTGATAGGGGTACCTTCACAGATGAACATTGCCGCTCGACGCGCTCAACAACGCGACGTTGGCACCAGTGTCAACGGGAAGGTGTTCCTTCGCGATATGCGCTGCCTCGTCGCCGTAGCTTATCACCGTATGTCGGACCCCGCCCTCGCCGTCTGATCCTTCTTTTCAGCCTGCTATTGTTCTGGTACGCTCAAACACGAGGCGTTCCCGGCATCGCGATGAGCCTGTGCGGCGAAGACCCGCCCACTGATCATAGTATGCGCACGCAGAGCATGATGGCAGCCATATATCCGGGTGCGCCGGACATGCTTTTCATACTACAATCTGCGATATGTTGACATTCACTCTCCCCTGGCGCTTCACCTGTTCGACATATCACCGCGCTTCTCAATACTCACAGCGGAGACTAAACACCCGGGGGAACCTATCCCGATGCGGCCGTAAGTCGGATTCCATGCCCGTACGATAGGCGAAGGTCCTTCGATTTCTCATGCTATGCGTGCGCAGTGCCAACATATCGCAGTCCGACAGGTATCGTATGATGATCCGCAGAATACCACGGTGTCAGTACATCAGACACAGGATTTTCGGCGGGATCGCCACTTCTCACGTCTCATAAATCGCACCCCCATTCAACCTCGGCCCTCGGACGCATCCAACATCCTCTGCCATGGCACTGTACACGGGTTTCCTGCGCTTCATCCGGCTCTGCAGGATCTTGGCCTCGCGGCTTTCTCCGGGGAAGCCTCAATGGACGGCGGATCATCTACCTGATCTCTCGACCAAAGTCTTCATCGTTACTGGCGGAAACACCGGGATAGGACGTGAGACGGTCAAGCGTCTCCTCCTCAAGAACGCCAAAGTGTACATTGCCGCACGCTCAAAGGAGAGGGCGGAGCGCGCGATCGAAGGGTTACGCGACGAAACGGGCAAGGACGCCTTATTCCTGCCTCTCGACCTGGACGACCTGGGCTCAGTTAAGAAAGCAGCCGAGGAGTACAGACAGTAAGTTCCTTATAGTCATCGGGAGCAGCGGGCTAACGCATAATCTACAGGCGCGAGTCGCAGCTCGACGGGTTGATCTTGAACGCCGGTATCCTGTTCCCTGCGGCAGACGCCTTGACCGCACAAGGATACGACGCGACGATCGGCGTTAACGTCGTCGGGCACTTCCTCCTCCACCGATTACTATACCCCCTACTGTCTGCCTCCGGCAGGGACTCGGACCCATCGCGCATTGTCTGGCTTTCCTCCATTGGCAGCTATAAAGCACGCACGCTCACTTTCCAGGCCTACCGTGATGACCCCGTGCGGAGTCGCTGGGCCGTGGTTGATCGATACGCGGAGAGCAAGGTCGCCGCCATCATGCTGAGCATGCACCTCGCCAAAAGCTGTCTGGCGGACTGTGTAGTCTCCATCGCCGTCGATCCTGGACACATCAAGAGCGAGATCTACCGAACGAGCCCTTGGTACTTGCGGCTATTCGTATGTGACCACGTTTCCGAAGCGTTGGATTGTTGCCATGGAAGAGCTCACGGTCTGCACAGGATAAGCTGTATTGGTACCCAGTCGAGTACGGCGCGCTTGGCTCCCTCTTCGCAGGAGCTGCACCGGAAGCTGTGGAGTTGAACGGGAAGGTCAGTGCCATGTCATCTGGCTACAGGCACACTTCGTACGACGGTCTTACGCATCCCATCGCAGTACTTGCAGCCGTGGGCGCGAGTGGCGCAACCGAGCACGCTCGCGCTGAACGAGGAAGCGCAGTTGAAGCTCTGGACGTGGCTGGAGAATCAAGTGAAGCCGTATCTGCCGTAGTGCAAGACGCCGGCTTCCTGCGTAAATCGAGGGTCCTACTGTAAGCTGTTTCCGTTTCTCGCGATCTCGCCTTCCTACGAAGGCTGCTGGTATAGAGCATACCCTCGTCATGTTCCTGATATTGAAGTTAAGACTGCTCAAGCGCACTAGGAAAGGGACTATATACAAGGCGTGACATGAAAATTCTTCTGCGCGGAGAGAATACTGAGGGAGGTCCGCCAGTGAACGGGCAGCATGAACTAAGTGACCTCATCTCAGAGAGAGACACCCACCGAACTTCTTCCTCGCCGCCTGATCCATCTTCGACTTTACCTCCCTGAACGCCGTCCACCACGCCCGACCTACAGCCTCCGAAGTGACCCGCCGAGCGCGCTCCTGCGGTTCCTCGACTTCCGGAGCGTTCTCCCATGCGCCGAAATGCCGGCGGAGCAGCACAAGCCACCATTTCGCGATGGCAACCGCGCGCTCGACGCCAGTATCGCTCGAGCAGTCACCGTCCACGCAGCGCACGAGGAACTTCGCAAAGTACTCGACGTCGCGCGCGTTCGGCGCGTGCTCCCGGAAGCCGTCCACCCATGTTTCAATCACCCGCTGCACGTCGTCCGTCTCGCTGAACTGCAGCTTCTCGCCGCGCTCCTTTCCCTGCTGCTTCAGCGTTGGGCGCGCGAGATACACCGCTTTCGGGGGAGGCGGTGCCCGGTACACTACGGAGGGCGACTTGGACGAGTGCTTCCTGCGCACCTCCGTCGGTTTGAGGATCTTCCGCTCGCCAGTGTATACGGTAACGCCCGGCGCGCGGTGGGCCGCGAGCTGCTCGCGCTGCATCTCGAGCGGGAGTGCGGCGAAGACGTCGGGGTCGATACCGTACTTGCGGAGCTCGCTTTTGGTGACGCTGACGGAGGACGCGTACACGCGCTTCGCGAACAGCTTGTTGGTGGGCGAGAGCATGGGTCGATTCCGAGGGGCGAGCTGTCGGGTGATGCGCTTGAGGTTGGGACCCTTAACCACGATTCCGAACTTCTTCTCAGGTTCGGGTGGGGGTGTAGGATCCTTGAGCGCAGGCGCAGGCGTTACGGAGCGTCGTTGATATTCGGCCTCGAGCTCCTTGCGTAGATCCTCGGGAAGCGCCTCGAAGACCGACATGTCGACCTGCGAGAACGAGGGAAGGTCGATGTCGGGCTGCGCGCGTCCCACTTCCGGTGGTTTCTCGATAATCTGTATCTCGTCGTCTTCTTGCGAAGGTGGGTGTACTGCAATCTTGGGCTTCGGTACGGGTTGGACGAAGGCACTAATCTGCGCTCTCGACGTAGTGGCGACCTGCTTCGAAGGCTCGACACGCTTGAAAGGCAGGACGGCCTGTCCCAGCTCCGCCTCCTGAGGACCAGAAGCCTTCTCCAGCTTCTGGATCTGGATGCCAATGCCGCGCAGCTCCCGCGGGTCGAAGTTGAAGCTCTTCAACAGTCTCCAAGCGTGCTCCCCGATCACCTTGTCGTCGCTCGTCGCGCGCCCGCCTGGGGCGATGAGCGGAGCCTGCTTGTTGTATCCCTCGCAGATCCCATGCCCGAGGAACTGTCGCATTGTCAGTAGAGAGCGAAAGTATAAAGAAAGGATTGCCCACCTTCGGTGCCTCAACCGGCGCACTCGGATCTCGGACGAGGAGCTTCAGTGTGAGCGAGCGTCCACGCATGTCGATGCTGTTCAGCCGCCGCGCGACCTCTTCAGCCATCTGGTACACGAACGCCTCCGCCTGCTCGTTGTTCTCGAACCGGATGCCGTACTATGCCCCCGATTCGTATCAGCACGACCCGAGATGTAAGGGCCCAACACTCACGTTGATATCGCATGAGACAGACTTTCGCGGCTTGTCGCTCTCGAGCACCCGCTCGTCGATACCGCGGATCGCCTTGTACAGCGTCTCGCCGGTGCCCTTCCCGAGCGCGTCGCATAGCACCGCACGGCTCTTCTCCGCGAGCGCGCCGAGTGTCGTCGCGCCGAGCTTTTCTAAGGCCTTCTGGCGTGCGGCGTGCCCAAACCCGTGGAGGTCGTCGATATCGAGCGGCGCGAGGAACGCTGGTGCGTCCGCGGGGTGCAGGTGGAAGGACCCCGCCGGCTTTGCCCGTCTGGAAGCTAGTCGCGCGAGCATGATATTGTGCGCGATGCCGATGCTCACTACGGCGGATGTCGTTAGTTTCGAAAGTAATGCACAAATACAGGAGCTAGGCACCTTCGCAACCTGTGGCTTTCCTGACTTGCGTGCGGATAGCCTCAGCAAAATCTTTGGCCGGATCGAGTGATTCGTCCACGCCGTCAGGTCGGTCTGCTAGTTCGTTGCGGATACGCGCCACGCTGCTCGTCACGTCGATGAGAGCCTCGTCGACGGACACGGCTTGCAGGTCGTCGGCGTGTGCCATCAGAATGGTATAGAACTGCAGCGAGAATCGCTTGTATCTATGAGCGCATTGTTAGCCTTAGGAAACTGAACTTGGAAGCCATTCTCACAGTTCGAACTCGTAAGGTATGGTGAGGATGGCCGGACAGAGCTTGCGGGCTTGTTGTAGACTACAGCGGCCCGGAGTTAGCATCGGGAGCGAGCCTGCATGCGACGTAGTACGTACCTCATGCCGCCCTTAATACCGAACTTACGCGCTTCATAACTCGCGCTCGCGATCTCGCTAGTGCTCGCCGCGCCTCCCGCACTCCCCTGCGAATGGCACACTACCACCGGCTTGCCCCGCAGGTGCGGACGGTCGATAAGCCCCGCGGACACGAAGAAGCTGTCGAAGTCGCAGTGCATGATCACCCGCTCTTCGTCCGCCGCCTTCTCCTTACCCTTCCCTTTGCCGGGTACCCGTTTGACGAGCCGCGCCCCGCGCATGCTCACGTCACCCTTCAACCCGCTCACGTTTTCTTGCATAACGTGCTCGACCGCCGACTGGCTCGCGCTCGGCGCCCCACCGCCCGTGTCGGACGCGGGCGCAAGGCTGCTGCGCCACGCCGCGGGTCCGCTGCTCTCCGCGCGCTCCTGCGCCTCTGCGACGAGATTCTTCAGCTCGGCTTTCCAGGTCGAGAGGTGGTGGAGCCGCGAGTTCTTGTAGTACCCTTCAATGAAGTCGGGCGCGACGGAGGTGTGTGCGGCGCGCCACGCAGGGTCCTGCATCGCGCGTGCGGCATGCGGGTTCGTCTCAAACGCGGCGTAACCAGGCACTCTGTCTGCGTCGGTGGGCGTCGCGGGGTCCGTGGTGTGCAGGGCGCGTGAGGGCGTCGTGGGCGCGGGTTTGCGCGGGGATAGGAGTGTTTGCTTCTTGGGCGTCCGAGGCGATGAAACCGTTACAGGCGATATTCGCGAAGAGCCCGCCTCGGGTTGGGCGGGTGGGTGCAGCTTGATGTGCGCCGGCGGCTCAGGGGTAACAGCACGAGCGGCTGGCCGTGATGGTGCGGGCTGTCTTGTCGCTTGCGAGACGAAGCCGTCAAATAGGGACTTCTGAGCGACCTTGCGGCCTTGGGCGCCTTCGACGCGCTCGCCGGGGCGGAAGACGTAGTCCTGCCACGGTAGGAGAGTGCCAGCTTGGATGCTCTCTACTAGCCACTCTGGCCGGACGACCTTCATGTACTTGAATTCCCGGATCTTGGCAGGAGTCAAGGAGCAGGTGATGATGTGCGTGCTATAAAATCATCTCAAAATAAGGACTTTACGCTTCCGCACGGTCAAAGGCTAGACAAGCTCACACTAGTGACTTCTTGTCCAGGTATGCGTGGTAGATACCGCCGTGCTGGACAATCATCTGGCGCAAGTCCTGCACAGAGGGCTCTGTCCAACCATTGATCTACCGCATGCTTCAGTCGGTATACCCGATAGTGACCATATGGAAGAGCCTCACATAGATTTGCAGGCCCCGGAAGATCCGGCTGTTGCTAGTACTGGGTTCGTCAGGGTCGTCGATGTCCATTTCCGCATTCTGTAGTTGCAATTTCGCGCGCTTTCGATTCATGTACTCTCCGAATTCGCCGAATCGCGAGGCGCCATAGGTATGAGACTCCAAGTATGAGTCTTCAACATTCCCTCCAGCTACCGAACTGAGTACCCCGTGGTATTGTGTGCCGTCCTCGTAGCCGAAGTCTTCTGGTGACCGAGAGCGTTTCGGCTGGCGTTGGGCCAGTGGTGGTGGCTCGTCATCGTCAAGCTTGCGAGGTTGTGTAAGCGGATGCACTTCGAGCTCATCTCGTACTGTGGCCGAAGGAAGCGGGACTTCTGTAATAGCCTTGAGAAATTCAGGGTCATCGTCAAAGTAGTCGGAGGAGTGTGTGCTGTTCTGCGTTAGCTGAGACATTAAAACTGGGTATAGTATGTATTAGAGAGCATTGAGGGGTAAGACTCGCGGCTTGGGGTACTCGTTCACGACGCGTGGGTGCCAGGTGGTTCAGATTAGATGCGGCCCAGAGGTAAGGTGGCTGAGAACCGCCGGGGCGCTAATGAAGGCTTACGACACGACGTAAGCATCAGTCAACACTTCAGATCGTGGTCCTACAAACACTCTTACAACCTTAAATCGGAGTTTAAACCCAGCCCCAAGCTGCGCGACTGACTCTTTCAGTCTGTTTTCAGCCCTTACAAATGGACCACTGCCAGCCTTGTCACTTATCTTCCCCGGGTACTGTCGTTGCAAGCTTGGATGTATCGTCGTCTCGTACAGTTCTCTGCCTGGCCCTATGGCCGGTATGCTCGAACCTAAGCGATGTTTCTGGTAATTTGTGCGTTGCCGAAGCTACCAGTGCTGGACTTGCGCCTCTGAGACACTGTTATGGGGGCATCGTCGCTTCGCAGCTGTTACAGAAAATGTCGCAAACTTTGCCCCGGACGGATAAGAGCCTTACAGACGCACTCCAACCTGATAGTCCCCTCATAATAGCCTTATATGCCTCGGCTAGACCATTATGAGTAGATTATAAGGCGCGGTCGGCTGATAACCGGGGCGTGGTAGTTGCGACAAGCGTCTTTGAACAGCTCCCGGGGCTCGTCCCATCTGGCCGTACGGTGGGAGTATCGTACCGATGTACATAGTGTTGTATCTACGCGGCCATGTCCGTCCTATGCCATACTAGTTTTGGTGAATATATTCTGTGGATCTGCCAGATATTGCGGTCGCGTCTAATACGAGCAAGTAACCGTTCATAAGACCCTCATTCTATGCTGAAGAGAGGTATCTACTTCGAAGAACTAGCGACTCTTTGATTCATCAAGGCGCAACGATATCTAGAAGATAATAAGTCCTTTTATATGGTTTGAGGTATTTTTGCAACAATGAGTGCTGTACAACGACATACAGCCTCATCGTATTTCGATCGATACTACTACAATCGCCTCCCCTCGGCGGTTAAGCGCCGGATGGATGTTTGGCAACAGCCTCTGGACCAAACAAACGCTTGACAAACGGGGAATACGGGCGCTTGTTCCTGCGCCACAACCACGCCTCCATCATGATTGGATTCCGAGCCGGGGCGCGCGCCCTCCGTCCAATCATCATCACTCCCCTCGCCGCGCTCTCCCCGGCACCGTCGCAGACAGCGTGTGACGGAAAGCTGTGCCTCCACTGTCGGCATTCGTGAGCTGGCCGCCCGACACGCACCCGCGCACCTCTCTCCTCCCACCGTCGTAGGACAACACACTTCACCTCGGCTTTTTTCGTGAATATCGCGCTGCTCAGCTGTAAACATGCCGGACGGATACGACTACCTCTTCAAGCTGCTCCTGATCGGTGATTCTGGCGTCGGCAAGGTAAGTTCCTAACAGTCCGCCAACTCGCGTGCGCATACTGAGCATATGACGCCTGCCAGTCGTGCCTGCTGCTTAGGTTCGCGGAGGACGCGTTTACGGACAGCTACCTGAGCACCATTGGCGTTGACTTCAAGATCCGCACCATTGAGTTGGAGGGGAAGACGGTGAAGCTGCAGATCGTGAGTGGCAATGCTCTTGCGCCCTGGGGGTCGTCTTTCTGACGGACGTATGCCCTACGTCAGTGGGATACCGCCGGCCAAGAGCGCTTCCGCACTATTGCTGCAGCCTACTACCGCGGCGCACATGGTATTATCATGGTGTACGATGTCACAGAAGCAGGTTAGTCCTTTCTGGTTTTGTCTACGGTTGGTGCGTACTAAACCCTCTGTGCCAGAAACGTTCTCCAACGTCAAGGGGTGGATCACCGAGATCGAGCGCTATGCCTCTGAGGGTGTGAAGAAGCTCATTATCGGAAACAAGTCCGACCTCGTCGAGCGGAAGGTTGTAGAGTACTCGGCAGCGAAGGTGAGTCGTATTCGATTGCGCCCACTGATACATGCTGACATACTGTCGGTGTGTAGGAGTTCGCCGATAGCCTGTCAATACCCTTCATCGAAACCTCTGCCAAGAACTCCACGAATGTCGAGGAGGCATTCACGCTCATGGCTAAGACCATCAAGGACGAGTGCGTAGCCCACCTCCCCGGAGGTCCATCCCGCTGACCCAGGATCCCCTAGTGTTGACTCGCAGCCCGAGGAGACTGCAGGGTCTTCCAAGACGACCTCGGTTACGCCAGGACGCAACTTGAACCAAGAGACCGAGTCTGGGGGCTGCGCGTGTTAACGCGGTGCTTTCCCCTCCTCCACTATATGTAGAGTTCTCGTGCTGTCCTTAACTTGCGCTTCTCTTCGGACGGATACATCCCTATGATCCCGGACCTTGTATTTCTACTGAACACCTAGGTTTATATCATATTGTTTGTTTTACTGCAATGTGTCTGAATGCCTCGCGCGTCCGCAAACAGACCACTGGGGAATCTCACTGGTACGCTACTACATCTCAAACAATATCTAGAGCAACCCTCACACTTCTAGGACAGATCGGAGCGACAGCGCACCCTTTCCCTGGTTGCGCTGAGCGGCGCGCGGCGCGACCGTGGCCTTCATGAGCGTCCCCAACACCCTCCCGTACGCCCCTTTCACCTGCACCGTCTGATTTGTATGCACGCCGCTCGGGCCGAACACGCCCTCAGCGAGCCCATAACTTAGCCTAACGAAGAGGAGCGCCGCGCACGGCGCAGCCGTTCGGCCCGAGCCCAATGTCCTTCGTCACCGCCGGTACGTTTGTTCGCTGGAGCTCGCGGCGCGGTGCAGCTTGGACGAGACGGCGACGATACGCGGGGGAGGCCCGAAGGCCGGGAGCGCGGCGGTCGATGAGCAGGAACCAGTGCTCGGGGTGATTCACGCCGCAGTGGCGATTGCGTCACGACGCGGCGAGCGCGAACGCGAACGCGTTTGGGTCCACGGTGGTGCCCGCCACGAGCTGCGTGCAGAACGACAGCCTGCGGGACGCGCTGGGAAGAGAGAGTTGCGGGGTGCGTATGAAGTCGAGTCGCCTCTCCCAGGGTCCCCCGGAGGCGGTCCACAACGTGCTTGACCATCTGCAGGTTGCCGAAGTCGCTCTCGACGAACTCAACGTCCGCCTACGAGTGCTCCGCGTGCCACCTTCACCGTCGCGGCCGCCTCCGAAGTTCGCGCCGTTCTCCTCCATGTGTGAGAGGAGGACGCGCGGCTGCGCCCATACGAGCGCATGCGCAATCTGGAGTATTGGTGGCTTGGAGCATACTGTAGTGCACCCCGCGCGGCCGAGCAGCTCGCTGCTCGGCCGCATGGCTGTGGGACATCACACCCACCGCTTTACGGCGCCGTCGTGGATAAATATACGATCTGAAAGCCAGCGAACCAGTTCTAAAGGAGTAGTCGGCAGGGATAGTCATGATAGAGGTGATATATATGGAACTCGGAAAGTACAAGATACACTGGACCGTCAAGTTTCGCTGGAAGGGGTGCAGATTTCGTCGGTACGTTCAGCTCCTGCTCCAGTGCAAGAGAAAGAGCAATGCAAAGAGCCCCACCTGTAGAAAGCTTCCAAGGATAGATGACACAGTGTTTCGAGACAAGGAAAGTTTTGGAACCTGTACTCAGTGAGCAGAGAAAAAGTGTGTAGAGTAGGACGGTAGAGTGGCCAAGGCGCAAGCCCGAAAATGCCGAGACGCGGGCGCCCAAGATTCTTTCCCTAACCCTTACCCTAACCCTTACCTGGCAACGGCACGGGACCCCGTTACCAGGTTAGGGCTAGCTGGCGGGCGCTAAGGCGCGGTTAGAGAACATTGCTGCCGCCACAGGCGCAACTTGTCCTCCTTCCCCCACCATCCCTTCCTCCTTGCCTCCCAGAACGCCGCCTTTCCTCCCCCTGCGCCAGCCCTCTGTCTGGTAGTGATGGCGATCTCGCGAGACAACAGCGTGGCTGATGACGGCGACGCCAACGCGGACGCGCAGAAGATCTTCACCTTGAACGGCCGTCCTGTATACTTCCATCTGTATGCGAGCGACGAGCCAGCGCCCGAATGGCGATTGTCCGACAAGAAGCGCGAGGAGATAGGGGATTTGATTACGGTACGAGCTGCACGCCCTAGGATGTATGGGCTCCCAGCTAACCGTCAACAGCAACACGGCGGCTACCTGTGCAAGACCGCGATCGACTCAGACACGATCATCGTCAACTATGCGGGGCTCGACACGCTGAGGGACAAGTTCAGCTTCCACAGGAAGATATACGTCGAGCCGCCGTCGTTCGTCCAACGCTGTATCAGCCAGAAGGCGTACGCCCATGTCCCAGTGCCGAAGAAGCCCCTAGGTGGACGACACCCTGGTCGGTGAGTGTCTAGCGTTATCCGAGGCGTCGTGGAAAGCACTATTGGCGGCCTTCGCGCGATGTGAGGCCACGAACGACCGGGAACATCCCGTGAAGTCCTAAAGTTCGGCCGCGAGCGCTCCCCCACATTTTCGTTCCGTCCCACGTGCCTCGATCAGTTGCAGCGCACTCGCGGCGGGCGAGAGGTTCTGGGCGGTTTGCGCCCACGAACCTGTTAGCCTTGCCCATAAATGAGCGACGCGAGAGTAGCGGTCGAACATGGGCGTTGAGTTCATTCAGGCTCCTCGAACAGTGCGCTATGCACAACGGTGGCAAGGGCACTTCGGCACAGCGCATAGATAATCTAAGCGGGCGCGTGTGCCATCTTCTCGTCTCATCCAAGGGCTTACATTGGAGCATCTCCGCGCTGCTATACCGGTGTGCTGACCTGCAAACAGCTCCCGGATTAACTTCACCAGAGAGGACGACATGAATCTGTGCCGCTTCATTGCAACGGCCATGCCCGACAAGGACGCGGGCGGGCGCACGGGCATGCTCCCATACGAAGAGCTCTACCAAAAAGGGCTGGACGTATGTACCATCCACACTGCCTCTTGACCCTCCGTATTGAGCGAGACCCTATGCAGGAAGACCTGGACTACCAGTGGGCGCTGCGCCACCCCGCCGCATCCTGGCGCGAACGATACAAGAAACGCTACATGGAGCTGGACCCCATCATCGACGACATGGTTGCGGACGACCCGCCTCCCGCGGATGGCAAGGGCGTGCGCCCGTACGACAGACGCGTGAACGGCAAAAGCATGCTCGCGCGGGCCTTCGAGAAGGCCCAGGTGATGGAAGATGAAGACGGAGAAGAAGGCGAGAACGGGGGCGAGTTCGAGTTTGAACAGGACAACGCCCCGCGTGGGCAACAGGCAGCCAGCCGGGGTGTGGCTCCGCCGCGTGCGCGCCACACCGACATCGGCGTTCGGCGCTCTGTCTCCGCTGTTGAGCAGCCCCGCGGCAGGCCGCAGTCCGCTCCCATCCAGCACGACTCGGACCCGTTTGCGGATGCGGGCGAGTTCCGCGACTTCTTGCTCGAGGACCATGGGTGAGTGGCGCGATGGTCACTCTTACGCGCCTATATGCTGATATCCTGGATGGTAGAGTGGGAGTCTCGAATGACTCTCAGCCTGGGCCCGAGGACGCCGGGCCTTCCGGAGTGCGCCACTCGCCGTCCGCCTCCCCTCCTCCGCCACAGCCTCAGCCCGTGCGGACGCAGAAGGGCAAGCAGAAGCAGAAGCAACCCGCGCGACCTGCTCCCGCTCCCGCCCCTTCCGCCGCACGGGAGGAACAGGACTTCATGAGCACCCAGGCGACGCTCGTCGACCCCGTGCCCACCCAGCTGCGCGGCGCGGCGGGTGCGGCGAAGCTCCCCAGGCCGCCTTCGTCCGCACCCCACGCGGAGCAGCCCGCACCGAAACGGCGCAGGATCCAGCAGCCGCCCGAGCCGCCTGTCATTGTGCCGGAGCCGCTGAGGCAAGCTGGGCGAGGGGCGCGCTCTGCACCGCAGATGGCGCGCAAGACGGCGGATAAGCCGCGGACTGGGCCTGCTCGCGCCAAGCCTGTTCCTGAGCCTGTCGCCGTTGTGGAGGACGAGGAAGAAGGGTCGATACAGTCTGGAGAGGAAGACTCACAGATGGACGAGGAAGTCCCCGCTGCCGCAGTACGCCATTCGGACGAGCAAGACGTCGAGGAGCTCCTACAAGATGATGCAGAGAGTGCAGAGAACAGCCGACAGCTCACGCCCGCCGCCGCCGAACCAAGCGACGACCTGGACAGCGACGACCAGGTCTCCCGCCAAAAGCTCCTTCCGGCTCAGCGGCGCCCCACAGACTACGACGCGGCGGAGCCGAGCGACGAAGATGAAGACGAGGACGACGAGGATGACGACGAGCTATACGCACAGGGGCTCAACCTCACCGGGTCGCGCGACCAGGCCGCGCCCGTCACGCCTGCGCGGGGGCGGCGCCTGGGCACGGACGGGTCGGCGGAGTCCGTCGCGGGCGTGCCGCTGCCGGGTACGCGGGCGAGCACGGAGAAGCGGCGGGCGCGGGCGAGCGGGGAGTACGCGCCCCCACCTGGGACGCGGGCTGCAAGCGCGAAGACGCTCCGCTCGGGGCGCGTCATCACACGGCGGTAGGGCGATGGGTTTAGACGGTGGACCTGGATGCGTAACGCCGGGCTACCTACTTTCCTCCTTTTCCATTTAGCATTTACTTCAGATGCTAGGTATGTTCTCATGGTTTATAGGGACCTCTACGAACCTTCTCAAGACACTCGATGTCATGATGTCCTCATTGTGCCATATCTCCCTGCTACTCTTACACAATCTATATAAGGTTATTTGTTACGCTGATCCGGGCTTCAATCCGCGCGCGACGAAGAATTGCGTCTCCTCTCCCGTCGCTCTCATGTTCGCTGTAAACGCATCCGAGAAAGAAAAGTCCACGAGGCCCGCGCCCTCAAACGCGCCCCGCACAGCGTCCTCGGCGATCCCGTGCTTATGGGGAACGATGTGGTGGTGTTCCTGCTTGAACAGCTCGTGACCGTCGGGTGCCGCCTTGATGTCCGCGACGAGAAGCGAGCCGCCGGGCTTCAGGAAGTGCGCGAGGACGCGCGTCGTATCCTCGATGGAGGGAAAGTGGTGGAACGATGCGGAGCACTGTCGACATCGTCAGGGCTCCGAAGGCAGGTGAAAGAATGGGGTAGCACTGTTTACAACGACGAGGTCGAATTTGGCATCGTCCAGCTCGCCCGGCGCGCCTTTCAGCTCAGCGCATACCGCCCTCATCTCCTCAGGCGCAAGTCCCTGGTTCGACGCCTGCGCATTATACTGGTCCACCGACGCCTGGCTAATGTCCACCCCGACGATACTCTTCACATACGGACACAGCGCCTGGGACAGCAGCCCTACGATCGCCCGCGCACCCGCAGCTAGATCGGCATCCGCGCGGATCGCGCTAGTGGGATGGACGCACCGACTCCGCACGCGTAGTCCAGCACCTCCGTGCGCTCCTCGTCGAAGAGCGCGGGGTACGCCTGGCGTAACGCGTTGACGGTCTTTTGCCGGAGCTTGAGCGCGTCAGGGCGGTGTAGCTCGTGCGCGTGTTGGTCAAAGAAGGCCTTGTTGGCTCCCGCAAAGTCGTGCTCGTGGTGCGCGTGGGTGTGGGCATGAGATGAGGCTGGTTCAGACATTCCTATAGCGATCTGCGCGGGTGGTGGTAGAGGTCAGGGACGGACGGCGGCTCCGGGTACTTCGGAGATGGTGCATACTCGCGCTCGCGAGATCGATCGAGATTAGCGGTGACTGGGACGGTACCCGCGCTTCGCGAAGCTTACCCCGCAATCGGCGGCTGCAAGGTCTCTCCCTCCTCTCGTCATCTACCCCGCATCCTGTCCGCCCCTTTCACGAGGATATCAAACGAGGAAGTAGCTCAAATCCGTCCCATTCGTAATGTTACTGAAAAGGTCCATCCACAACATGATCCTCGAGGCCCGACTACAATTACACGTACAACAGCCTATAGACTGTTGAAGTCCACCCGTCGTTCAAGCCCCCTCGGCAGGCTTCACCCCGCGCGCGACGAACCACTTGATCTCTGGCCCATGCGGGTTGATCTTCACGGGGTCCATGTCGCTCAGCGCAAAGTCGACGAGGCCCGCGCCCTCGAACGTCGCGCGCACCTTTTCCTCGGTGAGCCCGTGCGCGTGCGGGACGACGTGGTGGTACTGCTCGGGCACGACGAGTGCGCCGTCCGGCTCGGCCTTGATATCGGTCACAAGGAGGGAGCCGCCGGGCCTGAGGAAGAACGCGAGGACGCGCGTGGTTGCTTCGATGTCTGCGAAGTGGTGGTAGGCGGCGGAGCACTGGGTGGAGCTAGGGTGAGCGCTGACTTCTGAACGAGCGAGACCAGCGCAACGTACGGTTATGATGTCGAACTTGGCACCGTCGAGTTCGCCCGGCTGGCCCTTGAGCTCGGCGCGGACGGCCTTCATCTCAGACGCGATGCCCAGCTTCGTGGCCAGCTTGTTGTAAACGTCGACCGACCCCTGGCTGATATCGACACCAACGATGCTCTTCACGTACGGCCTCAGCGCCTGCGAGAACATTCCTGCAACCCGAATCGTATCGGTATCAAGGCGTGCAACGTGCACCGAGGGAGGAGGGGAACGCACCGATGCCGCAGGCGTAGTCGAGCGCCTCCGTGCGCTCCTTGTCGAACACGGCGGGATGCGCGGCGCGCATCGCGTTCACGCTCAGCACGCCGAACTCGCGCGCGTACGGGTGTTTCTCCTCGAGCTTCTCCGCCTCCTCGTCGAAGTGCGCCTCGTTCGCGCGCGCGAAGTCGTGCGCCGCGTCGACGTGCTCGGAGTGGGCGGTGTGGGACATGGTTGTCGAAAATCGAAAGTAGAGAGTAGAGAGTAGAGCGTGTAGATAGGAACGAAGTGTGTTTGGGTTGGTGCTGCCCGGAACCCCGCGCCGCGCGAGCTTATATGCTGCAGGAGAGGGCGGCGCGTACACACGCAGACGCGACAAGGCCGCGCTCGACTGCAAACTCTATGTCAGTATTCGGAATTGCGGCGACCGGTGCGGTACTCACCAAGGTACGCAGCACAGCTGCGATCGAGGAAGCGACCCGGCGATCGAGCCTCAGGAGGCTATGGGATACACAAGCCGGGGCCTGCCGTCGTACGAGGTACGTACCCATGTATGCTGCTGACGCGTCGTAGCAACGTAGAGCTCCGGAGTGCGCGGCAGGACCTCCGAGGTTAGCGCAGTCGCGTCCATGACCAAGTCCCACACGGGTGAGAGTCGAGTCACTAGTCAGTAGTCTGCTCGCTCTGCGAATTCGGGACAACCCGCTGCATGAGTATGGCATGCAATATGATGGTATGCCTCAGTCTAGATACACAGTGGCCAGCAAGATCCCAGTCACCACTCTTCTAACCTCGTCGTACCGCGAGTGGCCAACGCTTGAGAGCCTGAGAGCCACTGATCTGCAGGAAGGCTCCGATGCTCACAACCTCTAGCAAGCCTGACATCGACAACCGAGAAGGTTGCCCGCCTCGCAAGGTTGCAAGATCCGCAACACCACGGCTACGCAGATGCAGCACGCTCTCGAAGCATTTACGTCGGCGTATGTACGCATTATCAGGCAATCGTAGAGTCACGCACCTTTGCATACAACCGCCTCCCGCTCGTCTCCGTTGACGTTAACACACGCGTTCTTCTCGCCGGCCCCAGGACAATGCGCTTCTAGCGCGAGGTTTGCGAGCATAGCGCGAGGAAGGGGGTAGCCGTTACGGGACGCGTTACCTGCGTATAAGGAATAGTTAGACGAGGAGTGCGCGCGTGGCCTGGACAAGAGTGATGCGTACACACCTGTCATGCCAGCAACGGTAGAGATGCTACCAATCAGCTCATCTCCGGGATGGGAGATGTATAGCATGGTCAAGGTATTCATTGATATTGAGCTCAGAACAGGGGCTGGCGTACACGGTTCAAGGTAACATATCGTACAGGATGCGTTTCTCTTCGGGTCTCCCTAGTCAAGCGAGGCATATCCGGCACGCAGCGCTGGTGCGGATAGTGAACAGAGCTGTATCAAGACTATGAAATCTGATTGGTCTTTGCCAGCACGCTGCCAACAGAATACTCGGTACTCACCTGTCATCAGTCCAGAGCGGCCGTAGGATTCGCATCGCGCGAAGTGCTACTAGGAAATATATTCCGCCTGCAATGTTCTATATCGTCGCCAGAAATCGTCAGGCCCGCGACAGTCACTTCAAGTTGCACGTCTCCAACTGCGCCATTCTTGCGCAGGTCTGCGAGGGTAGCGTCCAGGTGCTTCGCGCAAGGCTGGAGTTCGTCCAGCCACGCACGCGCACCGGCGTCGTTTCCTGCCTCCGGATTAACGCTGATGTTGACCATGAACGCCACGTCCCGGGTCGCAACCCGGTGCTGGACGAACCAGGCCGCGACATGCAGGTCTTCAGCGGTCCTCTGATTCGGGGATGCAGTCAAAGGTATCTGTAAAACGAATTGGGACAGTCCCTGGAGGTGAATTGCAGCAAGCGCGGGCCCGCCCGGGGCGTCAGTGTTCGCTGTGGAACCCGAGCGGTGTTCGTAAAAGATGAAATGCGAACGAAGAGGTAATGGCTTACCTGTTAACGCCGAGTCGTGCACCCCGCTCAGTGTGATAAGGTCCATGTTCAGAGTCTTGAGAGTCTCTCGTGTTGCATGCAAAAGCCAGCAAGTGGCGCTTCCGCCGTGCCGCGAATGCTACTCCAGTTAACACGACATTGAGAGCGAATGAGGCCGATAGAACTCACTTGTCTATCCTCATTGGAGATCACAATCTCCTTCAACCCCATGAACAGCCTGGGTGGCAAGGTGATCTGAACGCCGTCTGCAGCGCCGTCGCCTCCAATATCCCAGAAGACGGAGCGTATCTTCAAAGTCTTCAAGTCGTATCCCTCCGCGCCGACCTCAATCGACTTCGCAAACTCTTTCACGGATCGGAACCTGACCGCGCTCCACGTGATGGAGGCGAAAGACAGATTGCATCCTCGAAACTGTTTGGCCAGCTTCGCCGGCGAGGTATTCCTGCAAATCGTGACTCGGGCCATAGCGGAGCTCCCGAGGGCTTCACCCACCTTCCCCCAGACCTGTAACAGAGGCGCAGATTCTGACCAAGGGGTATTGTCTGCTGAAGGAGATGCGGAGATGCTGACAGGGCATTCGCAGAAGGTCAGCGCAATGCTACGGGGTGGAGCGCATTGCGGGGTGGGGCCTAGGGAGGAAGGCTCTGCTGAAGCGCCATTTGCATTGCAAAGGATTGGGAAACCAGTTGTAGTCGATTGGTCCGGGGAGATGTACGTGGCGGCGTCGACGATATTCATGCGCCCCATGGTAGACCCTGCCGAAGGGGACCGCATCGCAGGACAGGGCCCGCCATCGCGCCCGCGCACCTCCAGCGTAGCCAAGTGCTTAAGAGGAGTAGACATAGAAAGCGCAGGTGTAAGAACAGGTACCCAAAGGCAGTCGGAGGAGAGAGATGTAGCATTGGAACTTACAAGCTCGCACTTACCTAGGGTGGGCGCTGGATGGCTACCTTCCGGAGAGGTCCGGTGCGGCGCTCCTACAGGAAAAGCTCAGTAGTGGCATGCGTTGATGAGTGTCTCCTGGATCGCGAAAGACGAGAATGTGAGTACGCATGACGGGGGAGAGAGAGAGACCTACGCGGAATGCGCTCGCCACCAGAAGCGCTACTGATATCACGTGATATTGGCGTCTGTTCTCCGCCGATGTCGCGGTTCGCACCGGGCCACCGGGCCACCGGGCTCTGAGCGCTGTACTTACATGTCGTGAATGTAGGTGTATACCCGAGCTTCCCATCGTCGACTTCGCCGTCCGGATTACGCAGTGGCCCGGACCGCCCCCCAACGCTAAAACGCAGCCTCGGCTTCCTGGCAGGCTCGGCCCCATGCGCCTCGAGGGACGAAGAAAGGGCTCGTACCGACAGGTTGGCGCGAAGCATAGTTACGACGTACCCGCGGACCCGCAAGGGTGGGTGGCGAGGAAGGACGAAACGTCAATGTATAAGCGTGCCTGTGACACACCCGCCAGGATGATCACACCAGCAGGGAACCACTGATGCTACAGTGTATGATAGAGGTCTTGGAATCGGACCATAGATCGTGAGTGATGCGGGAATCGGTGGGATTACGCAGATGAAGGAGCTATTGCAACACACGTCAAATGGACAAACTGATAGAGGACACGTCAAATGAGCTCACAGATCACTGTGTATTTCCTGGGCCGGGACTGGATATCAATATTCGGAGACTTGCGACGACCGTTGCATGGTGAGGTGGGTACGTGTCAAGTGGGAGCCAGCCTGAGGTCGGGAAAGAGAGGGACGGAGGCAGACTAGTAAGAAAATCGACCCAAAGAGGCGAGTTGAGTCAGGAAACATGAGATGAGAAGAACTGGAGCGTACCGGCCTGAGGTACTGGGTGCACTAGTTCTGGGGAGCCATTGTATCAGAATCCTCGATATGAGCCGGCCATAAGGGCTGGGGTCGAAGCGGTGGGGGTTCGGGCTTTTCTAATGGCAGATCCTTCCTAATCCAGTCGGTGAACGAGCTCGTATTGGCCCTGTAAATCTTTCGTAAGCCATCAGCTCTGTAGCACTGTGGACTCGCCGTACACGCCAATGGAGATGATCAAATTCTCCACGATGCCCTGTGCATACAGCCGAGGAAACAACTGAGCGAGGAGTTCATCGATACGAGTACTGCTAGCATAGCTGCTAGCGACATCGAGTCGGATCTTGTCGAGGTGGGGGAAATGGCGAAGCTTGACGAGTTCCTCGAGCTCCGTATTTAGGGCGCCGAGGTTGTCGAGGCTACCCCAATCCTCGAGCTCGAATTCGCTGAAGTGTACATTGATGGCCCGCAGTTCCTTGGATACGAGCGCCCTCAGCAGCTTCGGTAGCCTCATGACACGCTCTAAGTACGTTTCGGTGGGGTCGCAAAGCCGCGGTCCGCGAAGATAGATGTCCAAGGTATGGAGCCTTGGTAAACTGCAGATGGCTGTATACGGCGGATCTGGATCTAGGGGATAATCCACGTCAGATCACGACTTAACCGAACATACAATCATCCACTTACATAGACAGGGATATGTGAGGTAGTCGAATGTCCCCAAGTTGATCTTGAAGTAAACCAAGTTGCCCGTAATCGTCCCTAAGAGTGACCTTAGTCCATCTCACTGAACGCACAGTTCCTCGAGTGGCTGGTCTTACGCGATCAGCCCGAGGCGCAAATGGTCATAGATCTGCGATTGCGGACGTACTATGATCGACGAGTCGATGGGCTGAGTAACCGCCAGAGCCAGAGAAATGTGTGTGATATGGGATATGGACGAGAGTTGCCGATGTGTCGGCAACAGTCCTGGTTTAAACGACCCGTCCGAGCGCGCCGTGGGCTGTAACCAGTAGATGCCGTCGAGAACCAATGTATGCAGGTTGGGGAACAGCGGGAGCATGTCGTAGAAGCTCGGCGAGCCTTTTGTGTCCGTGATCTTCTGGCGGCTGACCTCAAGTGACGTGATGGCAGGCGCTGTCAATGGAGGCCCACGGTAGGTCCTATGCCGCGGAATATATATCGCTTCTCCACACAGCACTCTCAACCCGCGCAGGAGCGGGAAGAATGTCCCAAGGATGTCCACAAATAGCGGGTAGGCCGGGTGGATAGTGTCGTCCGTTTCGCAGAGGAAGACTTGCCGAACATAGTTGCGAAGGTGGGGAGCGGTCTCGAAACGTCGGCGGCACCTGATAAACCTCTTCCCCGGATTTTCGTGATATCCCAGAAACTTGAGCTCCTTGAAAAGCAAAGTTTGACAGTATGGGACCCAGGCGCGGCACACCCTCGCGCAGTATATGAGCCTATACTGCCACAAGGGTTCCTCTTGGACGAGGTCCAAGATCAACATCACCAACTCGATCGGAAGCGGAGGAGGCATAGCAAAGCGAGGAGGTCAGATAAGCGGTGGGTGGCAGTCGAGGCGGCGACCTCGATGTGATATGAAGACTCGGAGGGGATCGTTGGCTGGCGCAATGCTCGAGCAGGAGCAACGGCGGGTCATGCTGGCGTATTCGGGTCCAAAGTTGCACACATGAGCGTGGGGAGAACGCACGAAATCAGGATAATCTCTTTTGCGCATTGCATGTTGGCGTCACTCAATCATGATGCTCACGCGGGCACGGGCCCGGACCGTGGCCTATAGTAGCGAATACTATACGTAGTACCGTCGGCTGAGGAGAATATCAATACTGTACTCGACGCGCACTGAACTAAATACACTCATTGCACTTATGCTAGAGGCACTGCGTACAGGCCATTTCTCGCGACCCCCTCACTACAGGTTGGGGGGACACCTCGACAGGGGGTTCGAGAGCTCTCAGCGGGGTTACCTCGCCACGGGCTATACGATGAGAGTAGGCAATAGCTCGTTAGTATCAGCTATGCCCTTCGAGATGGTCTCGAAAGAGCTCGTGGCATGGCGCCAATCTGTGTGATCACGTCTCGCAGAGTCTCGCACACCCTAGCGAGGCCCCTTGCGAGATCCAACTAGACGCGTTCGAGGCATCTAGCATGCCCCCGCTCTGTATCTTCCACCCTGCGCCTTCTCGACATACTACGAGATCAAACAGATAGGACTTGCGAGACGTTACGACCATCGACTACACGACCTGTACTGATCTCGACAGACCCTTGCGAGAATGGGGGCGTACGCAGTGTATAGCTGCGGTGGAAATGCCAGTCAAAGCCCTGTCCGTTCCCTTACCACTTACAGCTGGTACAGTGCGGGAAGTCAAAGGGGGAAGCCGTGCACTCAGGCAGCTGACAGGCGCATGTGTCAGTGAGTGGTTTGCTGACTGCGGATCCGCCCACTTGCCATATTGTTAAGGTTAGCGAGCTAGCCCTCGCAATACAGGCTCACCAGTCCTTTCGCAGGCTATCGCGAACGGGGAATGTTACCCCGGGACTTGAAGATTTCGACTCGTCCTACATTCCAGTGCCGCTACGGGTGGTCTCGAGCCTACCACAATGTTGCGAGTTCTCAGAAAGCCTATGCCGAATCCAGAGGTGCATCACTCCGTGACCGAGACGATATTTTGCATCGTTGTTCAAGTATGCTTGTTACTGTTGTCCATTCCTAATGACGCAGTTCGTGCATGTGGATATCACAAACATCCACCCTAGTACTCCTCAGGTAGGCTCGTAGACCAGCCTCACGTTCGGGGGTGGAAGACAATCGTTCCTCCCGAAGGCTCCTCAGGCATCCTTTATTGACACATAAAGTTCCAGTCAGCTTACAGATGCATAGAGCGTGGACGATAGTCTCACCTTCCCCTCCGTCTCTTCGGACTTCTTTCCCGTTGCCTTAGCCTCGGCTGTCGCCTTTTCCTCTGCTGCTTGAGCCTTCTTAGCTTTGCGTCTCCTCCTCCTGCCTGCGGTACCGCCGCCACCTCCCGACGCGTCTTTCAGATGTATCAGAAATATGCTGAGGAGGTCGTTGCCCCTCGCTATATCGATAGGGCAGAGATTTCCCGTCCTACGGGTGTACTTTGCGAGCTCCTGGGATGAGTCAAAGATCCGGGGTTTCTCCCCTGGCGTTTTGCAGGCGTCGATGAGGTCGACGATATTGACGTACACGCCGTGTAGCGCCTAAATAAGTGATCCTGTTCGTCAGCGTTTGGGAAGATGACACACTTCCGAGTCCCGAGGCCCTCAGCCTGATTATAACCCTGTCACTCACCCCGATGCACTCTGGAATGCTTCCGAAGTGCAGACCCTCGCCGACGCCGAGAAGACGCAGCAGCTTCTGCCACGCTTCTAGGCGTCCGCTGTTCGTCCCGAACTCGCGCGTGAAGTCCTCGACGGCCCACTCGCGGAAGTAGCTCCGACGCTCCCGCTTGTACCCCTTCGTCTTCTTCTTCCAGCCGTTCAGGAGCGCGAGGCGCCTGAACTCGGCCACAAGCGAGGCGCTGACGTCGCGCGTGAACGACGGTGCAGGCGCGGGGTGCGCCTCGCTGTGGACGGGGTCGTGCGCCTTGGCGTCTGGGGCGGGAGCGGGGGCGTCGGGGTTGTTGATCTGGTGCGGCATGGGGGTAGGAGGGCAGGTCGCGCGGGCAGTGCACGGGGCGGTAGAGGGCTTATATGGTGGTTGTCAGGTCTATGTGGCCTGGAAGGTGACAGCGTTTGCGAGCCAGGGCGCAGCGACACGGGAGGAACCTTGTATGCCGATTCGGAAGTCTATCAGGGCAAATCTTGTGAATCGGCAATATCGCTTCCCCGTTCATCGTGCGCTATGTCCCATCCTCGGACTCGAAGGCGAGTTCGGCGAAGGGACAACGAGACAACAGCCCAGACTGCGAGCCATATGACACACGCAACAGCATACAACGCATGAGGTATATACATTTCCGAGACCATGCAATCCACACCATCGTGCAATCAGGGATATTTTCAGCCCACGGAACAGCCCTCATCATCGCCACGATGAGAACGCCCTGATTGTACGACCGCCGGATAGCACCTAATACTATGTATTAGCGGACACCTGCCATGTTAGGATGTCACTCACCTCTCAGTCTAGCTCATTACCCGAAGACCACAATAAGGAATTGCTTCAGGAGCGGGTTCGCCTTGGCCCGTGCCTTAGGGAAGATCTTGCCTGTCTCCCTGATGTAGGCAGCTAGCGCGCTGGCCGAGGGGAATAGTTCCGGTTTGCTATTACGTCTCTTCGCATCGACGAGGTCGACGAGGTTGACGTGCACGCGCTTCAAGGCCTACATGGAGGGTAAGTCTATGTCCTCCACACATCGCGAGCATACATACCTTTTTGCACTTGGTAATGCTGGTAGGAATGTTTGAAACCCCCATGTAGCGGCAAAGGTCCTGCCATGCGTCCAGACGGGAAGCGTCGTTGCCCCAGAAGGTAGTAAAGTCCTGCGCGACCGCCCTCCCGTAGAACTTGACGCGCTCGCTCTGGTACCGCTCGCTCCTCTGGCCCCAGCCGCGGACGAGCGCCAGTCTGCGGAACTCGTCCACAAGCAGAGCGGTGGGGTCCCGCTGGAAGGCTGCTGTTTGAGTGGAGGGCATCGTTGCGCGGGATGGGTTGGTGTACGGGGCGCGACGAGGCTTCGTGAGCATCGCCGCACCCTTCTTTTGTACTGCTAGCCCTCGAGGCTCCTCATACTTTCATCTAGCCTGTAAAGGGGGCTGAATGCGAATGAGAGGATGTTTTGCCTGTCGTGGTAAGCAGGAAAGGTGTGGCGCGTCCAAGCGCCCAGCCTCGCGGCGCTTCACTTCCAGGCGAATCCGCCGAATTCTCTTGCACGATCCGCGCACTCGACACAGTTGTATCGCAACGTCACTGAGATGCATAGACGTGGTAAAGCTACAGATGCCGATTACATGTGCAGGTCGCAGAGGATATACAGGTAGGATAGGGATACAGTATCCACAACGATAGTCGAGTGAGCGTCCGTCCGGGGAACGCAAGCGTAGGTATGTGTGTATATGTGGGTAGTCCGAAGCTCGAAGGGAATGTAGCACTAACTGGAAACTAAGGCGAAGCTGTCCATATCTTCAACGAAGGAAGGGATTACGAGAGCCGCCGGTGTTCGTCGGCTGCAGCCAGTACGCCCCGCGCTGCGGGGTCGTGTCTGGGTTCTGTCCCAGCTGAGACACCGACCGCGCGTACTCCTGCGCAGGCGTCGGCGCGGAGTGAGTCGGCACGGGGGGCACAGCAGGGGGGTCGGGGGTCAACCAGCTGCTGTACGTCGTCGTGTTCGAGAAGCGGGACGGAAGCAGATCCGCGGCGTTCCGCACAGGCTGCCGCGGCTCAGGCGCCTTGCGCGGCTGCCCAGTTACCTGCGAGTAGAGCGACTCCTGCGCGAGGTCGTGCGTGATGCGCCCGTGGTCCGAGCCCTTGTGCGAATGGCGGTCGCCGTCGTAGTCGCGCAGCGAGGGGAGCGGCGACGGTGCCCGGCTGGACCCCGCGCGCGAGTACTCGTAGGCGCCGATGAGCTTCTCCATCTCCCGGTCGTGGCGGAGCGAGGACTCGCGGAGCTTCGCGATGTCGCGGTCGTGGCGTGCGTCCTCGGCCACGCGCAGCTTCTCGATATCGTGGTCGAACCGCGCCGTCTCCGCCGCGCGCATCTTCTCTAGCCGGATGTCCCCGTGCTCCTTGGGCATCATCCACCGCTGGCCCTTCTTGTGCCCGAAGAGCTTCTCGCCGAACCGGACGAGGCGGTAGCGCCAGGTGTGTGGGTTATTTAGCTTCTTTGCGGCGGCAAAGTTGGCAGTGGCCGCGGCGCGGCGCTTGCGCATGCGACGGCGCCAGCACATCAGGAAGCAGACGAAGATGAACGCGCACCCGAGCGCCATGAGCAGAATCTCCCACCACTGGAGGGTACGCCTGACGACGGTGGTGTTGGATGACGGGGCGGTCGAGATGGGCGTGTCAATGCCAGTGATGGTAGGGAGCGGGGACGCGGAGTTCGTGCTCGACGGAGGCGGGACCACTACGAGATCAGAGAGGCAGAGCCCGAGCCCGGGGATGACGCTCGAGCCACCACTGCAGCTAGCCGAAACGCAGGTGCCGCCGCGGAGAACTTGACTGGAGCTCGAACACGCCAGACAGCTGCTCGGGCCCGCACCGGAGCAACTTGAGCAGCTAGCGTCGCAGGACTGGCACGAGGACGAGGTCTTGTCGAAGAACTGGTTCTTGCTGCATGTCGGCAAGCAGCGGCCGTTCGTGAGCACCGGGCGGTCGGCGGGGCAGCTGGAACATTGGTTGAAGGAGCTCCCGGAGCAGGTCGCGCAGTCGGGGTGGCAAGTGACGCACTGCCCCGAGGAGCTGAACGTGTTCGAGGGGCAAGAGGCGACACACTTCCCGTTCGCAGCGAGCTGGTTGTTGGCACAGGATAGACAGAACGTCGCCGAGCCGGCACAGGTCCCGCACGATGAATCGCAAGCTAGTATGTACCAGATCAGTACAGCACATGGACGATGTTTGCAGAGCTTGACTTACCAGTGCAGGTGACGTTATCCTTGGGATCGAGGAACGTGCCAGTTGGGCAGCTGTCGACGCACTTGCCCTTCGACAGAACAGATCCAGGCAGGCATCCGGTGCACTGGACCTGATCGATAGTTGACGCCACGTTGAAGCTCGGGTACTTGCAGCTCGTGCATTTGTTTGGGCAAGCTAGCATAGACAGAACATCAGTTCACATTCGGTGATCGATAACTAACGAACTCACTGTCGCACTCGTGCTTGTTGTTGTCCGCAACCAAGGCCGAGCCATCGCAAACACCATTGCCATCGGTACCGACGCAGTTGCCGTTGAAAGAATACTTCCCAGCACCGCAGATGATGCAATCGTTCGACGAAGGGCCGGAGCACGTCTGGCAGAGAGGAGAGCAAGGCTGGCAGGACGTGCCGCTGCTGAAGCTGCCGTCGGGGCAAACGGTTCCCGTCGAGGTCGTCGCCTGGCCGGCAATGCACTTCGTGCGATCGTTTGCGTTCTGGGTGAACCCTGACTTGCAAGATATGCAATCGCCGCTGCCGTCCGCGCACTGCGTACAGCCAAGCCCGCAAACTACACACCATAGTCAGTTACGCGTCGACATGAGATTGAAGCAAGACGTACTCTCGCAGTTGCCGTCGGGGTTGAGGAAGAACCCAGCGTCGCACTTGGCGCACGCCGTGCCGTTAGTTCCCGTGGTCCACCCAGGGTTGCAAGTGCACGAGCCATCAGAGCCGCAGACACCGTTCAGACAGTTGCACGTCGACGGCGCGTTCTTGATGATAGGCTCGAGGCACCGTCCACTACCAGTCATCCCGTCGTCGCAGGTGGCGCAGTCCGCAGGGCACGCCTGGCAAGACGGGCCGAAGAACCCAGGCGCACAGGTCTCGCAGGACGTGCCGTTGAACCCGGGCGGGCAAGTGCACGTCCCGGACGCGGAACACACACCGGCGCCAGCGCAGGGAGGGGAGCAGGCGGAGGACTGGATGTCGAGGAGCTGGGAGAGACCGGACGCGCCTGACGGCAGCTGTGAAGCGTCGGGCACGCTGTCCCAGAAGATCACGCGATCACTGGAGGAGCCGGAGACCGCCACCCATACGTTGGACGCGATCGCAAGGGAGCCGGGGGTGATCTTGGTGGTGCTATTTGACGGCGTGCTGGGGAGCTGGGCGAAGGAGGCTTGTCCGGAGTAGTTCGCTTGGGGGTAGACGGCTACTCCCGGCTGGAGAGCAAGGTTGAGGGGGAGAGAGGCGTTCGCGGTGAACCCTGGCGAGCCGGATACTGACGCGCTCGTAGACGTAAGGAGGTCGTGAAGAAGAGCAGGATTTGTCGTGGAGGTATATTCCCCCGGAAGCAGGAGCAGGCTGGTTGCGGCGCCAGACGCGGACAGAGTCGCGCCAACTGCAAAAGGTGAGCTCGTGTCCCTCAATCGATGATATAGTGCACGCACTCGTTGTGTTAGTGTACCCTTCGAGGCATTGACCCGCAACGCAGACTACAGTTGGTGAAGATTGTGCGGCGAACGCAGCGCCGAGAAAGAGCGAAGTCGTGAGGATGCCCGACAGCATGTCGAGACGTCTAGTGGATGGAGGTGAGAGAACGAGGAGCAGCGTCGGCGCGCCCTGCCTGAAATGCCCTTCGGCTCTCGCCTAATCGCCATGGTTTCTTTGTTGTCGGCTGGAATTGTCGAGGAGGCGGGTGTCCTTGTCTATTGTCTTGCCTATTGTTCTGAGTTTAGCTATAGGCGCCCATATGGGCCGGCTACCGTTAGGCGCCTACAAACATTTGTACATCGCTCGTTAAGCGCCCATAAGTAGTACAAGTGCGCACCGAAATACGCACCGCAGTACTGCGACGGCCGGAAAAGCTTTCCTCGTCGATGTCAACGTGCTAAACGTACACGCTGAGGGAATGTGAGTCAAAATAGCAACATCCCTTACAGCACTCCATATTCACAGCTCAATCAGCTGTACTGCGCGCGTCGACATACCAATCGGGATTGTCTCATTCACCCTATCCTGCATTCATGTCGCCCCTCCCCCTCAACACCACGGCGCGTACATTTGTAGTACAATATTACACTTTACAACAGCTTCAGTTACGCGATAAAAAGCGGAGGGCCGAAGAACACATCAAGTGAGGTACATAGTCGATACCGGATCGTCGAGGAAAGGGTATGAGCCGTGAAGGGGAATGGTATCGTGGTCTCATGAGAAGCGCAGGGAAAGCCAAGCCGACCTAACCGTCATACATATGCTAGGATGCAGTCGACGAGGTGTCGTCCGGGGGAGCACGGCTAGGCGGCCGCGTCGGTGCTCGGGTCGACGCCGTGCGCGAGGTCGCTCGCGACCGCGAGCGCCGCCGGTACCGATCCTCGTCCTGCCGCTCCCTCTCCTGCTCCTCGCGGATCTCCGCCTCGGTCTGCGGATAGCGCTTGACGCACAGGAGCACGAACGTGCACGGGAGCGAGCTCCGGCAGAGCTCGCGTACGAGCGGCTCGTCGTCGATCGCCCCGCCGAACATCGTGTCCTGCCCGAGCCAGTCGCAGCGGAGCAGCGTCTGCTGGAGCCGCCCGCCGGGGACGCCGTGCGCGGTCGAGCGGTTGTGGTAGAACGATTCGGAGAGCAGGCGCTTCTGCTGGCGGGACGCGCCGTCGAACTGCGTCTGCGAGAGGCGCGTGTACATGGCGGTGTGGACCGCCTCGATGACGTCGCCGCAGGTCACCCCGACTTCGGGTTGAGTGGCCGGGATGTCGATCGCCCAGGGGAAGGAGCGCGAGATGAGGCGGATGGCGGTTACGCGGGGCCAGGTCGCAGGGGCGTAGCGGCCGCTGTGCCATGAGCGGCCTGGGCGGTCGTTGGAGCGCTGGCAGTTGCCTGTGGGGAAGAGCATGTTCCACTTCAGGTAGTCGTGTTCGGACGCCTCGCTGGGCGGCTGGATGAGGGGGTTGAGCTCAACCTTGCACTTCATCCGGTGCACGAGAACCGGCTTCAGGACAGGCCCGTCTACAGATATCGGTGAGCATCGACAAGCATGGCACAGAGTAAGTGACATACAGTCCTCGCCCTCCAGAAACTTGTCCAGCTGATCCCAAGGACCCTTCTCCTTGGGTAACGAGAAGGATTGCCTTGAGGTCGACTGCTGCATCGGCGGGGCGCCGGGCATGGGGGCACCGCCGGGAACAGGGCCGGGGGTGTAAGCATAACCGCCCATGCCCATGCCCATCCCACCCATACCCATCCCAGGAGGCATCATCCCGGGCATGGCGGGCATGGGCCCCATCCCGCCTGGCATCACGGCCGGGATGTACGGAGTGCCCATCGGGTAGGGCGGCGCCATCTGGTAGCCGTAGCCTGGCAGCGGCTGCTGGAAGGTGCTGTAGCCTGTTTGCGACCCGGCGGGCGGGTATGACATCGATGGGTGCATCCCGGGGCGGGTGTACGGGGTGGCCGCTGGACCACCGCCGAGGCCTTGAGGGAATCCCGTGTAGTCCGCCGAGAGACCTTGCCCGACCAATGGGGTGTGGCCCCCAGCGGAAGGGAGTTGGATGGGAGGGACCAAGTAGGAGCCGGGCGCGCCTGCAAGGTTCCCAGGCATGTAGTACGGCGACTGCTGGGGGTACTGGTGGGCTTGCTGAGCCCAGGCAGGAGTGATCGGTGGGTTATTCGGGGAGTGTTGCGGGATGACTGGAGGGGGCGGGTTAAGAGGAGAGGCGGTCCCCCCGCCCGGGGAGGGGTATGGCGGGACTACGGGCGTGAAGTGCATCGCACGTCGGTGGGGGCGGAGTTATCTATGACTCGCTTTCCGTATTGGTGTCCCAGGCCCTGGCGAAATGATACAATGGAGCGCGAGCGACGTTAGTCAAGACACAAGCACTGCGGCGGGAGCGCGAATGGCAAGCAGAGGGCGGTTACATGCCTTTTTAGACCAGACTTGAGCGCACAGCAAACCGGTCCAGGTGGGCGGGGCGATGACTCGAAGAGATTGCAGCTTCCACGCGACCTACACGAGCCTTGCCTTCTTGAACGGCGTCAGATGGAGAAGCACAACCTCTTGAGAGCATGCAGCTCGCACCGCCGAAATGTGAGAGATTTCCTGCTAGGTCTTGGGCCGTCCGGGCCTTGTTGTATGGTGTCTCTCAGACCGCGTGGTGTGTCGTGTGAGATACCTACGGCAGTCCTTGCACGAGGTAAAGTCAGCCCGGAGCCAGTAAAGCAGGCAGGCAAGGGGGGATGCGTCGAGGTTCAGAACAGAATGATCAAGCCGCGTTCAAGGCGGACAGTGGGCGCTGAGGGAAAGCCCGAAATTGGCACGCAGGGTGCAGGGCACTACTGATTGTCAGCGATGTCGCCGATGGCGTCGCCGATAATGATTCAGCGACAGTCTCGCATCACCGGGAACGTCGCGCGCGACGCCAGGAGGATCCTCGACGCTGTCGATGTCGATGAGCAGCGTCATAGCACGCTCCCAGAAGCGCCCAATCTGACGAGCGGAGTTCGAGCAGAGGGTGATTGACGCGTCGCTGTACGCGTACTGATTGGACGGACGGTAACTCCGACAGCCCTCCGACCCAACCCCGCTTAACCGCAATCCAGGCACACTCGCGCCTCCTCCAGCTGACGATCCTCTCCTCCTGCCCTCGCTTCCGACACGCCTTGTTTGACGGAGCGGACAATACAGTTTCGGGTCGCACACCACGTCGAATTCGACCACAAGCTGTGCTGACTCGCCGTAGCCACGAGTTGCGGAAGCGCAGCGTTTGATCTCATCCGATATCGTCTGGGCGCCGTGCAAGTGTTCTCCGTACAGCCCGCGAGAGGCAGGTGGCAGGTGCACAGACTCGGCCGGAGACGCGCGCGTCCCGTTCTTGACTGGGTTCTGCATCAGACGGCATATAAGGAATCCGACAGAGGTTGTGTGGCCAAAGCCTTGCCTTCCGACCGCCACTCGCACCCCGCACTACATACTTCAGGACCATGGACACCATCGGAAAGTGGGCCGCGGGCTCCTCATGTGAGATATATGCAATTGTCTGCCTGTTCCTTTGCTCATGGCATGACTGCGAACAGATGGGCCCGTACTGAGCCAAACCGACCTGTACCTCCTTAACGCCGAGCTCGAGCTGAACCCAATCCTCGCCAATGATTCCGGCTCGTTCCAGCTGATCTTCAATCTCTCCAATGGCGAGTACGCGCATTTACCTCACCGAACACCCTCGCTCACGCGCGCACCTGATTGTACAGGACAAACGAGCGGATATAATCCAGATTCCCGCGATCGCGACCTTCCGTTCACACAGAAGGACGAGCCGGCGACGCTTCCTCGAGTGGAGGAGCTCATCATCATCACCGAGGTCTCTCCATGGTGCACGATCGTCAAGAACCCGCAGGGGGTGACGCTCGGCGACGTCTGCACCACGCTCTTCAAAGAGTATGTTGGGTTGCCCGGGTTCGCCATATTCAGTCTGCTGATATGGCCGTTTGTCTTCAGATATTCTGAGAAGAATGTGACGGAGAAAGAGTTCGACTCGCTACCACCGCGCCAGCAGGAGCAGCTCCGGCGATACGCGCAGTCCGCATCTTCCGCCGGCAACTGGGGCGCGTACTACTCGCCAGCGCCCGCAGCTCCAACGCAGTACAGGAGGGCCGGTATGTATTCCCTCTGGACAGCATTGGTACTAAACCACTGGCGCTGACCACACCCGCCATAGACTGGCTGAGGGAGAAGGTCTTCTTCGACCGGCTGTCGAGGAAGGACCAATATGCCAGGCAGCGGCTTGGCTACGCCGCGCCCAACATCTTCGTCCTCGTCCTGTCGACCTACTGAGCGTCGTATTGTAACCCCTACCGCCCTACCGCCCTCGCGCACATCTTACCTCTGTACACTGTTCTCCGGACCATCCCGAGGCGTTCCGCCGTGTAGTCCTACCTCTGCCCCCCGCTTCCCTTTTTACGATGTTGTACGAGTCATACCCAGTATATCAACGAAGAACGCTGCGCGCTCTCGCCCTCTGTACACACGGAGTTTGTCACAAAAACATGTATACAAACACCAAGAAGTCCGTGATATCTCACATCGCAGTCGTGCTACAAGTTCACCAAAGTCCAGGATGCTACACGACAGTCCAAGAGTTCATCCAACCAATCGTCTGTGCGAGAATGCCCCTTTCCCCCTGCGTCCCCTACAGGCCGCACGCCGACTGGGCGACCTGGGTCGCGGTCGCGTTAATCCTGCCCAGCTGCACGGCCTGCCCGCCTGTGAGCTTGTCGAGCGCCTCCTGCGCGATGTTGAAGCCCTTCGCGCCGGTGTCGATCGCGAGCACGTTGATGTTCGTGCCGTTGAACGAGAGCTGCCAGCACGTCCCGCACGCGGGCGAGTTGAAGCCCGTGACCGCAGGCGCGCCGCCGATGTTCGGGAACGGCGGGAGCGACCCGAACGTCGTGAAACCTGGTGTGCAGGCAGCGTTAGCGAGGGAGTGTCAGTGGGGAGGCGGTGGAGGGCGAGGCGGGGCGGACCTTTGGTGAGGAGCCCGTTGGAGCCGTCGGAGCAGGCGACGATGGCCAGCGAGTTGGAGGCGTTGTCGAAGACCGGGTCGAAGGACACGGAGACGGGGGTCGACACTGCCAGGGCGGCGGGGATGGCGAAGAGAGCAGCAGCGAGCGACGCGAACTTCATGGTGAGGATAGGTAGACCGGGGTGGTTCGTGAGCCGCTAGTAGTAGTACTGGGGAAGTCGACCAGACACTGCAAGCACCAGACCCTCAGACCGATCCTTTTTATGCAAGCCGAGTCGCCCAAGAAGCAGAGAGACATCCTGATTCCTATACGAATGGAGCGGCAGAACGTCGCGTGGCAAGGCCTCGGTCACAGGAGGCAGGCTAGACGGCAGCCCCACGCGTGCCGGCCAAGCATTCGTGGAGTCTGAATCACCGCAGACGGCGGGTGCGCCCGCGAGAAGAGCGTCCAGACAGCGCAGAAGGCAGGGCGGGTGTGAGACCGGCGGCGCATGATCGCACGCGGGCTCGCAGGTGACCGCGTTGGGACGGCTGTTGACGTTGCGAAGGCGGCGCGCGGGTTCTGCAGTGGTTCTCGTAGACCCGAGCCAACACCGAGAATCAGGAGACGTGTGTGGCGGCGCTGGGGCGTGCCGTTAAGGTGCGCGAGGTTCTCGTAAGGGGGACGGCGTCCATATGCCTGCGACGGGAATGAGGCTTTAGCTTTGATATTTCCTTCTCTCCGTACAGACCTCGAGGGGGCTGTCTCTCGCGGTGGCCGCCTCGCCGTTCAGTCGGTTCTCATGTCGTGTAGAGCAAATATTGCATCTGCCATAGACGGCGTCGGGCATTATGTACCAGAATCCAGCTAGAATGAAACGAGCATGCGTCGACCCCGGCAGCAATTGGAGAGGAGATGATGGTGGTCAAAGGCCGAACGAGTTGCCAACTTGGAGGAGAGCGTCCGAGAGTCGTGAGCGCTTCGCTGATGATCGAGGGCTGCTAAGGTAGTAGATTAGATTAGATAACACTATGTCATCGCCCACCGATCGTTTACTAAACGCTAAACCTCGCCCCTGCAGCGTTCCATCTCGACTCGTACATCGACCACACCCTCGCACACACAACCTATAGAACACAAGGACCAAAATATGCCACCCAAGGGAGGAAACGCAAAGAAGGAGTCCGGCCGGGCGAAGAAGGCCGAGAACGAGGCCAAGAAGGCGTCCGCGGCGGACGCTGAGAAAGTACGTCAATTCACTCCACCCCCCTCGTCCCATGTACCTAACCCGTCGACCCTCAGGAGCGCAAGGAGGCAGAGAAGTGGTCCCAGGGCGGCAAGGCAGCCAAGGGCAAGGCCGAAGACAAGGAGGAGAAGCGCAAGGCCGAGCTCGCGCGCAAGGCGGAGAACGCACGCCTCCTCGCCGAGGAGGAGGCCAGCGCCCCTGCAAAAGCGAAGGCCGCACCGAAGGCTGCGGGGAAGAAGGCCCCTCCGAAGGTCAGCAAGCCCGCAGGGCCCGGCGCGATCGCTGCTGGCGGCGGCCTCGGTGCGGCGGCGCCCGCGGACGACGGCAAGCCGGCGGAGGTCGAGGCGTTCCATGCGACGGGTATCGACAATGCCATCGACCTGCTTGAGGTTGTGACCGCGAAGATGGACAAGGCGAGCGTAGGGTCGCAGGCGGCGAACCTTGAGAGGCATCCGGAGGTGCGTTCCGGGAGCACTCATATACCTGCAGAAATGAGCTGACCACGCCCCCCGACAGAGGCGATTCAAGGCTGCGTTTGAAGCATACAAGGAGCGCGAGATGCCGAACGCTCGGCAGGAGGTGCGTCTGCCTATCCCAGAGATCCGTGTGCATACTAACACGTTTCTCGATATGTGTAGCACCCTGGACTACGTCTACAGCAGTATCACGTAAGATCGTTCTTTC
>PUDQ02000111.1:0-35479 GCA_002964805.2 Trametes villosa | reverse complement strand
GCATACAGCCATACTACTAGTTCGTACCATACTTCCACCCGGCACCACCCCCACCCCCCGCAAATCCGCGCAATCGGCGGCGATTGCACGTCCATCATCCATCGCCGTCAACAACAGGCGCAAATGATCTGATCCTCGCGTGCCCTCGAAATCACCACGAAGCGGGCGCGCTTCGCCAGCGCGGAACGCGGACGAGACCGCGCCCCGTCCGGCGGCTGTGGGGCGTGTGTCCGGGTGCGTAACAAAAAATAGACGGCGGACAATGGAGCGGGGATAATCGATACACATACTCTACGGCGAAACGTGGGCTTTGAACATGAAGGGAATAAGCTTAGAAACAGAACAGCAGATGCAATAGCAGGGCGGGCGAGAAGCGTGAATGAGAAGGGGTGGGGAGGGGTGGTTCAAGAAAGCGACGTGCGCGAGCCCCTCTTGCTCGAGCGCGTCCGGGATCGGGTCGTCGCCGTGTTCGCGACCCGCTTCGAGCGACGTAGCGGCCTCTCCTGCGGCGTGTCCGGAGCACCGGCGGCTCGGGAGGAGGCGTCGACCGACTCCAGCGCGCGCTCCTCGGTCGGCGAGGGCGGCGCTTTGTCCCACTCCGAGTCGGCGCACAGCACATGGAACATCGCCTCCTCCGTCGGGCTGAGCGCCTCGACGACGGGGGCAGGTGCCTCCTCCGTGACCGGTCGGTGCCCATCAATCGCAGAGGTCGCGAGAATGAAGGACGGGTGTGTGGAAATGTGGTCCTCCCATGAGACCTCGAATTCACGCGGCGGAAGCTCCAGCCGGTGCGAAGTCATGGATTGGCGCCTCGCGTCTGATGCCGACTGGAACTGGTGACCATAGCCGGAGGCAGCAGACTTCCGTTCGCCAGTAGGGTGCAGGGCGTTAAGGGATGAGGGGAAGAGGGTGCGCAGATCGTCGGAGAGGAACACCTCGAGAATAGGTTCGCCGGGGGCCATGCTTCGCGCGACGTCCAGTGGAACCCATGTTCCGCGTACGGAGGGTGACCCGCCCAAAACGACCACCGCGTGAGGCACCGAGGGACAAGCCACGCCAAGGTGTTCCACGATGGGCGAGACATTGACGAAGTCCGTGTCAATGCGGCGAAGGAGCAGAGACGACCCCAGGGTCACTTGATACACCGGAACGCCTGGCAGGTGGAAGACACGACATGTCAGTTTCCACGCTCCCCGAACACATGGAAACAACGCACCTTCGAATTGGGTGGCAGAAATAGCCGGTTCAAGACGGTCGACAGTGTGAACGACCAAGGGCTCGTCCTGCGAAGACGGCCAGAGGCATGACGTGCTGGCCACACAGGAGGATGCATGCCCTACCGCATGGGCGGCCGTGCGCAAAGCAGACGACGCGGACGCAGCGGGGCTCTGGATGTACAGCGAAGTCAAGGACGCGAGCAATGTCGGAGAGGTGATCGACATGTTCCTGCCCTGGGCAATGCTTGCACCCGCATCGGTCGACTTCACATCCAGTGGGGGAAGCGCAGCGCGTGAGAGTTTCGGAGACGAGGGTGAAGAAGCGGCGGCAGCTGTAGAAGATCCAGGGCAGGGCGGCCGAATTGGCTCCTCTGGGCTGACGGCCCGGCCACGGTACTCGTGCCATGCCCCGTCCTCGAGATCGCGGGGCTTGACGCTATCCGGGCCTAGAATCTCCACGTCTCTCCACTGCGAGTCGTAGGATGAGCCACCGTCGAACCTGAATGGGCGCTCCTCCACGGGGGAGTCGTACGGGTCGTACTCCAGGACCGGAGGCATCGAGTCAGGAGGCGGCGAGAAGTCGCTGTCTGAGAACAATAGATTTGGCTCGACGTCCTCTTGTTTGATGTGCTCGGTGCTCTCCGAATGTGTCCTCGGCCAGGACCACTTCGAGAGATCATCTGATGCGGCTTGTTCTTCCATCTGGCGCTCGGCGGCGGCGGCTTGCGCCACAATGTCGATGACCTTCATCTCGGTCGCTCGACTCTCCAGGTCCTCCCAAGCATCGAGAAGACCGCGGACGTCCGTCGGCTCCTGCTTGACAACGACCTCGTCCTCGATCTGTACGGAGGGAGACCGGGGGCCCGGGCTATCCCACTGGGTCTCAGCATCCACATCGATGTCGCCGAAGAAGTCACCGTCCCATGCGGAATCCTCGTCGTCGGTGGACGCCACTGAGCGCGAATACAGTCGGCGAGCATCCGTCATGGTGATATGGTAATCATCGTCTTCGTCTTCGGAGTCTGGCGGAGGAGAGCCCGACATCTCGCTGTATGGAATGGACACGGCACGTCGATAGGACTCGGGGGGAGGGGGGAAGCCGGAGGGAAGCGGAGGTAGAGAGTCGGGGAGGGAGAACCGGAGATGGGGGACTTCAGGAGAACGCTGGGCATGTGGTGGCATAGCAGCGCCGGGCTCAGTTGCATCATTGTCTTCTTCCGCTACCGACATCGAATCGCTGTCCGAGTCGTAGTCCGTGTCATCCTCGACGTCAGAGTCCTCTTCTGGCTGGGGGCTTGCCGACGGAGACAGAGACACGGAATGCGCCGAGTGAGAGGAAGACGCGCCTGGAGTCGATGCGACACACGGTCGGAGTCTCAGAGTGAGCTTCACTTTGGGTGGCCTCTCTTCCTCTTCGTCGTCCGAAGAATCAGAACTGAGCGGCCCTTTGTCAGCGCAGGAGCGCGGAAGGCGCTTCCGTTTCTGGCCACACGCTTGTGCCGCTTTGCGCAGTCGATCCCGCTCGCGCTTCCTCTCCTTGCCAGGGTTCGGCACGGTTCCAATCCTCCCGTCCTCGTTGTACTCGCATAGACGGATGCCTGCGCGAGCGAAAGGGCAAGGGGCGCCGGCAGCTTTGCTGAGATACCAGACCTGGGTCCCTCGCCGGAAGTTGGTGAGCCTGTCTTGCGCCCCGTTGTTAAGGGTACAGTGCGCGCCACCGACACGGGAGTACAGCGCGGGGACCAGGTCGTCGTCGAACTTGGTTCCGGACATGCTATGCTTGAGGAGCAGGGGCTGGTCATCTTGTGCCTCGCAGCGAGCGTAATGTGTGCGAATGAAGGTCGCGATGGCTTGACCGGCGGCGGAGGCACTGGCAAGGCAAGATGCACAAGGTCAAGCAAAGTCGGATGACAGGTAAGGACACAACGCACTTCTGACACATTAACCCCGACTTCATCGAAAGCTCGGCAAGATCCTTGACTGTGATTGCGCGGTTGTCCTAAGCAATCAGGGCATAGGTATATGCACGCACGCTTGTCGAGGAGCTAGACGACGTACGATAGACATGAGCGCGCGCCCAAGAGCAATGAAGACTTTGTTGGCGGCGTCCTCGGGGTGGAGGAAGACGTGCCCGGGCGGGAAGGCAGGGAGGTCGGGAGGCGCGGTGGAGGGCGCGTCTACGCTGTCCAGCTTGCCCTTACGAGTAGTGGCGGGCTTGATGCGCCTCTGGGATTGCGGCGCGTCGGGGGAGTGACGGAGGCGGATGGAGGGCTTGATGGCCGAGTTCGAGCGCGTTCTGGTGCCATACTGGTGCTGGCCGGAGTTGAGCTTTGGGGGTGCTGGAAGGATGGGGTGGAACATGAGGGATGGTCGTGGCGCATTAAGAGATGGTGGAAGTAGCGGGTCGACCAGCGATGGGGGGAGGAGGGGAATTAGGAGGAGGAGGGGCGTGGGCGGGGAGGGAGGTGGGGGAGGAAGTTGAAGAGAAAGGAAGAGCACGCGCTTCTGAGACCCTAGCGGTAACCGTCCCAGGCGTGCCTAATTCGAGCTAGCCTTGATGGCCGCAGCTCCGATCTAGATGACGCAACCTAAAACGTCCGCCTAATCTCACAAGCGCCCGTCCCCCGCCCTCGCCCGACGCCCGCCCGCGCCGTCCAGACCCCCGTGCGCGCCCCCGCCCTCGGCGGCAGCCACGTTCGCGGGACACCGGACGGCGGGCATCCCGCCGCGCGCGTCGCGCTCGCCGTGCTGCACAGCGCCGGCGGGCGCGCCCCCGCCCAGCACTTCGAGAAGCATCAAAAGCACTTATGTCACCCCTTCGGGCCCTGAGTTTCCACGCACCACTCACCTCGCCCCCGCCGTCCTGATTTCTGGCCCCAGCCCGCCTGATGCGCAAAATTGCAGCCCAGCGGGTCGCAGCGTCGAACAAAGGACGTCTTCTCTCTTCCGTCTCCACGTTGCGTCGTCGCCTCTCGGAAGCGCACTAATTGGGGCAGGACCCCACGACGCGTGATAACGGGGTATCGTCTCTTTCGTCCGTCCCGACGCGCTCGCGACCCCGGCGATGTCTCCATCTCGACCATTATCCCCATCACATGGGGAGACCTAACAAACACTTTCTCAGCACTGTGGTCTGACTCCGGGGGCCAGCAGGTACAGGTATTTGCGCACTCACCGCCATCGTGCCTTGCGCGCCCGGCCGGACTCTCCATATCTCGCTACGTTCCGTCTTGGGCCATGCCCAGGTCCCGGGGCTCCTCATGATCGGTGCAGATCCATGACAGTGCCGCTGCGCCCGCGTCAGCTTCAACGTGTACGGGCCGCCCTGTCCGTTCATAGTTAGCGGAAATGACTATTCTGCTTGGCCAGAAGGCTTTGGAAGCTTGAGGACAGCACAATGCCGCCAATGACGAGAGCGCCGTACTGCGCACGTCCTGTGCTCAATGTTGAATGCACCACTGCACGAGGTGCTGATCAACGTCAGCAGGCTGGTAAAAAGCAGATCCACTCCAAGGGGCGTACCTGTTACTAGTGGGCTCTCAAACCTCATTGCTCAATGGTCATAACGAAGGCATGAGCAAGACCTTGGATATTCTCTTTCTCCCAGTATTCGTATACTGGACGAGTCTGTGCGGCTCTATTGTACACAACCGGGGACTGTAGGATCCTAACACCAGGATCGTTGGTGAGCATACGCAATCCGATGCAGCTCTTAGGGACGTACCTCACAATCGTGCCTCTCGCAGAAACAGCGCAAGGCCCGCTCAGGCGGGTAGTCTTGGAGCAATCATCCTTAGAAGGGCTGCCGTCCAAGACCTTGCGCTCGTCAAGGAGCAGTCGCTGTTAGCCGCACCTCGAATAAAGGCGCACGCATCACTGTGCATCCACCCAACAATCCGCGGCATCCTCCACAGGATCAAGCGATATATTCGCCAGGAGCTCGCGGTGAGCGCGCCAGGGTGTGGTGACCCGGAGGTGTGAAAGGGGAGGACTTCACTTCACCATTCACCGTCCATCGTACCCCACAGATCTCGGCCTCCAGCATCACAGCATACCCGGGGGTTTTCAAGTGTAACCGGATCGTTCCAGTTCGGCGACTGAACAGATTGAATGATCGAATGCTATAGCACGGCATGGGGGGTGAATGTGGATGAGGTATGTGGTAGTCGACGTTCGGGACAAAGTGTTGGAAGCTGCGGGACGCGAGAAACAAAGCGCACAATATTCGCCAGATAAGTCCGGATTTATCAGGATAATCGCAGATATTCTGATACTAATCGCGGAACCTATGGATCACCTCTCCTGTTCAGTGAGGGCGACAATGTACTCACCCTGACCATGGTTGGAATTTTTCACGACGGAGTCGTAAGTTGCTGAGCGGCGTCAAGTAGACCAGACGCCGCAGGGTACATAAGGTGCACTGCAAGTGGCACGGAAAGGCTAGTTATCCATGAGATCATGTGATCGCGACGCGCCGCGCGTCGCGTCGGTGGCTGAGGAGGCTAACATCATGCTCCCACTGGAGCATGCTCAAGAGCTGACAGCACGCAACACACATGCCAACCGGCAACGAGACGGAGCGTGTACGATCGACAGTCCATCGATTCCGGGAGATGTATGGACACAAACACAGTAGCGTAGGTATATACTAGTACACAATCGATACGATCGGAGAACACTGCACGACATGGACGAGACAAGCCAGATAATAAGATAGACCACTAACACCACGAGCAGAGGAAGAAATCATGCAGCCGCCTGTCACCAACGTCAGCCACTATCCCTGGGATGGAGTACAATTGTACACACCTTCTTCGCTCGTGGCTTGGCGGCGGGCTTCGTGGTGGCCTTCGCCTTCGTGGCCTTCGTCGCAGCAGCTTTCGCAGCAGTCTTCTAGTCAAGGATGAGCAAGAGCGGACCACTCCTTGTGCAACTCGCCACCAACCTTCTTCTCGGTCGTCTTCGCGCTGCTCGTCTTCTTGGCCGACGCCGCCTTCGCGGTCTTAGCGGTCTTTGCAGGCGCCTTCTTCACAGCGGTGGCGGCCGACTTCTTGGGAGCATCGGCCTTCTTAGTAGAAGCCGCCTTCTTCACCGGCGCAGGCTCAACGTTCTATAGCGACATAAGTTCGTGCACGACAGTAGTGGAGACGCAAACATACCTCGTTCGCGGGGGCGGGCTTGGTCTTGGGAGCGAGCTTGACCTTGCCCGAGGGGCCCTTGGGAAGAGCGAAGATGCCCTCCTCGGCGCCGTTCGTGATAGCACGGTTGAGATGGGAGAGGTTGACGGCAGACGTGGCATCGAGGCCGTAGGTCTCGCTAACGAACTATAGCAACGTCGGTTAGACCCCGACTTAGCCACATTCAACCGTGCCACATACCTTCTTGATGGTAGACCGAGAAACGCCAGAGCGAGCCTCGTCCTTGTGGGCGACAATGCACTCCTGAAGCAGAGATGAGTTTGGCTATTACTATGCCAGAGACCAGAGACGAACCTTGATCATGTCCTTCCACGAGGGGTGCGACTTGCCGTCATCCTGAGCAGCCTTGTCGGCTTTCGCCTTCTTGGGAGCAGCAGCAGCCTTGGGCTTCTTCACGGTGGCGGCCTTAGCCTTGGGGGCAGCCTTCTCCTTAGGCTCCTTAGCGCTCCTCTCCTTGGTGGCCCGCGACTTGGGCTTGTCCGCCGCAGCGGACTTGGGCTTCTCGGCCGTGGACTTGGGCTTGTCCGTGGCGGAAGACTTGGGCTTCTCAGAAGCAGTGGACTTGGGTGCGGTGGCCATTGAGTATGGGCAGATGATAGGGGTGAGGGTGGGTGGGTGTGGGTGCGGTGTTGCGCGGGGGCAAAGTTAGGGGACGGGGAATGTTGAAGGGGAGCTGAGGCCAGGCGGTGAAGCGGCGCACTTTATACGGACGCGCGCGTCGCGAGGTCACGTGCGGCTAGACGCGTTTTGTTGAACGCAAACCTTATTTCGCGACGCGCGCGCTGCCTCTTAGCCACAGTGGGCGCTGGCCCGTGCGGCGAGGCTATCCAAGCGGCTTATTGTTCTACGCTTTCGCCCCGCAAATCTCATTGCGTGCATAGCGACGTCACTCCGAGTACAAGCCGCATGTCGACAGCAACGCCAGCCTCTTTGTCCTACCCCCCAAGCCATGAGGTCGGTAGGCTGCAGCGTATCTAGATTCTAACCCTTACGGGTGCACCAGAGTTGCGGGCGTGTGTATTACGGCGGACGAACAGAGCGAAGATCAATCGTCATTGATAGCAAAGGTGCCAAGGTCGCGTAGGATGAATACGGCCTCCTCTACTCTCATCTCGAGCACCGTCAGCTTCTCCCTCTTCTTCTCCCACTGTGCCAACAGCTCCCGCTCGTTCCTGGTGAGCAGCCGCTCCTCGTCCTGGCTGACATCACTCCGTTGTCGCTTTTCTAGGACCGCTTTGAGGTTTGGCTCCTCCTGTTCGGCCTGTCGCCTTGCCGCGATGTTGTACAACGTCTTGTACAAGCTACGCAGCTGAACTGCAGACCCCTTTTGCAGGTCGACGTACCTGAACCAGGGCGTCAGTTTGGTACCAGGATATTTCAGGGGAATAGCGTACCAGAGGTAGAACATCCGCGTAGGATTCCGGTCTGCGCTCTTGGGCACCTCCTGCAGACTGACCAACGATTCCGCAGACATCGCAGTCAGCAGCGGACGGGCGTCCTTGGGAGCCATCATGCCGATTTTTGATATCTATGACGACGAGTCAGCCACGATACAGTGACAACGGGTAAATGTCAAGCTGACCTGCTTTTCGTCCATCATGCCCGTACTCGACAGCAAACGGATGATGCGCACGCCCTCGTCGCCATGCCGTTCCCGCGCGACACCCTCGAGGACCCGTCGTTGCAGTCGCCTCGCTATGATCTCGAACTCGACCTGCACTTTTGACCCGCCCAGACTGACGAACGAGGCGGCTCGTCCTGCGGGTGTAGGGTTGTCGGCAGACGCCAGGATACCGAGATATTCCTTGATGAGCGTCATCGTGGGAGGCGTTTTCGATGACTGCAGCACGAGTCCTGCGGTCAGGTCGGCATCGTCGGGCAGATGCATGGCAACATTTGCGAAGGACGTCGGATCTGCAATTGGACGTCAAGTGATGCCGTGCCCGCATACCTGAATACACGCACCCGATCTCACGTCGGTCAGTTTTCTCTGCTTGGGCTCCGTAGCCTTCAACGTTGCTCGCAGGACTGCCGCCGCGGATTCGTTGTACCGTTCGGAAGCCGCAGTTTCGATGAGCTACAGAGCAGTCAGATAGACGAAAAGCATCGAGGTAGGCCTATTTGACGACCTTATTCCGTATGTGCACGTTGAACCGTTCGCAGTTCACGCGGAAGTACACCTCGTCCTGCACCGGCCCGATCAGACCTCGAACGCGTACGGAGTTATAGGAAGTACTCACGTCGACTTGCATGTCTTCCTCGATGGCTTTGCGCTGCGTGAAATGAGCGACGTGCAAACCGCGTCGGACTGAGGATTACCTTGGAAGCCTTATGCGAGTGATCCTTCGCCTTGCGTTTCTGTGGTCTATGCATGTCATCCTCCGTCGAGGAACAACGCAGAAACGCATGCATACCATACCGACTTGCTCGGCTTCCTCCTCTTCTCGTTTCAACCGAGCTTGCGCTGTCTCCTTCGCTTCGCGCACTTCTCTTGCGGTGGGAAACCCGGATATTTTTCTCTTCTCTTCGCCCTCATACCGTATGAGCTTCTCGCGGGGAGAGAAGTGAGACAGTAGTGTTGAGGGCTTGAGGTAGGCTTCATCGACGAGTTTGTGCAAGGTCTGAGCGAGGAGGGCGGGGCCTACGAGGTCTGCGTCAAGGCCTCATAGACTGCATCCTCCGGAGCACGACTTACCCTTCACTGGGTCGTATATAGACAACTGCGTGATGATGTCCGGAGGGCGCAGTTTGCCGTGGTCTAGTACTAGTTGTACAATCTCGCCACCCTATACAGACAGCGTGAGACTGCTATTCAGGAAACAAGAACATGGCTTACACACCGCTTTCCCATATAACTGTTCGGCCAACCAGACATAGCGGCCGTAGCGCAACCGCATAAGGCATTCATCGACATTGATCTCAAAGACTTCTCCTTCGTCTTCCGACCGAGAGTGCCACAATATATTATGCTGGACGAGGACTAGGATAGCGGCGCGGACGGTCCGAGGCTTGAGTTTCGAGAAACGAAGCAGCTGTGGGAGGCCAAGGCGTCCATGGGTGAGGATAACAGAGGCGACCGTCTGAGGAACAATGTGAGTTACACGGAGCAGTACTAGGCTTCGACAGGACTCACTGCAGTCAGAGGTCCGAAGACTGAGCGCACGATCTCCGTGCAAAGTCTTGCAGTGTCCGCGTCCGCCATTTGTTGCTGCTATCGGGACATGGGCTATGCAGTACGATTCAGAGATGCAACTGAGGGAAGCGCAGGCAGTCGCGAGTGTCCAATAGTCCAGCAATTGGGAATGAAAGCGGTCGTGCACCAGCCACTAGCAGTAGAAGTAATTGTGGCGCCGAGCCGGTACTGAGCAGAGGTAAATTGCGGGAGCGAGTCCAAGTCCCCGCGGGCCTGCCCTAAACCTCTCAGGCTTGGTGACCCTCCGCCGCAACGCTTACTTTCATTAATCTCACCTCCTCTCTCCCACACCGAGCCCTCTATACTTCAAAACAGCGCTACTATTCTGGCTTTCTCATGTCGATGGTCATGGCCGACACTTTCGACGCCCCGATGACGGACTCTGGGGACGTCGACGTATCGATGTATCCCGGAGGGATGGCAACCGCAGACTCCTGGCTCTCCGCAGAGGCAAGTATGGGCGATGTCGCCTTCTCCGCAGACACTGCCACGTTCGACTACATGCAGGAGGGCATTGAGATCGACATGCTCGACGACAACGACGAAGACGAGGCGATCACCGAGTACGAGATGGCAGACGATGCCTACCATGGCCACGAGCTGGAGGACATTGAAGTACTCGATGTCTCCCGAGCTCCGTCCCTCCCACCTGCGGGCCATATCGACGTCGCTCTGGACGCCGCAGAACACTCCGAGCACATGCATATCCCTCCTGCGGAAAGCGTGGCGCCAGTGGCGTCAGATTCCCATTTTCCCGACGAGCCTGTCGCCACAGACTCTGCTCACTCGGAGACGAACCCGGCCGTATACCACCCGGAGCACTCAGCGGAGACGGGTGTTCTGACGGCATCATCGGCCGCGTCTCAGAGTGTTGTGCACTCTGGCGTCTCATCGGCCGTCCTAGATGTTTCTGCAGCTGTGGAAGACAACGCCACATACGCCGAATCGCCCGTGGCGTCGACGCTGAGCCACCACGAAGAGTCAACCGCCAACGACGGTCACGTTGGTATGGCCGAGTCGCACTCGCTACCAGAACATCACCTACCGGGTCCTGAGCTTGCCGATCACCCTGCTGTCGCTCATCTGCCATCCCCTGACCAAGTCGACCCTATCGATCTTCACCCTGCTGGGGACTCTGCACTCGAGCTTGCCGGTGACGCTGGGGATCCTCACGAAATCTCGGATGGTGTCTACATCGATCCGCCGCCACCCGTGCTTTTGTCGCTTCCTGCCTCCGCTGAGGATGCGGAGTGTTGTCTCTTCAATCACCCGCAGCCTCGCGCGTCCTCGAGTACATCGGAAGGCGCCAAGTCAGACTCTCCTGCCGAATCCCTCCATCTCCTGCTTCACGATCGGCCGACTCTGTATTATGAGCCACTTTCTTCCGTCTTCGATGCTCTCCGCCACGATGAATTCATCGCGAATCTGCCAGGCTGTGCGGAAGCCGAGCTAGTGCTCGATGCATATGAGCTCCAGCTTGCCATATCTGAGGTATGTTGTCGTCGTCGTTCAACCTGCTATGAGTAGCTGATAAGTGTTTCAGGACAACGTCTTTGCGCATGAGGTCACGATTCATGAGCTCGACGTCATACATGGCGGCTCTGACCTGCGGGGGCCGTTACGGCTCAAGCTGAGATTTGTTGCACCTCGCTTCGTTACTCGTTATCATCTGCTCCGAGACCAGATCGCCCGCCTCAACCTTACCGCCGATGGCGACGAGCTACATTCAGCTGTGGCTGCTTCCGACCCACCTCATGAGCATGGTGAGTCTACAGTCTTGCATGGGGGGCATGTAGCTGATATCAGCTCCGTAGATGACGCGGTGGCCGAAGTTCCACACGAGATAGAAGATCTTGCTCATGATGAGCGCGCCTACGCCAACCCCGATGAACATGGCGAGGGGTCGACTGAGGTGGTAGAGGGCGAGGCGGATGGACAGTTCGGCGAGGACGCCGGTGGCTCAGCAGCTGAGGCCTCAGCCGCTCAGAACGGATTGACAGATACAGGACTCGACCACCACCACGATGTCGCTGCAGAACATCAGCTTGAAGATGGTGCGCCAGAAGCAGCGGACAAGGTCGATGTCGCCGCCCCTCCAGACGATGGTGAAGTGGGCGGGTCGGAGCCCGTAGGCGAGCCCGATCCTGAGCTCGAGGAGGTTGCCGATGGCGAAGATAACCTCGACGCGAATGAAGTGCACGAGTACGCGGACGCCGATGAAGGGGGCGATTACGTCGAACACGACGAGTTCCCCGATGACGAAGACGAGTTTGGGGATGATTTACCCCAGGAGCTTGGCGGGCAGACGGAGGATGCGGCGTATACTCACACAGGCGCCGCTGAGGACGGTCCTGAGGACGCGGCGTACGGGGAGGAAGGCAGTGCTTACGCGCATGAGGACGTCCTCGCGTCCTCATCTGCTGAGCTGGAGCAGCCCGAACCTGTTGCGTCTTTGGCGCAGGATGACGAAGGTACGTGGTTATGCCTTTCGCTGTCGTGGCATGCTAACGTCATGACGTGATTAGATCCACACTTGCACAACAATGGTTTGGACGCAAGCGAACATACTGATACCTCTGCGCATCTCGATAGTGCTTACGGTAAGCCTCACCTTGCACGTGTGCCCTTTGATATCACTCATGCATTCAGCAGACTACGATGAATACCACCTCGAAGACGACACTGGCGGTGAACTACAGCAACATGACAAGACGTCGGACCCAGTACCTTCCGCAGGCGAAGAAACCGTGCAGAGTAAGAGTCTCGTGTTTGACATAAATGGATCCATCCTGATCATGCATGCAGACCCTGATCAAGACAATCCAGCAAACGAAAGAAGCACTACGTTGTCGAGCGACAACGAAGATGGGGAAGATGGGTTCGCCGACGACTGGGACGACGACGATGACGTCCTGGACGCCGAACCAGCGACTCAGGCGGCTCAGGTTGAAGCGCTGTCACGCAAAAGCTCCACGACGACGTTGGCGAGCAAGACGTCGAAGCGGACGTATGACGAAGTCGAGCTTGACGACTTCGACGACGACCCCAGTCAACTGGAGGCCGCGAGTTCACCAGGTATGTACTAGTATCTCTAAAATCCGGAGCGTTCTTCTCATGTTTCCCCTATAGATTCGAAGCGGCCTAGGGTGCAATGACCGGTTCCGAACGACCGCGTTCGACGCCCGCCTTCCTTGCCGACGGATATCCCGTCCGGCCCTCCGCGACGAGCGTAGATTCTGTTGGAGCATGTCTTCGACCGGCCCTGCATTCGTCTGTGGAGCGTTGCTTTCGTTCCCATTCCCGGCTCCCGGCGGTCCTGCAAGATTCCAAGGTTCCTCAAGACTGCGACGACACCGGTAACATTTCTCCGTTCCGAAGGTTGCGCTGTATTGGAACGTTTTCTCCGGGGCACCCTATTCTTCGAAGTGTCGATCCGCGATTATTATACTAACCTTTGCAGATACCTGGCTGTCGACATCAAGACCTCGGTTGGACGGCATCTTGCGCTTACTCGGGGTGTGTTTCATGGGGAGTTGTGGCTTGTTGTCTCGCGTGCATGGAGTATACTGTTATCATGAGAGTTTATGTTAGCAATTGAAGTTCTTCTCGCCTATCACCAGTAGCAGCGGTATAACGGCCGCTAAGAAAGTGTCCAGGAGGTGTAAGAGCGAGGGTACAAACCTGGAGGCGGACGTGACAGGCTCACGGCAGATGATTTCCTAGAGGTCTCTGCGGTGGAACGTGGAAGAGCTAGGCACGCACATCAGGTACGGTTCCACGATAGATTCACATATCCTCGAGCATCCGAATATATCCGTAATGTACAGCGATATGTGGAGACTAGGAGGCATGTCCAAGAGCTGCAGCCGACATATCACCCGCGCGATGGCGCACATGTACGCACTACTTCAGGCTTTGGAACCAATGGCGACCTTGAAGGTACCGTTGGGCGCGACCTTCGCCCGCTCGCCAGTCGCGCGCCATCCGCGCAGCTCCTCCTCCTGCGGCTCTTCCTCAACCGACACCGACAGCGGGCGCCCGACAGACGGCCCGCGCACATGCAGCGCCCCAACGGGGTCCGCGCCCGCCTCAACGGCGGTGTCGTCCACGTCAGAGAGCTTCGCCTCGACGTTGACCGAGGGCGGGCCGACGGGCGCGAGGTACGTGAACGCGTACGCGTCGGCGGCGGACGCGGACGGGGCGCCGGGGTTCGTGGTGGAGAACGTCTGGAGGTCGAGCGCGTGCGAGGCGAAGACGGGGCCGGCGACGAGCGGGTGCGCGTGTGCGTTGATGACCGGGACGGAGAGCGCGATGCGAGCCGGGGTGAGCGCCTGCGCCTCGAGTGCGCCTGCAGCGGGGGGTCAGCACTTGCATTACGAAAAGGATGGTGCACACGTACCGCCGCTGACGATGACCGCACGGACGGTCCCCGCGCCCTTGCCCATGACCTTGACGCGCGCGGCGTCGAAGACGAGGCGATCCCATAGGCTCTGCTTGGTGATGTAACCCTCGAGGATGCCCGCGAGCTTGTGGCGCCAGGCGAAGTTGTGCAGGACCCAGGACGACTTCTTTGCCTCTTGGAGGATGGTGTCGCTAAGGCTCGCAAGGTGGTCCGGGCGCACGAAGAGGATCGTCGGCGACGAGGTGCTGTACGTGGAGGTAGTACGGAGGTCCTTCAGGCCGGTGGCAGTCGGTGCTGTTCAGCGACGTCAGTGCGTGCTACGCGCCATGTTGCAATGGTGGACGACCCTCACCTCCCTCAGGCCTAATCACTTTGGTGCTGTCAGTTGTGACGAAGCTCGTTCCCTCGAAGAGCGCGGTGTAAGCGACCGCGCGCCCATACGGAGAGCTGAGTGGATAGGCCGAAAGAATCGTGTCCAGAGGCGACATTGCGCTGGAGGGTGGCATCAGGGCGCGAGTAGCAGCCACACCGGCGGTGAGGTTCTGGTGCGTGAGCTGCACGCCCTCGAATCCTCCCGCGGGCGTCTCGAAGAACGACACAGTAAAGACATCGTCGGGGGCTGTATGCAAGGGTTAGACGACCTGAGGTACCCTTATAACGGTTGTGTTACGCACTAGGCACAGGGAGAGCGAGCTTCTCCGCCGAGGCGCCCTCGCGTTCAACGTCTTCCCACTTCACGATCTTGACATTGGTCGAGCGGGGCACCTTAGCGCTGCTGATGTCACCGAGGACGACGATCGTGTGATGGGCACTTTCGTTCGAGTCGTATACGAGCTCAAGAAGTTGGGGGATGAATTCAGCCTGGGCGATGATAACCGACGGGGGGTGATTCTCGAGAACAGGCGACAGCAGCGAGAGCGATGAGATAGTGAACGAGGGGACAGAATGGGATGCCAGAGCCAGGTCGGCAATGATGAACTCTGCGCGCGCGAGTTAGCTGGGTGAGGCGCGTGCTTGTGACTGAGTAGGCACGACATACCCAGGCTGTCGTTGAGCAAGACCAGAACGTTAGACTCCTGAGGCACTAAGCCAGCAAGACGGACTAGGCCCGCGCCGACAATCGCAACACGAGCCCTAAGCTCGGGGTTCGTAATCTGTGCGTTGTGTTGTGAGTTCTACATTCGAGTGCAAACGGCGGGGCTGCTCACTTTGGTGGACCACAGGGTACGAGGCGCGTCAGCATCCGGTTTCACCAGGTCTAGCACGACCTGCTGATCCTTGGTCGGGCGCAAGGGGAACTAGAAGACGGTGAAACGACGAACTGAAGGAACGACCCGGGAGTACATACGCGACCAAGCATCCCGGTACTGTAGTTGCGGTAGACCGCGCTCTCCTTCGGGTTCCTGACGCGAGCAACATCGCTCTGTCTCCCGAGCAGGATAGGATGCACTAGAGCCTGAGGCTTGTATAGGTTGTGCAAGAGGAAGAGGCCTGCAGCGACGAGAGCCAGGATGATGGTCAGGTCATCCGTGACCAGATAGTCTGAGAGCCCCATGGTCGAGTTGAGTATTGCTCAATACGCCTGCGCGAGCGGGTTCAGGTAGTGAGACCTTAAGAACAGCTGGCGCAAAAGATGGAAGGCGCAGAAGGAAGGGAAGTGGAGGGAGGACAAGCAGTATATTACGTTGCTGAACGCGATAGACGCTGTGTTAATACCCGGCCTTTCCCCCGGACCCCCGCATCGGCGTCGCACACCGTCATCGCGTTCTGTCAAGTTCGAAATTCGCCATTCAGCGACACGTACAGGCCCTTGCGTTAAAGCTCGCATTTCGTAACATACATGGTGGCACCGCGCAAGTTCCGATTCTTCAAGAATCGGTTATCATCAGCTCAGAGCTCCTTTGTCCGATGTAATCGGTCTGTACCATTTCCCACGCCCCGGTTTACCGGCCCGCCCCATTTGCGCTTGGGCCACTTTTGCTTCCGCGAACGTTTCAATCTCCGCCCCGGAATCGAGCTGCGGTGGGGGTGGATGGCCCCTGCTCGCTCTCACAACAAACAACACCCCCACGCGCGCTGCTGTTCATACTCTCACCCCACTCGCGCATATCCTCTCAACCGAATCCTCTGAACTTCAGCTACCTGTCGCCTATCGTCATTGGCACCACACCTATCGCCGTCGACACAGCGCAGCATGAGGGGCACCGGCTCTTGTGAGTAATAACCCGGTCGTTTTTAGCCATATCTCATCCCTCACAGCAGGAACACAATTCTTGATGTCTGAGCTCCAAGGGCGGCCGCTCTTGTGCGGTACCCCCCTTGTTCGAGCTTCCTTTGTAACCCATGTCAATTGTTGTTCTATGCCTGACGCCCACGCCTTGTGCGTCGGCGATAATGCGCTTTTTGCCTCGTACCTGTCGCTTGAACATCTATCTGATAAGCTCGGGCTCCCTGCGCTCAAACAACTCGGCCTACTTCACGGTATCCGCCCAGGCCGGTCCAATCGCACCAAGACTGCCTTAAGCGCCGAGATTAAAGCACATAAATGCACTGTTCGGTGCGTCGAAACATGGTGTGTTTTTCGCAATCCCGACCCATCGGTGTTGGCGGGGGGCGCTCCGCAATCTTCCCCCCCTTTCGAGGAGGCGTCTCCACGCGCATCTGACGGTTCATCCACCTTCCCACCGAAACCTCTGGATGCGGCAGATTGCGCTCAGTTTATGCGGCGCTGGGTAGACGCACTAGAACCCGCGTCTATATACGAGACAGCTTGCGCCGTATGTGCCTGCCTAGTGAGTAACAATCTTATTCTTACTCGTCCTGTGTCCGAAGTCAATTTGGAACCTCTCGTTCGCGATGGGGAAGGTGTCACCCGCCAAGAACGGCGTACGTCTGCTGATCCGCCTGCGCTCGAAATCCCCGGCCCCATACTACACCTGTCTTCGTTGTTCACCCGCGCCGGCACTCAGTGCATGACCATATGCTCCAAGTGTGACTCCTCTCTGCGATCTCGCAAGCTTCCGCTGATGGCGCTTGCGAATGGTCGTTGGGTCGGAGACATCCCCCCAGAGCTACGGGGATTAAGTTATGCCGAAGAGCTTCTGATCTCCCGCTTCAGGCGAAATTATTGTGTCGCCCATGTTAACGGGGACGGTCAGGGCTTTCTTCGTGCCAACGCCATTTTGTTCGAACAACCGGTGCTCAAGGTCTATGACGAGCTCCCCCCTCCGCAGACGGACATCAGCGAGACGTTTGCCATCTTGTTCACAGGCACCGTTCGCCCGAGCAACGAGGATTATAAGCGGACCCCTTTTATAGTTCGTCACCGCGTCGTCATGAGTGCTTTACGCTGGTTGAAGCTCAATCATGATCAGTATAAAGATATCAACATATCGGCGACTAACATGTCCCAATATGTCGATAACGAACCTCCTGTGTACATCATACATCGCATATCGCCTTCTTCTGATCATCAGGAGCCCAATGTCGCCGTCTACGAGACCAGCGACGCACGCCAAGTGCCTTCCGGAGAAGAGTGTCCGTTCATGGTGCATACCCTAAGTTCTTCTGAGCTCGGGCAGATGTCGTATAAGCAGCGATTGGCGTTCGCCATCAAATATTTCGACCAGGGTGGACGTGCTTTGGGTGTCGGGCATGAGGAGACTCCACAGACGATGTATCACAACGCTGACCTATATCCTGGCTTGTATCCGTGGCTATATCCGTACGGATTGGGCGGTTTTGAGAACTTAAAACGGTCGCGTCGATTGGACCGCATACCACATCTCCGAGCGAACTTATTGTTCGGTGATCGTCGTTTCCAGACCGACCGTTCATTCTCATATGTGGCGTATAGTCACGAACAAGTGCGCTCCGGCACCACCGGAGGTTATTTGTTAACCAAAAAGTCAAATTTTGACGCAGTCGCCGAAAAGCTCATGGCTATCGATCACGACACCCTCGACAGCATCATCGTCCGCTCAAAGGATGGCGCATATGTACAAGCAGAAACGGACGCGGAACGCAAGTGTTTCAAACTCATGTCTCTTGTAGATCACGCGTCCGCTCAAGTCGCTGGATCTAACACGCGCAAGAAAAATCAGCGCTCGGAAATCAAGTCCCTCATATTCCGTAGGGGTGTTCCTGTCTTTTTCTTCACTTTCGCGCCGGCGGACACAAAGAACCCGATCTGTCTCTCAATGTGTGGCGAGGATGTTGATTTGTCCTCCGCCTCACCCCGGCTGCGATCAGATGGTGACCGTCTGCGCGCGCTAGCAGGCAATCCCGTTGGCGCTGCGCGGTTTTTCGATCGCACTGTAAACACCTTGCTGGACGTCATGCTCGGTATGGGTTTCGACCGAGACGGTCTTTTTGGGAAAACCGCCGCCTACTATGGTACAGTCGAAGAGCAGGGTCGTAAGACCTTGCATCTCCACCTGTTAATTTGGATCGAAGGCAGTTTGTCGCCGCAAGATATGCGAGACCGCGTACTGAACGATGTGCCATTCAGGGAATCTTTACTCGATTGGCTCGAATCTTGCCATACGGGTGATTACTATTGCGGCTCTGAGGAGGAGTTGCAAAACAAATGGGAGAGGCCAGGGGATGTTCGCGTTGTAAACGGTCGTCCGAAGAAGGGCAAACCAACTCTCCTAATTCCCGACGCGGCTATGACGCTCGCAACGCGCCCACGTGACCGTATGTCCCAAGACGAGTTGAGCGCTTGGTACTCGTCCTTCCGTACCGACGTTGATCGTCTTGTTTTCTGCTCAAATCGCCACGACCAAGACCACGCATTCGGCTGTAAACGTGGTAAGCCCCCTAACGACTACTGTCGTGCACGATTCCCGCGAGAACTGTTCGGGGAGACATTGGTCGACAACAGTACGGGTGCTATCAGGTTCAAAAAACAATCACAGTGGACGAACACCATAAGCCCGGTCGCCACTGCTGCCCTGAGGTGTAACACCGATTTCACTCTTCTTTTGTCAGGCACCGCGATACGCGCAATTATAGCATATGTAACTGATTATATAACGAAGCACGGGCTCTCCACGCACACTTTTTTCCAGACTATTCGCACCGTTTTAGATCGCAATCCACAGTTGATCAATTGCCACCCCGATCTTCGAGAACGCAACGCGCGCGTTCTCATATCTAAGTTCATAAACGCGTTGTCTGCCGCGTCTGAAACTGGAGGCCCCGCCGCGGCTGCCCACTTGCTTGGACAGCCTGACCACTACACGGATCACATATTCAAGGTGTTCTATTGGAAGGGTTATGTACGCCGAGTTGAAGACACTGTCCCACCTGAATATGTGGGCCACGCGAGTTCTTCTGTACCGGACGTTCCTACAGAAAACGATACGGTGATGATCGGCGCAACTAGCAGTCGTATAGTCCCGCTGTCTAAGGTAAACGACTACGTATTCAGGCCGGCCTCGTACTCTGAGATGTCTTTATACCAGTTTTTACGGACTACCGACATTAAACGGCTCCCTAAGTCAGTCACGAACCGTCCTGATACACCACATCTTCCGGACATGGACTCTGATTGGGACTCGTCTGGTTCTGATGACGATACACCTGTCTCTGCCAGCGTCGCCCGCTCCTTAAAGTATGGTCGCTTTTCTCCTGAACACCCGCAAGCGGCCACGCACGGAGTTGTTAGACGAGACGACGCGAACTTATGGACTCTGGACTTCAAAGGGGGCATTCTTCCTCGTCCGGATCGAGGGGATCGCGAGGAATATTGCCGTACCATGCTGACCCTGTTCGCGCCATCCGGTTGGCGTTCGGCAGTGGACCTGCTGGGTTCAGACCGGTCGTGGTCTTCAGCGTTCGATCGGTGCGCATTTCCTGAAGAACACCTTTCTGTGATGAAAAATATGAACGTCCTGTACGAGTGTCAGGATGCACGCGACGATTTCTCTGCCGCTCGTCGAAACACTGGATTGGACTTGCCTGAATTAGGCGATGATGTCTTGGACCAACCTAACGATCTTGATCCCGCCGACTATACAGATATCACGTTGTCTGACATGTTAGATGCTGGCGGTGAAATTGGAGAAATTTCCTCCCGTAATGCCATGGAGGTGCGCAAAATGTCGGACTTCATGCTTGCAGCGCATCCAACTGTATCTCAACCTTCCACCTTCGCGGGCTCAGCGGGCAAAACGTATTCAATAGGCCCTCAGCCGTCTCACCCTGCATCTCGGTGGAAGACGGTCGTGCAGCAGGCAAAGGATGCCGTCGTGGCGGCGCGGGCAAACCCTTCCCGCCATGCAAATGGGACCGTGTCGCGCTCAAAAGACGACTCTAAAGCTATTGGCGTGCATAAACGTCTCAAGGTGGTGCTTATAGAAATCCTGAGCAAATCTGATGTAGATAGTTTGGCAAAACATGGTGTACGTGTCGACGTTCCTTTGCAAGATGCGCACTTACGGCTGTTGCATAGTACGATAGAGACTTTCACCTTGAATCGAGAGCAAGTCCGCGCTTTTGTGCTAGCTGCTCGTCATTTGCACCATCATGAGGTAGACCCGCTAAGAATGTACATGGGCGGGATGGGGGGTACCGGAAAGTCACGTGTACTACTGGCCCTAGTGGGTTTCCTAGAAGCGCGCGATGAAGCGCATCGCTTCCTCGTACTCGGGCCAACTGGGAGCTCCGCTGCTAATGTCGGCGGCTCTACGTATCACTCCGTACTCGGTCTGGGTTTTGACAAGGATGGGAAACTCTCTCGACGCGCCCTGGAGAAAATTCGGGAACGATTCGCTCAGGTCGATCTCATCTTCATCGATGAGGTGTCCATGATCGCTTGCGGTGACCTCGAACGAATATGCGCGGCTCTTACTCAAGCGTTTGGCGACCTCACCGCGTCTTTCGGCGGAAAGAGCATGATTCTAGCTGGAGACTTCGCGCAGCTGCCTCCTCCGGGTAGGGGGCATTCCTTGTACAGCCATAGTGTTGGCACCACTTCGTCGTCCACGACCCGCGCTGGACAGCAGGCCGCGATTGGTAAGTCCCTATGGCATACCTTCACCACCGTTGTCATCCTCCGTCAGAATATGCGTCAGACCGGTATGAGCAATGAGGATATCGCGTTCCGCACCGCGCTGGTCAATATGCGGTACGCGATGTGCACCGACTCTGACATCGAGTTGTTGCAATCGCGCATCTATACTCCTTATAAGTCCTCGAGCGTATCACAACTTGATAAGTTCGAGGACGTTTCGATTATTACCGCCAGAAACGCGCATCGCGATGCGATCAATGCGCACAAAGCGTTTCGTTTTGCGGCTCGTCGAGGGTTGGAACTGCATTATTTTCACTCCGTTGACGGGTGGGGAAAAGTGAAAGATTCGGCGTCCATGCGACTTGTTCAACGCAATTACGCCGAAACGGTTGATCCGGTACGCCGAACAGACCGTATCACTGGCAAACTGCAGACCGCCTTGTGGGGGATTCGTCCTTCTATGAGTGACCATCACCCAGGCGTACTCGCGCTGTGTGAAGGCATGCCTGTTCTATTAAAATCAAATGAGGCTACCGAGCTATGTGCCACCAACGGAGCGCCTGGTGAAGTATATGGATGGGATTCGCACACAGATTCTGCTGGCAGGGAATACCTGGACGTCCTCTTCGTTCGGCTCGTAAATCCTCCGCAAGATGTGCAATTGGACGGATTGCCTTTGAATGTTATACCCATTCCCCGTCTCTCTCGTTCCGTAAGGTGCACTTTGCCAATCGGGGATACTTCTGTGACTATTCAGCGCTCTCAGGTACCCTGCCTTCAAAACTTCGCACTTACTGACTTCGCGTGTCAAGGCCTTACTCGTATCGACAACGTGATACATCCGACATATTGCAGAAACCATCAATCTTTGTATACGGTTTTCTCCAGAAGTAGCTCTCTGCTGAACACTATTGTTCTTGAGGGATTCGACCCCGCTAAGCTACGAGGAGGTGCATCATACGCATTGATGCTCGAGTTCTGTGAGTTAGAATTGCTGGATGATATCACCGCGAGGCGCGAGGCTGGTACTCTCCCGGCGTCGGTTGAGGGCGCGTGCCGGTCAGACCTGATCCTGTCCTTTTTGTTATCACAGAAATCCGGGTACATTCCTCCAAACGCGGATTCCGCGTTGCCTTGGTCCAAGTTTCCTCGGCCTGCGCAACCATCTACAGAGGATAGTACACCGCGCGGTCAACGAACGACCAGTCCAACGGCGAAGACTGACGTACCCGCTGCGCAGGCGATCGTGCGTCCGCGCAAACGTCCGCGCGTACCTGAGCAATGGGTCCCGGTAAAGATGGTACGTACCGAAGCCGCTGTAGACCGCGATCAGTCCAGACTCGGTATGCGCTGGGATGCTAACAACTGGAGTTGCGCGTATGACAGTATTCTCACCATCTTGTGGAACATCCGAGTAGAAAAAGGCGACCGTTGGATCCGGCAACTTCCCAACGACAACATATTATCCTTGCAGCTGGTTACTCAGTTCATTAACTTGCCTATTTTCGCGTCTTCTCTGGAAACGACACGGGAACGAATCCGGGACAGCTTGTCTGTATTCGATCCAGTATCGTTTCCTCGGGTCGGTGCGGCGATGGCGTCCGTGTCCGACATTGTGCACGCTCTCTTCTCCACATCCGCCTCGTTTGGGACGGCGGTGGAAGCTTGTGAGGTGTGTTCGCACACATCCAGTGTACCCACTTGTGCACTTGGCACAAACTTGCTCTGGTACGTTCTTCCTATGCACGCGCAAGGACAGCCTAATCGGCCTCAGTCGATTCCCATCCAAGACGTGATTCACAACATCATCCGTGAGACATATCGAACACGCTGCCGCAGCTGTTCAAACCCGGTGATTGCTAGTACACAGTTGACATCGAACCCGCCGTTGCTTGTGCTAGACGTCGCGAACACGGGTCCTGTACGTCCGGACATCTCAATTGCTCTGCCCGTCGCAGGTGATCATGAACCGAACCTCATGTCGCTGTCAGGCGCGATTTATCACGGTCAGGATCACTTCACGGCGCGCTACATCGACACGCGTGGAGCAGTGTGGTATCACGACGGGGTGGAGACTGGACACATGTGCATTTATGAGGCAGATAGAGCGACTTCCGTTGACATGCGATCAGCTAGAGGACGCCGGGTGACCCACTACATCTACTCATCCTCCCTCTAGCTCTTGTTACCGACTGCCCAGCATGATGTCGAGCAATAACTTTGCCGACACCCCGCGCGTTCCCATCATATTGTACTCGAACATGCGGGTGCGTCATTTTTCACATCCCCTTGGCTTGCACTAAGAAGGACTTCCTCCAGTATCGTATTTCAGTTCTCGTCGAAGTACAGCAGAGGGGAGAGCGGCATTGTTTCGTTTATGTCGAGGAGATACCCCAGGGAAGCCTCCCGGATAGGAGCGAGGGGTCTGGACGTGACGGCCTCGGCGGCTGTGGCTGACAGCATAGAGGTCAGCCTCATCCTTCATACGATCCGCATCGAGCGCACCCGTCTAACGCATTCCTTCCACAGACCTCGCTCGCTATCCCTCCTCGTCATGCGCGTCACCGGTCTTCCAGACGATGTACTACTCGAGATACTACGCCTTTGTAGCGCCCCAACTCTGGTTCGCTTCGCCTCGTTGTCTCGTCAATGTGATGCATACGCCGCGGACGAACTCGACCGTCGGTACCTTCGCCTCCTTCGACGTTTTGTGGACGATGGCCGACGGCTGCGGCTGCTACTCGACAACACTCGTAGCATCATCGCTGGATCTGCCGGCCTCGCGGTCTTCTTGGACGGTCGGATCCACCCCAGTGACCTGGACGTCTACATCCCTAACGGCTCGATGGCGGCGGTTCTCGCTTACCTCACGAACGTGGAGCGTTACCGGATCGTCGCCTTCATGGATTCGTCGCCAGAATCCTATCAAGGCGGAATATCGAGCATCGTCCGCGTGTCACGAGGGGAGGCTTCCATGGATCTGGTTGAGAGCTTGACGGAATGCTCTTCACTTCCCCTCCCGTACTTCTGGAGCACCGCTCCAATGGGGTACCTCTCCGGAAGCAGCTTCAACATCCCCTACCCCAACTTGCTCGACGCTCGCCGCGCGCTCTTGAACCCGTCCCGCATAGCGGCGCCGAAAGACGTCGAAATCCTCTCACCTCTGGTCAGCAAGTACCGCTCGTTCGGCTTCACCTTCAACCTCAACGAAGCGGATTGGCCCAACGCGGCGACTTCCACGTCCGTTTGCCGACCAGGCCTGTCTCCGAGTTGCCCGTTGACAGTTCGATGGTTCGGAGACGAATATTGCCTCAAACGCTCATTCGATCCGATCAGCTTGCGCATTGGCGCCCCCACCCGTCGGGACTCCAAACCTGCAGGCATGTTGACGACGGTGTGGTGGAGGGGAGGGGTTCCTTGTGGTGAAGAGTGTACGACTGGCGAGATAGGCGGGTTGACTTCGGCTGTGTGGACGCAACCGTTCGCCCACTTGGAATAGACATGCCCTTTACCACTCTGAATACGCAGACCGGATATTGAACTTGGCAGGTATCCAATCGTCCGATTTGAGGGAGCGAACCCTGACGTCCGGAAGCCCTGATGATGCACGCCACGGGAATCTGAGAAGGATTTATAGACATATCGGGACGGACAGCCGAGCGGACTTAAGGGGGGGCATCGTGTGTACGTAATGGGACAAGATGGTTTCTACTGCGGCGTCGCGTCCCCCTTCTCCACCTCCATGTCCGCACCGTCCGCCTCTGGCTGGAAAGCGAAGCCTATGTCCATCGTCCGACGACCCTCCTGTGCCTTGGGAGGTCGTGCTCGAACGCTCTTCCTGGGTACAGGATTAAAAATCGCCTGCAGGAACGTATGAGCATCTGTGTGCACCGTCTCGTCACCGAAGCTCACCTTCACCCGCGCTGCATCGGCCATCCGGACGATCGTCGTCGGTTCAAACGCCACTTCGAAACGACGTCCTCCAGAAGAACGCATGACGGCCACAGTGACACGCGCGGATACGTCGACGAAGTCACCCCTGCGAAGCGCCAGTGGGGGTATGGCGTACACCGCACCATGCGCGAGGTGTGTACCGGCTTGAACTCGCTCAGTGACTCGCCATTGATGACGAACAGCGTCGAACTTCCCCTTCGGATCCTCCGCGTTCTTCACAACCGAAGGCAGTTGATCGTTTAAACCGCCACGTATCTGGGACGCCCTCAATCAGGTGAAGCATAACACTTAATGCGTGGCACGTACCTTGGTGAACACTTTGCGGCGCAGGGATATAGTGCCAGGACGTCCCGGCCGGACCTCGTCGCACACGCCCAGGTGGAGCAGTATGACTTCGCGCAATGAAGTGAGTGTTCTGATCTGGGGTTCGAACGCTTCCGATTGACCGCCGCTGACGAGTGTGACGTGTTGCGTAGCCTTCTTTGCGTTCATTTCGGACCTATTCGAACGTGAGTATATGGTGCCGATCGTCTGGAAACAACGCACCCATCCCAGTTTCCTCCGACGTTGAGATTCATGTCGGCTATGACGCCTTGAATACGAACAACGAGCTCCAGGTCGGATTCTTCAGCGCCGGGAACATCGTTGCGAACGTACACCAGAGCGCGGGACAGCTCCGGCTGATGATCGACCCACAGCCACTCCGTGAGCTCCTCTTCGTCGTCGGGTACCATTCTGGCTGACGGTAACGTGTCTGTTGTGACGTCCTGCTCTTGTTTGATGACAGCGACCTTCGCCGGCCACATGTCGCGCGACAGAGTTGTCTTGTTCGCTACGAAGAATGAGCGTCTTGCAGGTATCCATAGCGTCTAACGCACCCAAAATAAACGCCATGATGAGGAAGTTGTGAAAGATGGTGAGGTGAGAGGTTGGGTTCCCCGTCTCGCTACTGACTGATGTTCTGTGAAGGTCAGCCGATTGTCAGCCTCACATCGACGCTCGGCTCCGATGTCATACCATATCGGTCGAGCCCGAACGTATGTTATAAGGCCCCTGCCAGCAACAGAGCGCGGCGTCTCCTGTTTCCCGTGCACAACCTACCCCTCGCCTCATCATGACACACACTAGGGCATCGCGTACCGCCTCCGCATCCGTCAGTCGAGACAACCTGAAGCGCCCGAGGTATACTTCTCTTGATTAGCACGACGTGCCTCATTTGACACGCTACAGATCACCGGGTACGGACGATGAGGACCAACCGGAACGTCCCATTCCCTGGTCCGACAGCGACACCGAGACCGCGTCGACTGGACCATCCGTAACGGCGGGAAGCTCGACGGCCTCCGCGTGCGCAGAAACTGTGGACTCAACGACCAACACGACCTCTGCAGGCGCGATCGAACCTGCGCCGTCCGGTGCGGGATCGTCCGTTGCCGTCCCTATCGCGGAGACCGAAGCGACTCCTACCAGAGAAGCTTTGCTAGAGACCGACGCGGACCGTCCTGAATGGATCTCCGTCGCGGTTTTTCGGTGAGTGGCACTGTGCGTTTAATAATGCTCGTTATTCATGCGAGCTCTACTGTAGGCGCCTCGACGATATGATGCGTTACAAGAGCGACGAGAGCCGTCGGTACGGTGTACGCAACGTCCCACTGTCCGCCAAGTGGGGCGGAGTGGTAAAGGGCGTCGACTACAGCCGCGTCCTGTGCATCGACGATCAGCCTGTCACCATATGGCTGGTCGGCACCGTCGCTAGCAAGTGGTTTCAAAACCGCCTGGGCGAACCGCACGATCGCGTAAACATCGGTGTACGTCTTTTCCGAGAGGTCGACCGAGCGGCGGCCACGCGCCTCTCGCACTTCTCGCACCCCGAGAAAGGTGCGCCGTCTAAGGCACTGCGAGTCATAACTAACGTATCTGTAGAACCTGAGGGCGCGAACGTGTACGCTTCGAGGTTTATGACCGAATGGAGTAAAGGGAACTCCAAGCCGAGCGTACGTCCTTTCAGTTCGGGAGGGACTGGTTCTAACGACCGCTGTAGGCGGTGTTGTTCGAGGAGATCTTCGACGCTTCCAAGGAGGGAGCGCGTCGCGCGGACCTTCCTCGTAAGAAACCTTACGACCTGGGACTAGGCGACGCTGTCTTGGTCGACGCTTGGCTCACGAGGTACAAGACCGGCGACTCGAAGAAGACGTGGGATGCGTATAAGACGACCTTCGAGCTCAAGTCGATCTGCATCATTGCCGATGCTCCTTTGGCAGCTGTTCCTCTTCCGGTATGCACCGCCCCGGACGAGCTCATTATCTAGTCGCCGATGTACTACACAGTCAGCCTCCTGTCAAATTGCGCGTAATGAGACTACGTCAATGCATGAACTTCAATGTGTGCGCGGACCGCCCGCGAGCATGTTCGCGTTAGTCTCGTCTGATGTCCTATGATTATCGGCACTCACCCTAGCTTCATAGTCTCGACCAGGCGACTCAACTCGCGATCCTCGCATTCCTAGACTTTCCTTCACTCTTGACGTTACGTTCCTGCAGTAAAGCGGCATTCAATCTCGTCCAGGAAGATCTTAGTGAATCTTTCCATCAACGCATTCGGGGCTATCTGCCTCGATGGCGAGACTTCTTGGACGTCATGGGAGAACTACACGTCCTCCTGGGTGGTTACGACGCGCTCTCCTTCTTCATCCGGTCGCCTGCCCTCCCTGACACAGATCACCCCATGCTCCTGTTCGCCCCGCGAACGTCGTTCAACCCTCTCCTCCGTCACCTGGTTGTCACTCAGAGCTGCGAATTCCTCAGTTTCGTCCCTCTCGGAGACCATCCAGACCGTGGGGTAGCGCACGGAGCACGTTTCCTGACGTCCAACGCTCGCGGCTTGGTCGTCTACCAAAGCGAATGCGAAACGCCGTACTTGCCAATCGTCCGCGCTCCAACGACGGCTATGATGTGCTACCTCGGACCCTCACACTTCGGCATGCTCTGGCCAGCCCTAACCTTCTCCCGTCGAGGCCTCATCGGCGACTTGTCAACCGGGCCTAGCGATTACACAACTCCCCTTGCCTCCGCGGGTATAGCGTGTAAACTCTACCACTGGATGTGGCCGGACTCCGCGGACGACCATCGACAATGCGGCCGCGATCATTTTGCTTGTCCGGGGCAACCGCGTTACACGGACGATCGCGGAGCGCTGGCAATATCCTGGAATCCAACCGCGGGGGAGCACTTGGACCGTGTTTGCTTCCGCCTCAGCGATCGACCGTGTGGAGGGCCTTGTCTCGGGCCGCATGTGAACTTGGGTTTGAAAACGGACCGAGCGGTTGTGATGTAATACCCGTCTCCGTAGAGCGTTCTTCTCGAAGGCTGCGATAGCTCACGATGTATAAATATGACATTGGATGCCTGTCCGCTGCGTTACATGCCTTCCCCATCTCCCTCTCCTACTCCTTCGAAGGACGTCTTCGACATGCCGACCCTGCATGAACTGCCCATCGCAGAAACGGTCGATGACGACACCATAGTGGCGGGCGGTCATGTCCCTCAGACATTCTTAAGGTACGTTATTGACTGGCTACGTGCCGCTCGAGGCTGAGAAATTTGTAGTCGCCTTACACGTCTCATGACGTTTCACTTCACGCCTTACGACACAGTGGCTATCGCGACCATTCCGAACGACATCACCTGGACCCAACAAGGGGTTATGGGGGTGCTCGGTGCACCATTCCGTATCCGCGCAATTGGCGAGCTCCGTGGCGTTCGCGTGGACTGTGGCGGGCGCGGTCCCATGTCGATGAACATAAGCATCGACTTGTTGCGGGAAAGAGACAGGCGAGGCCTGGACGAGTTGCGACGCCACTGCGACGCGAGGTCGACAGGCTCTTCTATGGAGTTGGTTCGCTTCTTGACCAGTTACGATGAGGTTAGTGCATCACATTTATTAATTGCTACGCTGACATACGCTACAGGGTACTGTGTACGACGCTACGTCGAAAATGCGCCCCAGTCAATTCTTGCGGAAGGTGTCGGTGGACAGCTTAGTGCAGGGTGACCTTATACTCGCAGACTTTTTGTGCCGTGTTGTACTCGACGACCATTACTCGTATGATGCGCGGCTGGATCTAGTCGATGCCTATGTTGTGTACCGGCAGTAATCAGAAGGTGTACTTCACGGACGAAAGAAGAATCGGCCTGGAGCGGCGCCGCCCGCTCCCTCTAGAACAAGTACGACGCTGCCGCACTGTCTCCCCTCTGCCAACCCGACGGCAGCGTCGCAGGATTCCAGCGCTTAGCGCACCGGCCCGCGAGACGCGTCAAGTCGCGCTGTGACTGGGAATGTGACATCATCACGTGAGTGTCACCTCCGAGTTGAGACTCCGCTCGAGCGTGTTACAGACGCGCCACAACGAAACGCGTCTCTCTTGCGGACCACTTCCTCCTCGACCTTCCTGTCTAGCCATCTCGACTGTCGGGCACTCTTGAGCAAACCGTCATGTCCAAGATTGAGCTCAACACGAATCTCTTCTCAAAACGGCTCCGCCTCGTCTACGATGCGTGGAATGTGCGTGAACCTCACGCTCAACCCGAAACCTTTATGGACCCTAATATCTCTGTTATCAACGTCAGAATGCCAACAAGGACGACGAGTATGGCGCCATAGCTGACGTTGGCGCGCTATTACTGCTTGCGGGAGATCCTGCGGGGGAGGATGAGCCCATTCGCAAGGGTACGGCGTTTCAGGTGAGCCCTCTAACCCTGGCTTGACCCTCGCGCACTCACACGTGTCGTTTGTCCTAGACGTGGCTCCTCGGCTTCGAATTCCCCTCTACTTTCCTTCTGTTCGAGAAACACAGGCTCTCTATATTGTGCTCCGCCTCAAAAGGTGTGCACTTCCATCCACATAATCCCAGACAGCCTCTGAACACCACGCACTCTCACCAGCCAGAATTCTGTCGCAGCTGAACAACGCAAACGCTCCTGTGCAGATAGAGTTCTTCGTACAAGCTAAGGCCAAGGAGCCTCCTACTGACGCAGTGCCCCGGTTCCTGGAGGCGTATACGTCCTTGGATCGGGTTGCGACGTTGACCAAGGAGCAACACTCGGGAAAGCTGGTGGACGAGTGGAATAAGGCTGTGGCCGATGCGGAGAAGAAGCCCACGGTGGTAGACATGGCTCCCTCCGTGGCGGCTTTTCTTGCCGCTAAGGACGAGGAGGAGCTCGTAAGTCGTTCTTTCGATCCAGGTTCTCCCCAGTCTGACTGCCGGCGCTCAGAAAAGCATTCGTGTAGCGGCGAACCTCACCTCTACCCTCCTGTCGCACTACGTCGCCCCCAAGCTGGAGACGATCTTGGACCGAGAGGCCAAGATCTCTCATGAGACCTTTGCTACGCAAATCGAGGCTAGGATTGGTTACGGCGAGGGTGACAAGGCCAAGGGACCCGATATGAAGGTTTGGAGCAAGGGTCGAGGCCTGAACGACGTCGACTGGGGTTCCACGGAGTTCTGCTACCCTCCTATCATCCAGTCGCAGTCCACAAGCACCGGCTACGATCTGAGTCCCGTCGCCGAATCATCTCCAGACGACATCTCCCACAAGGGTGTCTTGCTGGTCTCCGTCGGCATGCGGTACCGGAGCTACTGCGCCAACCTTGGCCGCAGCTTCATCGTTGATCCGACGAAGGTGAGTCAATTGCTCCATCACCGTTGTGCCCCAGGTTGACGAGCGCTCCCGTATACAGGAGCAAGAAGCAGTCTATTCTCTCCTCGTTTCCCTTCAAACCGAGGTTCTCTCGCGCATGAAGGAGGGCGTTGTTTCCAAGGATCTATATCAGGCTGCGCTTTCTTACATTAAGGAGAAGAAGCCTGAGCTTGAGTCCCACTTCGTCAAGAACATCGGTCATGGTGTAAGTATATAGCTCGCTTCCAGCATTCGCATGTCCTCACCGTAAGTACTAGATGGGCATGGAGTTCCGCGACGCCTCCTACCTCCTATCTCCGAAGAACAACCGGAAGCTTCGCGCCAACATGGTCTTCAACTTGGTCCTAGGGTTCACGGGCCTGGAAGTAGACGGCAAGAAGTGAGTGTCCTGTTTCGCATCTTGTATCAGTTGCTGATTGCGCTTGCGTCACCTAGATATGCTCTCCAGCTCGTAGACACAGTGCTTGTCGGCGCTGACAAGTCCACTTGTCTTACTACTGGCGTGAAATCCGCCAAGGACACCTTGTTCTTCCTCAACCAGGATGAGGCCGAGGGTCAGTCGTCCAAGGCCCCTGCTAAGAAGGCTCCTACGGCTAAAGCTGGCGCCAATGGCAACGCGTCGCCCGTGAAGAACAAGATGGCTGGCGGGAAGGTCCTCCGTAACAAGACGCGGAGCGCGGCGCAGGAAGACTCGGTGCAGTCGATGTCCGCGAAGATCGCTGAGCACCAGCGTGAGTTGCACGGGCGGGTGCACCAGGAGGGCCTTGTGCGCTTCTCGGAGAGTGGTGGCGGACTCGGCGGCAAGGAGGGTAAGGGGTGGAAGCGATTCCAGAGCTACAAGGGCGAGGCGGGCCTGCCGCGCGAGGTGGAGACTCTCCGGGTATGTGTGGTAGCTGCGGCCGATAACACTTCGAAGATGCTGACAGCGTTTCCTCAAGATATACGTGGACCGCAAGGCGCATACGGTGGTCTTGCCGGTGCATGGGTACGCCGTCCCATTCCATATCAACACGATCAAGAACGTCAGCAAGAACGACGAGGGCGAGTTCACCTATCTCCGAGTGAACTTCCAGACGCCTGGTCAACTGGCCGGGAGGAAGGAAGACACGGTGAGCAGTCCTACGCGTCGCTTCGTTGAATAACCGGCTTATACGGCGTAATGTAGCCCTTCGAGGACCCCGACGCAACCTTCATCCGCTCGATCACATACCGGTCGCCGGACGGACACCGATTCGACGCTATCTCGAAGCAAATAACCGATTTGAAGAAGGAGGTTAACAAGCGGGAGCAGCAGAAGAAGGAGATGGCCGACGTCATCGAGCAGGACACGTTGGTAGAAGTCAAGGGAAGGCGTCCGACCAAGCTACCGGAGGTCTTCGTCCGGCCCGCGTTGGACGGAAAGCGTCTACCCGGCGAAGTCGAAATTCATCAGAATGGTCTCCGATACCAGTCGCCGATGGGCTCTCAGAAGATCGGTATGTGCTCTCCCGGCGTCGACGTGCTGCCCGAGCTCACCGCGTTCCTCAGACATCCTGTTCAGCAACGTGAAGCATCTCTTCTTCCAGCCATGCGACCACGAGCTTCTCGTCATCATCCACGTACATCTCAAGGCTCCTATCATGATCGGGAAGAAGAAGGCACATGTAAGCTCAGTCCACATTCAATGAGTGTTGCCCGCCCGAGGTGATACAGTACGCTCATGAACCATACAGGACGTCCAATTCTACCGCGAGGCGTCCGACGTCCAATTCGATGAGACCGGGAACCGGAAACGCAAGTACCGGTACGGCGACGAGGACGAGCTGGAGCTGGAGCAGCAGGAGCGCAAGCGGCGCCAGATGCTGAACAAGGAGTTCAAGCTGTTCTCGGAGAAGATTGCAGAAGCTGCGACGTCTTCCGTATGTCACGCTATCTCCATGTTCACTGCGCCCGCTAGCTCTAACATTAACGCCTGAACGCAGACCGGTGATACGCTCGAGCCCGACATCCCGTTCCGGGAGCTCTCTTTCGAGGGCGTGCCGTTCCGCACCAATGTGCGTTTGCAGCCAACGACGGAATGCCTGGTCCACCTGTCCGACCCGCCGTTCCTCGTCGTCACCCTCTCCGACATCGAGATCGCGTCGCTGGAACGTGTGCAGTTCGGCCTGAAACAATTCGACATGGTGCTCATCTTCAAGGACTACACGAAGGCGCCGCTCCACATCAACTCGATCCCCAGCTCCCAGCTCGACGATGTGAAGAACTGGCTAGAGTGAGCAAACATTCCCGTGCGGCGCAGTCAGACCGCTGAAACCTTCCCGCAGCTCCGTGGACATACCCCTGAGCGAGGGGCCTGTCAACTTGAACTGGGGACCTATCATGAAGACCATCAACGAAAACCCCTATGACTTTTTCCAACAGGGGGGGTGGAGCTTCCTGGGCGGCGCTGCGGCCGGGGAGGAGGTGCGTATTCACGTGTGCCACATGCGCAAAATTTTACTGATCTCTTACACCCGACAGAGCGAGGCCGACGACGACTCCGACACGGAATCCGAGTTCGAGGCCGAGTCCGCCGATATGGAGAGCTCCGACAGCAGCAACGAGGAGAGCGACTACGACGACGGGTCGGACGCGAGCGACGACGAGGGCAGCGGCTCTGACTTTGGCTCCGAGGACAGCGAAGGTGCGTGGCCGTGGCTGTGCCGGCGTCTGACGACTGACGGATTCGTGCAGGCGATGACTGGGATGAGCTGGAACGCAAGGCGGCGAAAGGTACGCCGGTCGCGTCTCGTTTCACAAAATGAACGCGTCAAGCTGACTCTCCACGTTGCAGCCGATAAGAAGCGCATTGAGACAGGCCGGGGGAACGAGTCTGACGACTCGGACCGCCCGAAAAAGTCGGCGAAGCCCAAGCCGAAGGCGAAGGCTAACGGCAAGCGGTGAATGTCGGTAGGCGGTCGGTGCCTTCGTTCTGTGGTCTTGCATCTCTATGTACTCTATCATGTCTCGCTCACCGGTAATAGCTTTCTGTTGTGCATGCAAACAGCGGAACGCCGACCGCACGCGTCAGTTGCGTCGGTGACAAGTAGCCTCGCGCGACGCGCAGGCCATTGATGACATCATGTGCAAATTAGTCCCCATGGGATAAGCGCGGAGTTTGTCGCTGTGCCCCACGCAGACACTGCAAGCATTCTGTCACTGCGTTCCGGAAACAAGCTGCGGGCGGCAGCTGTCACCCGCCTGCCGGAAGGGCCTGCTTAAATGGTGTTCCTCGCCGAAGAGCTGTGCACTTCCGTGGAGCTGTCATACCGTCGCAGCGCGTGCACATACGGTACTCTCGCTGCGCGGAGTAGGTATCGTACTATTTCCTGCGGCCACGCAAACCACGTCCCGCACGCCGCCCGTGGGCTCGCCGGTGAGTCGAGTTTCATGTTCAGCTGTATATCTGACTAGACCGCGCGGGGGGTATATAGACTGCGTCGCCATGTAGGGCAAGGATGAAGAGCGAGGCCTCGCCTTTTCCTTCTATCCTTGGCCTTGGTTACTAGAGAACCATATAGCCGCAAGACGAGATGCAACCCACCGACGGTGACAATACAACAGGCGCCGGAGCGACACACCCCACAACGTGGACGGCCGAAGCCATTCTGGCGGCATTCGAGGCTTCCAACGACCAGTACTGGAACGAGCACGGTCTGTCCATGGCCCATTCCTCACACACCAGCTCGGCTCTCCCCGCACAGGCTCCGACGTCCCAGGGTCCGTCCACCTCAACCGTAAGTATCGGGTAGCTGTACGCGCTCTACGGCGACTGCTCACTACGGATTATGACAGGCCCCGACGACTGCTCCTCAGACCCATGATCGCCCGTTTGAACTGCTTCCACAGCGCGCCTACGTCGCGAAGCGGCGATACGAACCGAAGCCGCCGATCCTCTTCCATACATGGACCACACCGTACGTCAAACTTGCGGACGCTCTCGCTAGCAATTTCGCGTTCCTGCAGGGTCGGGACGATGCGGTGTTCTCGGAGGATCACCTCAGCCAGAAACAGTCGCTGCGCCTAGAGGTCGGTCCCGCTAGCCGAGGCCCTCGTGTTCTGGAGAATTTCCCAAGCTGACGCATAGTGCGGTGTGCCTAGATAATGGGCTGCAGGTCGTACGAGCGGCAGATCAACGTGCGCAGCCCGTCAAACGGTTTCCCGTCCATCACGAAAGGAAAACTGGCGGAGAAGATTGCGCGCGAAATCTTCGACTACATGAATGTAAGCGCCCGGCTCCAGACCAGCAGAGATGGTTCCCCGTGCATTTCTGACGGTTACGCTAGCGGTATCAGGAGGGGCCTTTCGGTCCGCCGCGCCTCAACCTGGGTCCGGGGAGTGCGGGGTTCGAGAAGCTCGTGCTCCTGGAATTGCGGCATGTTTCGAAGTCGAGTTGGCAGCCTGTGCTTGGTGTCTTACAGGGTGTGTGAGAGGATCAGGCTCCCCATTACCAATCATCCCGCCTAGCCTACGTCAGCTCTCAAGACGCCATATGGTGCAGCTCCTCCGGGGGAGGGTGTGCGACTAACGCTACGTATGACACCTGTACTGTAATACATTTATTTAATCGTGCTATCTCCGAGTGGTGCACAGGTAGCGTGCTTAATGCAGTGACTCCTGGACAGTAGCAGTTTTAACATTGTTATGCCCCGACCCATGGGAGGGACGTCCCCCGTCACTGGTAGTTGAACCCAGGCTCTGTCATGTTGAAGCTCAAAGCACAGAGGACAGTGTAACCTCACCGTACTTGATCGGACTCTATCTGGGGACGTCGGGTAGCCTT
>PUDQ02000110.1:0-169704 GCA_002964805.2 Trametes villosa | reverse complement strand
CTGTGCGCGGCGACAAACGCACGCGCCACGCATGCGTCATCCGGGCAGCGGCCTGCATGAGCACCGCACCGTGCTGACCACCACGCGTGCGTCCTTGTGGTGCCCACATATACTTACGCACCAACGTACAGGAAAGCCCACATGACCCCCCCCCCCCCAACGGCGACCTATTTAGGTCTTGGTGTGCCGTGCTGAGAAGCTGAAGCCAGTGGGAACAGACCGATACTGCGGATACGGACACTACCCCGAGTGCATAGCCGACCACGTTGGCCGGTACCCCAAGCCAACTCACTGTGCACATTGGTTGGATGTGCACAGGACACCAACCCAACCGCGCCCCACACAACACAAACACCCGATGAAACACATACAGTATTACCCACATCTACGGAACTGCGCTTCGACTGTGCTGGAGGGCCGGGTGCCCCTCTTGCCATCCCCGTACTCGATGAAAGGATAGTAGATCATGGTGGCAATGCTGCACACCCGACGCCCACCCTGGCGTGTGCCCAGAGAGGCGTAACCTCAAGCGAGCCCTCCCCACACCAGAGGGGCGCGGCTGGCGGTGCAGCAACAGGGCTGGCCGAAACTGGAACGTACTCCCCCCTGCGTACCACAATGCGCGCTGGACGCCAACAAAAGACGAAACTGCGATTCAAGGTGGTGTCACTGAACATAAAAGGCTTTGGGAACACCGACCGCATGACTGGATCAGACAAGTGGATGCTAGTCAACCAACTTGTGCGAAATGAGAAGATTGCAGTACTAGCCCTCCAGGAAACACACCTCAGTGATGAGCGTGTTGCTGACCTGGAGGCAATCTTTGGACGACATATGCACATAGTGCACACCACGGACCCCGATAAACGCACAGGTGCAAGGGGGGTGGCCTTTGTCACAAACAAGTGTATCGTTAAAACCAGCCCACCTACCGCAAGGTGTATCATCCCTGGACGAGCCCTCCTCATCCAGATCCCACGCTCGCTGAACATCCTTAACATATATGCGCCCAATGATAGGCACGACAACGCAACCTTCTGGGGCACTCTGGCTGCCTCGCAACTAGGCAGAGTCGACCTCATTCTAGGAGACTTTAACCTCGTGGAGGCGCCAAACGACCGCATGCCTGCGCACAGCGACACTACTGCCCCGTGCGACACCCTACGTGAAATGTGCTCGAGGCTGAACCTATGCGATGGATGGAGGCTTGCAAACCCCAACACACGAGGCTTCACCTACCTCCAGGAAGCCACTGGCTCCCAATCACGCTTGGACAGAATATATGTCCGCCGCCAGATGGAACGTGACTGTGATTGCTGGGCAATCAAGGAACCTGGAATACCCACCGACCACCTCTTGGTGACCGTTGATGTGACCGACTACAAAGCACCCTTCGTGGGGAAAGGACAATGGGTCATGCCGTCCCACCTCCTTGACGATTCTGCCATGAAGAAAACCATGAAAACCTTGGCCGCATCCATGCTATCCAGCATCCATGCAGTCCAAGCTCGCAGTGAGCTATCCAACCCCCAAACCATATATGAGGATTTCAAGAAGCAGCTGGTGGCAGCTGCAAGGTCAAGGGCCAAAGCCAAAGTCCCAAAGATACAGAAACAGATTGACGCTCTTAAGTGTGACCTGGAGAACTGCATAAACAGTGTGAACGACACGGGGCCAGGCCCCTGCGCCTCTAGATTCTCCAGGCAAAACTAACGGCCCTGGAAAGAAAACACTTTGGATGGCAGAGGCGTAACACTGAAACACGACACTGGGCGCACTCTGAAACTATCACCAAATACTGGACACGCCAGGGAACAACCCCCCGAGTCTCTGAAATCATGTATTCTATGAAGGAACCATCACCAGGGGGCACATCGTATACAAACCACTCAAAAAAGATGGCAACTATTGCAGCTAATTTCTACAACTCGCTGCAGGACAGCGACCCCCTGGGTGACCATGAACCCCACGATGAGTACATCGCAGACGCGCTCTGCAAAATGAGTGCAAGACTAGACAATGACACAAACACCGAGATGGCAGACCTTCTGTCCCGTGACGAGGTAGCGGATGCGATACGCGCAGCAGCACCAAACAAATCCCCAGGGCTTAACGGACTCCCGACAGAAGTATGGAAGTCCTACTTGCCATGGTTTGATGTCGACACCAAGCGGAGCCGCCCTGCTGTGGATATTGCGGAAGCCCTGGCTGCAGTTTTCCAAGACATAAGCACCTATGGCATAGCAGAGGGCTCCACCTTCACCCAGGGGTGGATATGCCCCATCTACAAGCTTAAGAAGGACAAGAGGGACATTGGGAACTACTGCCCAATCACACTCCTGAACTCAGACTACAAACTCATGAAAAACGCCATAGCAACGAGACTAACTGCGGTGGCACCAGGCCTCATACACCCTGACCAGGCAGGTTTCATCCCTGGGAGGAGGATTTTTGACCACATACGGTTAACCCAACTCACCCTGGAGTACGCTGAGGCTGAGGAGCTGAACGGGGCTGTTGTCGCCCTTGACCAAGAGAAGGCTTATGACCGCATAGACCACACGTACCTGTGGGAAACACTACGACACCTGAACTTCCCAACCAACTTCATCCATACCATCCAGAACCTCTACGGAAGAGCTGAAAGCTGTGTCATCATAAATGGCATCAAGAGCCCTTTTTTCCGCATCAGGTGCGGAGTAAGGCAAGGGGACCCCATGTCCTGCCTCCTTTTCAACCTTGCTATTGAGCCCCTTGCCTGTGCACTGTGGCGATCCAATCTCAAGGGACTACAGTTGCCAGGCGACGCTGGCCGCTTAATTGCAAAACTATTTGCCGATGACACCACTGTCTTCCTCGACTGCAACGGTAGCTATGATGATATGATGGGCATCGCTATAAAGTGGTGTAAGGCGTCGAGAGCCCGCTTTAACTCAGAAAAAACTGAGGTCCTGCCTGTGGGGACTCTGGAATACCGAGCCCAGGTTTGCGCTGAACACCACCTTGGACCTAACTCACCCACACTCCCTACTGGTGTCCATGTCGTGCCAGATGGAGAGGCCATTTGCCGACTTAGAGCATGGATTGGGAATGGGGCGGACCCTGCCGCACCCTGGGTTAAGATTGTCGAAACAGTCGAGCGCAACCTGCAGTGCTGGGAACAAACCAAACCCTCCCTCAATGGCCGCAGACTCATTGTCAACATGGAAGTTGGTGGGCGGACCCAGTTCCTTACTGTCACGCAAGGAATTCCTGTATGCGTTGAGCGCCGCCTAACAAGTATCATCACTATCTTTATATGGGCTGGCAATAAGCACCCACTCGTGGCACGGGAGCTGCTTTATGAGCCCGTAGGCAGAGGAGGCCTTAAACTCCTAGACCTGAAATCCAGGAATGAGGCAATAGACCTCATGTGGACAGTGTCCTACCTCCAAATAGGCCGCATACGCCAGCCATGGGCGCTGATGGCAGATTGCCTCTTTGCCTGTGCAGTCGCTTCCGACTCAAAGGCTGTGGATACTGCGGCAAGAATCAACACCTTCCTACAGACCTGGAAAGTTAGCACAAGACGTGCCGCAGGCCTCCCGCACCTCCTGCGTAAAATGATCCATGCCGCGGAAAATACGCAGTGCAATGCACTATGCCAAACCCCTCACAGAACCTGCGTATGGACCTGCCAGTCTGGTACCACATTGGGAACATGCCGGGGAGGAGCGTAGCAAACACCACGGCTGCGAAGTGCCTGCGGGTTCACCACCTCGTATGCACCACGCGCCAGTGTGTGGAAGCCGCGAACCGAGTGCACAATGAAAATTGCGGCCACCGCGCCTCACCACTGTGTGAATGCACTGACTGCAATGATGACTGCTCCCTGAAAGGGTGTGACAACCCACACCGCTGCGCCGTTGCAGCGGCCAAATTGGTTGAAAGGATAGACACTGTGTGGCACCCCCAGCGGGAGGGCAACAACGACGGTCTTACCCTTACCCAAACTAGGATACGGGAGAACGGCACTGCCCGCCTCAGAAATAACTGTATTCTCTTCAACCCTTCCCTCACGGTGGACACCCCAATTGCCGCCGCTTTCCGTATATTTGTGAGCAAAGCCTGCACCTCTCCATAGCTGCCCTACGGCCACCACGGCCCTTCCAGGTACCTGGCAGTGATGTAGAAGTCTTCACGGATGGGTCCTGTGACAAAAACGGTTTTGATAATGCCCAGGCAGGTAGTGGGGTGTGGTTTGGAGAAAATGACACGCGAAACGAGGGAGTGCGGGTACCCCACGATTTACAGATGAACCAGGTTGCCAAAATATATGCGGTAACTGCTGCACACCGCAAAGTCCCCCCCTACACCCCCCTCCACATTGTCAGTGACTCAAAATATGTTGTCGACGGACTCACAAAGCATCTCCCTGCCTGGGAAAACCGGGGCTGGCTAGGCGTGGCCAATGCAGACATTTTCCGCGAAGCCGTTGCCCACCTCCAAACCCGCTGCGCTCCCACCACCCTGAGGTGGGTAAAGGGACACAGCAAAGTCTGTGGGAATGAGGAGGCGGACCGCCTAGCAGCTAGCGGCTCCCAGGCTCCCCCCCCCTGCACCCTATTCACTTCCCTCCCCCTGACCGCTACCTGCCCACGGGGGCGGCCCTGGTTAGCCTTACCCAGAGGCTGGCCTACGTGGGTATACAACACTCCCAGATGCAGGATGTGAAGCCCGCGACCCAGCAAAGAATACTGGATGTGCAACTCATGATACTCCGCTCCTCGGGGTTAAAACCCACTGCAGAGTCAATATGGAAGCACCTATGTATGCCCGTGATATCCAAGAAGTGCCGTGATTTCCTGTGGAAGGCCCTACACGGTGCACTTCGCGTAGGATCATACTGGAAACACATACCAACAATGGAGCCACGGGCACTGTGCCCTGCCTGCGGCGTCACTGAGTCCCTTGAACACATCCTGACCCAGTGTGAGGCCCCTGGCCAGGAACAGGTGTGGAAGCTGGTGCGAAACCTCCTCCGACTGAAAGGTGTTGACATACCCACCCCCTCGCTTGCCCTTGCCACTGGATCCCCATCCTTCCCTGCGGTGAGCCTGGAAGGAGACCTACTAGCAGGGCCCACCAGACTTGCACGGATAGCTTTGCCTGAGTCTGTGCACCTCATATGGGTCCTAAGATGCGAGAGAGTCATAGGACGCGCCGCATTACCAGACCCCAACCACACGCCTCAGGAGATTGAGAACCAATGGCTTAAAAATCTAAACAAGAGACTACTCCTTGACCGCTCTATAACCAACACCCGACTTGCAGGTAAAAAATCTCTCCACACAGCTACTGTCCTAGATACATGGTGCCGTACTCTATAGAACGAGGCCGATCTATCTGCAGACTGGGTTAGCACAATGGGGGTTTTAGTGGGTAGACCACCGGAAATGTAGCGAGCACTTACTGTGCTTGCCGCCCGGCGGGAGTCCCACACTGTAGCACACCTTACTGTGTGCTGCGTGCATAAAGCATTTCCTCCGGAGCGGTAGCACTGGCTCCCGACACCTGCAATATATCACCTGGAAGGCTCGCAAGAGCCGCACCAGGATTGAGCACCGCCAAATATTAAAGATCATATGTCATCAGAAAGCTATGGATGATCAGAATCCAATGGTGTACAAACGGTGATGTAATAATCACTACAGCACCTATAAACAGGGTAACAAATGTCCATTAGTGCCACAATTCAGCCACTTCCAGCTTCTATAGCTCATATCTCAGTATAATGTGCACAAACCCCCCAGGTATTATATACCATTGGATTCAGCTTTTTGACCCCTATGCAATGGGCCATGCTATATGCTACAAAGATTATCACAGGCTGCATAAATGCTCAAATTGTGCTCAAAATGACAGCACTGTATAGTATCATCAATTTCAGCATGATACCATGGTGTAGTCAATGAAATGCTGGCTGTGGTGTGCTAAGAAAACAAATGCTGAGCTGTTACATCTTGTTGAATGCATTACATTATGATTGATGAGGAACGAAGAAATCGTTTCTTATGGGGTGAGCTCCCAGCCAAAATGTGTGACGCCAAGTCGACCCCGTGGGAAAAATATTTTGAGACTCAGCTAATCCAACCTTAGATTTGAAATAAGCGCCACATACAACTTCCACATACAAACCTAGGGTTAGGGCCACAATCCATTAGAAACTTTAGGGTTAGACCCTAGATTGGCCACACAGCCACTCTGACTGCTTGCTAGCCTTGCTCTAATGCTGACTGCTGGGCGCCTGTGTAACCCTAGGTGGCACAGCATGGGCAATCACCCTCCCTATCACTGTTTAGAGCAGCAGGCTTGCTTGTAGTGCGCCTATGAGGGTAACCACCTGTTACTTTGGCAGTATGATAGTGATGATACAGTAGGTTGACATCGGGTAGCCAGTCAGTTGTCACATCCATACTCTGGTGAAGTAATCAATGCTCAGGTTGCCCAACAGCAATGCTTTATTACACAAATCCTGTACGTCCAAGTATACATCCAAGGGTGGATAGCTAAGTATAAGTGCCTGATTCAGGCATTGCCAAGGTGCGCTGCAGTGCATTCTTTGCCCTTGAACTTGATACAACAGCTTAATTGGTAGTTATATCAAACATTGAACATTGTATGCCTATATATACTAAAACACTAACAACCCAGTATCACAATCAATGCCTTGCTGACTGCTACAGGCATTTGTGGGCTGATAAAAAGTGAGATTGTGCCAAATGGAATATGAAGAGCTTAGGTGGGAGGCTTGTACCCCAATCAAATAGAGCTTCAAAGCAGCTTCATTATGGTATATAGCACATGCATTTTGGGTCAAACCTGGAGGCACTATGAGCAAAGAGGTGGCTGCCATGGCAGTTATGGGGCACTTTCAGGCAGTGTTTTGCTGATTACCAGACATTGTAATGTGCAATGCTACCATTGCATACCACCATTGCATAGCCTTATAAAAAGGCCTTTCTAACAGCATACAATACTTGTAATTTGGATGGAAAATGAGCACACTATGGGAAAAATACCGCAAAAAGCGCCCATTTTTCAAGAAAATTTGGCTAGTTGCAGGGCCTGCTACTTCTACTAGCGCTGGTCAGACTTGGCCAAATTTAGCTCTTTGGGCGCTTATTCTGCGGGAGGAAAAGGCTCCCAGAGCTTTGCTTCAAAATGTAGTAAAGCAGCTTTAACACAATGAATAGAGGGTATAGAGCCACAGAAACAATCACATAAGGTAGCCCTTGACCATAGGTGTATTTTAGAGCAAGAATATACACCATTTAGTAAGGAGACTACTGTGTAAACAGCGATTTACTGCTCTTTGCTTGGTGAATAAGACATTGATGGTTTAAAGGGACAGAGGGGTGCTTGTATCACAATTACACCCCTAGATACTTTCCAGACCTAAGCAGGGTCTAATGATATTTTAGTGATCAGCTCAAATTGACTGTACACTACGTACAGGCTGAGTAAGTGATTTATATGTCCCTCTAATGAAGTTTTATAGAAGAGATGATGGTCATTAATATATGTAAATACCCCCATGTCTTAGAGCTCATGAGCACCTTCCTAATGGTATATGACACATGCCATTTGGACCAAGACTGGAGGAGCAGTGGCCAAAAGAACTAGAGGAGGGGGCAATAATGTAAGCTGTGGCTGAGAACAAACAAGTACAAAGCGGGAGGCACGACAACGCGGATTCGCGTTGTCGTGCCTCCCGCTTTGTACATGTTTGGCTCCCAACACAAATGCTTTCATTTTGGGCCACTGGATAGTTCAAATATCATGTATCATATGTCATCAGAAAGCTATGAGCGAGTAGAATTCAATGGTATACAAATGGTGATGTAGCACTTACCATGGCAGTCATGGTAAGAACTTCAATTCCCCATTAGTGTCACAATTCAGCCACATTCAGCTTCCATGACCTGTATCTCAGTGTAATGTGCACAAACCCCCCAAGTGTTATATACCATTGGATTCAGCTTTTCAATCCCAATCTCATGGGATATCTCATTCACTGTAAGGCTGATCACAGGCTGCATAAATGCTCAAATTGTGCTCAAAATGACCAGTGTATGATATAATCAATTTGTCCAGGGTTTTCAGCATGATACTATGACCCAGTCAATGAAACACCTCCTGTGGTGTGCTAGGGAGACAATTGCTGAAGTGTTACATTCTGTTGAATGTATTATATCAAGAGGAAAGGAGGGTTATTGATAGCAGCTGTGGCTGAGAATAAACAAAGCCAAAGCTGATGGCAGGGAACGCAGATTCCGCGTTCCCTGCCATCAGCTTTGGTCTTGTTTGGCTCTTCACACATATTCCTTTGTATCTCTGGCATTGGTAGTCCAAATGAGATGAAATAAGTGTTGCCAGGAAGCTATCCATGAGTTGGATCACCCCGTGTAAAAAGTCAGGTGTGATGTCCACTACAGCACCGTCTAACAGTGCTGCAATTACTCATTAGTGCCACAGTTCAGCCACAATGAGCTTTGCTGGCTTACATCTTGGTCTTTTGTGCACAAACCCCTATAGTTTTATATGTCATCAGATTCAGCTTTTTAATATCTATCCAATGGTGCACACTTAATATCCCAAACATGGTTGCAGTCATTGAAACCATGTTGATATGCTGATTGAGTGTTACTGCAGGTGAAATATACACAAAAATGCCCCTACATCCAAGTACTCAATCATTATGTTATTGATAACAGTGGAGATAGCAAACCAAGTTTATTCCCTCAGATCTATATCTGCATCTGATATGTATCTGCTACATCAGGTAAATTTCAAGTTGTGTTAGGTTGTTTCTGCTGATAAAATCTCTATGGAAATGCCAGAAGGATGGCTTGGAAATTGAATAAGCCAGCATAATGAGCAAGAAAAGAGATCAAACAATCATAAGAAGCTTGAGCAATACTAGTGTTCAAACATCTGGAGATATAGTCAGTAAGGCCAGCCCTTCTATGCTAGGGTGTTCAAAAATCAGTAAGCAAGGCTAAAATACTGCTTCAATTGGATGCAAAAAATCAAATCAGTTGCTCACAATGCTGTAGGAGATGTTCTCTAATAAGACAATTGCTGCAAAGTGATATGTGTAATCACTCAATCAGGGCAGTATCCTGTGTACATTGCTTGCCCTGCGTGTAAGATATTGAGCACTCCTTGTACTCTCTGGCAAATGTCTTCTGGCCTTACTACATATGAAGAATAGGCAGGTTCAAATCAACAGAATGTTGTCAATAGGTCTGGAACTTTAATATATGGAGGTACATGAAGCCCCTTTGTCAAAGTCATGCAGTGCAATGCTCTATGTTAGCTATTCAGCATACTTAGAGATGTTGATATAAAATTTTAATTCTCTGCAGAACCTCATCAATCGGACATGCCAGTATTGGCCCTCTCCCCCCAAGTGAAGAGGAAAGGAGGGACAGTAATCTCAGCTGTGGCTGAAAACAAACAAAGCCAAAGCTGATGGCAGGGAACACGGAATCTGTGTTCCCTGCCATCAGCTTTGGTCATGTTTGGCTCATAACATAAAACCCTTTGTATCTCAGGCACAGGTAGTCCAAATGAGATGGAACAAGTGTTGGCAGGAAACTATCTATGAGTAGGATCCTACTGTGTAAATGTTTAGGTGTAATGTCCACTATAACACTCTCTAACAATGCTGCAATTCCCCATCAGTGCCGAGTTCAGCCAAATTTAGTGTCTCTGGCTTACATCTTAGCACTTCATGCACAAACCCCTAGAGTATTATATACCATTGGATTCAGTTTTCCGATGCCCACCTAGTGGAGTAGGTCATATGCCCTGAACATGACCATAGATGGCATAAATCAGGGAACACTGCTAAAAAGTTGTAGTAATATAAAACCACCCAGTTCTATACAAACATAGTAGTCTTGCTCACCCCTTCTAGCATAACAGAATGAACGTGGTGCATTATAATGTGGGGCATGCCCATACTACAATCAATCTGCAAGGCGCCTAGCATAGCTCTGCACGTGAATGGTGTCACATGACATCTTAGATAAGCATGTTCAACTTGCATGTTCGTGTGCTCCTCTCTCTTACCTCTCCCCACCACCACTGCCCTCATGAAACTCCCCCATATCTTGTCATTCTCACTGCTATATATCAGCCTTCTGTCTCTGTGCCAATGATTGATGTACTACAGCACTATCACACCTATTGGCCTAAGCACAGTGCTGGAGCTCCGTGATAGCTGTCCACAGGTCTCCCTATCCCAAGGTGTGTGTATTCTCATCTCCACCGCTAGTGACTGCTGCTGATAGTGATGAAAAGGTCTGATCGGCAGCCCCTCTAGCAGGGGCCCAACCTTATGGTTGCCTAAAGTCCTGGTACCACATTGTGGTGAGGTTTTTGGGGGCACCCCCATGACAAGCCCCCTAAGTTACAATGAAAGTCAGATATATAAGCATGAGGTTCTTGGGGGCACCTCCAGAACAAGCCCCCTAAGTACAAGTCAGCTTTGCAGTCGAGATGTAGCTATATGCTATAAGCTAGAGTTAAAATCAGTCCAGACATTGGCTAGGCTAGTGAGAGTTATGTCTCAGCGCGGTAATTACCTTCAACATGATTTCCGTGTCATACTGCATAAATGCTTGGCCCACCATGCCCTGTCTGGCTTGGCCAAGAAATATTGCTTATCCATGCAACAGGCACCTTTACGGGATACATTGAAGGGAGGTGCAGCTGCACATAAGGGCAGATCTGCTAATGTGTGGCTAGCTACCGAGCTCAATGACTTTGTCTGTAGGAACACCCTACAACCAGATGATGATACTAAATATGTGTTTCAAAGCTACAAACCAAACTCAATGGTTAGTAACTATAGCGGCATAGATAGTGTACTTGTTGCAGATATCCCTATCCCCACTCTAGTGACCAAGTTATCCAAGCAACATCTTTGGTATGTGGCACAATTCCACCATTTGATGCATATATCCCAGCGCAAAAGCAAGGAATCCATGGTCACTGAGCTCATTAACCACAAATGTGACACATGTGCGCAGCATGTTTGCTTGTTTGTTCCGTCTAAGAAGCCCAAGACCCCCTTGGTGAGAAATCAACAATACAGGGATAACCGCAAGTCATCGCAAGCTGAGGAATTGCATAGATTCCCTCCACCACCTGTTACTCCAGATATAATTGAGGAGGTTGTCAAAGGCTTCTCCAAAGACTGTTCTGACTTCCAGGAGTCCGCTTGTGCAGTGTGTGCACAGCTTGTGCCACAAAAGCTCCTGGCACCCATTGGCAAGGAAGACTTTAACCAAAGCCTACTGATGTCCGATAATCTTGTGACTAGAAAAGAGCGGAGAACCACTAATGACCCAATTGCTGATATCCCTGGCCCAATTTTGCTTCCTGATTGTGAGGATATCTGCATTCCATGCTTGACTATTTTGAAGGATGGTTGTATGCCCACAGACAGTCTTGCAAATGGGCTGTGGATTGGTGAAGCCCAGCGAGAACGGCGCCTTTCCGTAGATATCCACACATATCTGGATCGTATCCCCCCAAATAGATATATGCAGATATACGCGGATACTCAAACGGCCATTTAGATATATGCTGAATCTATCTGCGTTGATCTGCGTCTTTCCGCATTGTTCTCCACATATTCAAGCAACGAAGATATATTGGGATATCTACGGATACACACTGGATCCCCCGCTGCTACTACACTAACCGAATCTGCCCGCACGAGGTCCCGGTCGGCCCCGGAGTCACGCGAACGCGCCCGCACGTTGAGGCAGGCTGAGAGCGAGCGAGGGAGTTGCGGCTGTGCGAGCAGTAGGGGTTAGCGCATAAACTTAGGAACCCTGCACACGAGCCCAAGGCAGACGTACTTAGAGAGGAGAACAGAGAACGAGAGTCGAGGAAGCCACAAGTCCTGTGTAGGGACAGTCGACAGATAGCATATTTAGAGAGAGAAGAGCCGTTGCCAGAAGAGACGAGACTGATCCAGGCAGCGAGGGGACGAGAGGGTGAGTAAGAACAGTAGTCTTGCCAGAGGGAGACAGGGGGCCACAAGAGAGGTAGGGCTAGCGGGGACGGACACAGGTCGACAAAGTGGGGTGAGCATCAAGGAGCATAGGACTCATCGGGCACCATAGGAGACTCACCCGAATGACCACCGCCATCCTTGGCGAGATAATTGTATGCTTAACATACCCAGAGGAGCCTACTGTCCCATCGCCTGATATTGTGTGACCTGCAAGGCTTCCCGGGCGGCCGGGCCTCGCCTCACCGTGCTAGAGTGTAGACGGTGCGAGCTTCCGGAGAGAAAGCATCTTGAAGCACCTACGTGGTCAGGATAGCACGCATATAGGCAGGTTTTGCGGAATGTGATGAACTTACCGACTAGATTGACTGAGCGAAATATGTGTATGCCTTGCTCTACGGAATGAGGTGAAGCTTGCTTACTGAAGGGGTCAGAAGGGAGACCTTACTGAACACGCCAAGCCAGGCAGCCCTTCCGAGATGGTGAGAGGACAAAGGGAATGGTGGAGGTGGTGGCGGGGAGAGACAAAAACACGTGAAAGGCGATCATGGGCAAAATCCGGGTATAAATGCGCCGGGCGCTTACAGGCGTGCAGCGTCTTAGCAGAGATCACCGCAGACGGTTTGCGAGCTGTGCGCATAAGGTTGCGTGGGGTAATTGCATGATTAGCTGCAAAGGACGGTTTGCTGTAGACCAAATGACATAGAATGACGACAGCAGCGCTGCGAGGAGGTCAAAAGGGCGCTTATGGCTATCCTAAACGAGGTATGGATCTTTCCAGATAAATTGAGATATGTGCAGATATACACAGAAAGGAACGATTCTGGCTGGGGGTGAAGTACCACCCCAACTACAAAACCTGAGCTTCACTGAAAAGATGCTCATAACATGTGTCAAACATAACCACTGCATTGTCAAGGTACACATGTCAGGGATGTCTAAGCTCCGGGCCAATGTTGTGAGCCATTCACTCCCAATGCCCAAGATATATTCTGTACTGCCACCTAAATGTGAAGAGCTAAGTGAGGTGTTAGCCTTCTTATACCTTGGGCCTAACCAACCAACTGCCAAAGAATACAAGCGCGCACCCATGTTGGTCCGGCGTAACAAAGTGGCAGATGCGCTAGAGTGGCTCAAGCTCAATCATGCAGGCTATGCAGACCTCCAGATCTCCTATGAGATTATTAACTCATATCCAGAAGATGAACCACCAGTGATTGTGAATTATTCCAAAAGCATGGAATCTAACCAAGACCCAGAGGCTACTGCAGTCAATGCATCTGAAGAGGACGAGGGTGCAGATGACGGTGAGTGCCCCTTTGTTGTCCACGGGCTGGCTGGAGCAAGTCTGGAGCACATGGGAAAGGTTAGACCATACAAGATCACTGCACGTGCCATAGAACACTTCAAATCTGGGGGAAAGGTGCTTGGGATAGGTCAGTCGGCCGAGCCAGAGAGCCTGTACCACAATCCCCAGCTCTATCCTCAGATGTTTCCATGGTTGTTCCCATATGGCCTGGGTGGTCTCAATAATTCTGCAAGCGGATGCAGGCCAGTGTCTGAAGAGCGCAGAAAGCAGCAGCTGCTAATGTACCATGATAAGCGATTCCAACTAGAGCCTTTATTTCCGCTAGTTGCGCTCAACCATGAACAGATTAAAAAATCCACCACTGCAGGATATTTGTTGGCAGACAAAAACAAGTTTGGTGACATTGCCAACAGGCTGCTCAATATCAAGGACTCCACTCTAAGTGATATTATCCAGAGGCTGAGTACTGGCTCCATGAAGCCAGAAACCGAGGATGAGAAGGCCTGCTTCAAGATATTAAATGATCTGGATCATGTCAATTATAAGGTCCAAGGGTCCATTACAAGCAAAAAGTATATGCGCAATGAAATATGGTCTCTTGTGTCATATCTGGGTGCTCCCTCATGGTTTGTCACCTTTGCTCCTGCCGATGTCAAGCACCCCATTGCATTATATTTTGCTGATACCAATCAGAAGTTGGGCCTGCCTTCAGGGATAAAAATGAGCGCCTGTAGCAGGTGCTCGCTTTTTTAAGATGATGGTGGACCTGTTCATCAAGCATGTCCTCGGTGTAGGACTAGATAGACCGGGCTTATATGGCCAGACATCTGGATACTATGGGACTGTAGAGCAGCAGGGCCGGCTGACTTTGCACATGCACATGCTAATCTGGATCAAAAATTCACTGACCCCGCAGGAGATACGTGATAAAATCATGGACCCCAGCTCAGAGTTCCAGAAGGCCATGGTGGAGTATCTGGAAAGTGTGCATATGGGAGAATTTATCACTGGGAGCATGGAAAGTGTAAAACAGAATATTTCTGAGCAGGAGCATAAAAATCCTACCAGAACTTCCCCTACAGAGACACTGCCTGAAGCGCCGCCCAAGAGATGTGACCACTCACCGAAGACAGAATGTATTGAGTGTCAGAAACACAAGTCGTCGTGGGACAGGTTTAGGCAGACCGTAGATGAGATATTGTACCTGTCCAACAGACACACGTGCCGTGCATCATCCAAGAAAGACAAGGCTGGTCTGGAAAGGTCTGACAAGCCTGACTTTGACAACCGTGGCTGCACTGATAAGAATGGCAACTGCAAGGCCCGCTTCCCTAGGGAGACCCGCCCAGAAACTATAGTCGACCCTAGCACAGGTGCACTGCTTATGAAAAAGGGTGAAGCCTGGCTTAATACATTCACGCCTGCTGTGATATATCTGATGCGCAGCAACACTGATGTCACCAGTCTGCTCTCAGGAACTGCCATTAAATCTGTCATAGCCTATGTGGCGGATTATATCACAAAAACCCCACTGAAGACGCATGTGATGTTTCAGTCTATTCAGCAGGTGTTTGAGCGGAACATCGAGCTACTAGGAAGCCAGAAGTCTACCAAGGAGAAGGCTCGCGCATTAATCACTAAAATAGTAAACTCCCTCACAGCCTGCTCTGAAATTGGTGGACCCATGGCAGCCATGTACCTGCTCAAGCATCCCGACCATTACAAGAGCCACAGGTTCCGTACATGCTTCTGGAAGGGATATGTGTACGAGGTGATGCGCGCATGGGAGGACTCTGCCAAGATTGCTGAGGAGGGCACTACTAAGGTGATGCTTGGCCTGGCAGGAAATGGGGAGACCACCAGGCGGATTATTGCTCTTTCTCCTGTGCAAGATTATATATGGCGCCCCACCGAGTATGAAGACATGTCGCTGTATGATTGGGTTCGGCTGGCAGAGAAGCAGCGCATCAGTGGCCGCAAGAAGGGCCCTAAGCTTGAGGAATATCCTGAACAAGAAGATGTAGACTCTGAGTTTGAGGACAACTATAATGTCAATGAAGATGCTGAGCTCAAGGGTGCAGGACTGCCTGAAGAAGAGGAAGAAGAATCAGAGGATGAACTTTTGTTGACCAAGACATCTAATCAGCGCCTACAGGAAGATGCAGCCCCTAATCCTAAGAAAGCTGATCCTCAATCCAAATATGTTAGGTTTCATGAGAACTATCCGCAGCATGAGACACACCATGTCAAGCTTCTGGATGAGTCAGAGGCATTTGTTCCCAACTTCATTGGCGGCTCACTTCCACGCCGGGATGCAGGCAACCGGGAGCAGTACTGCATGACCATGCTCACACTCTTCAAGCCATGGCAGGCGGGGCAGGATCTGAGGCCTAGTCAGGATGTGCTCTGGGACGATGTATTCAACAAATATTCATTCACTGAGAGGCAGAAGGAGGTCATGAAGTATTTCCATATCAAATATGAGTGCAATGATGCCAGGGATGACTTTTCTGCAGCTCGCAAAAAGGGTGCAAAGACCGGCAGCTCGCCTTTCAACTTGGATAATGCCACCCTTGATGACATGGACACCCAGTATTATAATGATGATGGTGAACTGAATATCAGTGAAATTGAAGCCATGGTCCTGCGTGCTAATGACTGGACAGAGTTGAGCAATGCAGAAATCAGCAGGCGGACACAAATGGCCCAGGCAGAACAAATTATTCAGGGCTCTGGCTGGCTAGACCCCATGAAAGAAAAGGCAGCAGCTGACCTGCCCTCACGGGTCCAAAGCAAGGAAGACATGAGCTCAGCTGACTGGAAGAATATTCTTGCCAGCAAGCGCCAGGAGATATTGGATGCCCGGGATGCACAGGCTGCTCTGAAAAAACCTGCAAATGCAAATAATTCCCTGCCTGCCAACACAGAAGTCGACGAGGTCAAGGTGATTGACAAGTCATACTATATGAGCAAAGCATTCAGAGCAAAGGACCAGGAGGCGCAGGCACTCATTGACACCACTGCCAGGGAATTCAGCCTCAATGAAGCACAGGAGCGGGCCTTCCGTATTGTGGCCAACCATGCTGTAGAGTCCAATGGTGAGCATCTTGAAATGTATCTTGGGGGCATGGCGGGTACTGGAAAGTCCCTGGTCATCAAAGCCCTCACCCACTTTTTTGCTGCACGCCAGGAAAGCTACCGGTTTATGTGCATGGCACCCACTGGGTCTGCTGCTGCCCTGATCGGAGGCTCTACATACCACTCAATGCTGTGTCTCAGGCAGAACAGCTCCTCAGACTCTGTGGCCACCTTGCTGCAAGTGCGTGCACGCCTCCAGAATGTTGAGTATATGTTTATTGATGAGATCAGCATGGTTGACTGCGGAAGTGTATATACCATCTGCGCAAAAATGTGTGCAGCACTCAAAAATGATGGAGCACCGTTTGGGGGCATCAATATGATTTTTGCAGGGGACTTTGCCCCCTGCCATGAGCGGCAATGCATTATATTCACACAAGGTTGGCCGGGTCATCCACCGCACCCACAGCCATGCGCAGCAGCAAGCCTCCATTGGCAAGGCACTGTGGCACCAGTTCACCACTGTGGTCATATTGAGAGAAAACATGCGGCAGCGGTCCCAGAGTGTGAACGATGCCAAGCTCAGAACAGCGCTGGAAAATCTCAGATATAAATCCTGTACACCTGAGGACATCCAGCTTCTCCAATCTCGTGTTGCAGGCCGTGGTCCAGGGAGACCCAAACTAAACCAGCCATGCTTCCGCAATGTGTCTATTATCACTGCCTGGAATACCCACAGAGACAAGATCAATGAGCTGGGCTGCGAGCGGTTTGCAAGGGAAAATGGCCAGCCCCTGACTGCCTTTTATTCCGTTGACAAGCTGTCTGCCAGCAATGACGATGAAGCAACCAAATAGCAGAGGAGGCAGACTATGAATCCCAGGCGCTCTACCAATATTTTGAGCCCTGAACTCCAGGACTGCCTGTGGAATCTCTCACATACCCTGACAGACCACCTGCCTGGCAAGCTCACACTGTGTGTTGGGATGCCAGTGATGATTAAAATCAATGAAGCGACAGAGTGCTGTGTGACCAATGGTGCAGAGGGAGTGGTGGTAGGCTGGAAGTCCAGACCCATCAGCGAAGACAAGGAGACACTGGAGACATTATTTGTGAAGCTTACTGCTGCACCCACTCCAGTGAAACTGGAAGGACTCCCAGAAAATGTAGTGCCCATCAGCCACCAGTCGCGCAAGATCAGATGCAAGATGCCCAATGGAAATTTTCTGTCCATCTCCCGGGACCAGGTGTCTGTGATTCCCAACTTTGCCATGACAGACTTTGGTTCCCAGGGGCGCACCCGGCCGCACAATGTGTGTGATTTACAGAATTGCCGCTCTCATCAGTCAATATACACGTGCCTGTCTAGGGGATCCACATACAATGGGACTATTATTGTGCAGCCCTTTGACCCACGGAAGCTGACTGGGGGAATAGCAGGAAGTCTGCGCCAGGAGTTCAGGGAGCTTGAACTGCTGGATGAGATAACCAAACTGCGCTACCTGGGCAAGATTTCACCCACAGTCACTGGCATCACACGCAATGAGCTGGTCCATTCATTCAGACAGTGGAAGGGCGAGAAATTCATGCCCAAGACAATGCATGCTGCCCTGACTTGGAATGTCAATGACCCTTTCCCAGTTGAAGATGTCCAAAGTGATGCATCGTGGCAGGTGATTGAAAAATCCAAACCCAAGGATAAACAACAGGCCAGGCCAGCAGAAATTCAGGATGTGCAGCCTAAGACATGTGGATACGTTGCAGGAAAGGGACGCAAGTCCTGACCACTGTAAGCAACACCATTGATAAGAAAGCAACTGTGGTTGCTCCAAAAAAAGTGCGTGGTGAAGAGTCAGCTCCCAGAGTCAGTCTGATTGGATTCAAGTGGCACAGTACCAACTACAGCTGTGCCTATGACAGCATTCTCACAATATTGCTCACAGTGTATACCGAGTGCAAGCAGCAGTGGGGTGGAATAATGCCTGCACAAAACCCTCTGCTGTCCAAAATTACTGAAGGCTTCAACCGCAGTTCTACAAATATTAGTGACTATACAATCACAATTAGGCAGTCAGTCAGAAATATTCTCCATGCCCAGGATCCTGAAATTTATCCTAATGGACCAGTGGGAACTGACATCTATGCCCTTGTGAGAGAGCTGCTGCAAGCCTCTGAAGACACCCAGACCCAGTATTATGCATGTCAATCATGCCATTATTCTAGTGAGGCTGAGGGGGAAAGCAATATTCTCTGGGACACCTCTAAGCAGATCTGGAAGAACAGCTTGTACAAGGGAGGGTCATACAAGGGCCAGAGTATTACTGCCTGGATGGGCGCCATCTTCAACCCGAAGACAAGCCAGATATGCCCCCAGTGTGAGCGGCCATTGCACAAGTGCATAAAATATGAGACTGCCCCTGCTTTTGTGGCATTCAATATCCACAATGTCAAGGCAGAAATCTGCACTGAAGTCACCTTGCCAGACCATGTAGATAGATATAGGCTGTGTGGGTTGATTTACTTTGGCAAGTTTCACTTCACATGCCGTGTAGTGGACAAACATGGTGATGTATGGTTCCATGATGGGATTAAAACTGGGACTAGTCTTGTAGAAGAAGGAAATATAATCAACCTTGATTCTAACTTGCTACAGAAAGCAGGGAAGAGGCGTGTAAGTGTTCTTCTGTATACCAAGTTGTGAATATCATTTCACTGTCCATGTGATTGTAGTTGTAGCTTTATGTCCACGCTAATTGATAGCAATGTTAAAACAATGTATTATGATCAAACATTATATCAATAATAAACTTCACTCCTCATCAATTGTACCTGCCGGAAACAGCCCTCTCCTCCTCAGAGTCCAGAATGTAGGTGCTAAACAAACAATGCAGTTGTGGATTCCTCAGTTGCAAACAATGCAGTTGTGGATTCCTTCCCCAAAAATTTATGCTCTCATAATGACGCGTAGAGCGAAGGCCAGCTATCTAGGACCCCACGGGCTGTGGGTGTTGATAGACAATGGAGCATGCAGGCCTCAGTTTTCGACAACTTGAGCATAATCCTCGGCGATGGACACGTCGTACATGCATGTACGTTATAGCGCACGTTGCGCGCACACTCTGGTGTTTGCTGTGCATCCCACTACGGCATAGTGAGTGAAACACGCACCGGGCCGCATACTAGATGGCTGTGGGAATACACAAATGGGAACAGGCGGGCAACCTTCAACAAACTAGTTTGACAACAACCAGCACATACCCTGGTGTCAGCAACATGGGCCACAGAATAGTAGCAGCGATGGGGCGCTTGGGGTACACTCCGCCACCACAGGCCTCCTGGCCCATGCTGCGGCTTGCGTGCCTGCCACCAGCTCGGTATGCCCCTTCAACTTCCTCTTGATTGCACATGCATGCCGCTCTGGGGAAAGACGCTGCGCAATGATTCTGTGGGCGCCGCCCCATAGGGGCGCCATTATACAGTACCACCAGAGGCTGAGGGGCTTGGCCGGGGTTCAGTGTGGAGAGGACGAGGACGGTGCACGGACAATGCCCCCCCTCCACCATACATTGTGGGAGGGCTGCAGAGCTACGGCGGCTGGGCTTGGTGCTACACGATGAGTCCATGTGCCCGCACGTCCCCCAGCACACAGCCCGCATCAGATGCCCGGGAGGCAAACAGCCGGGTAGGGAGGGAGGGTAGGGAGGGAGGGAGTGCATAGTCAGCTGTAAGAACACCACCCACAATGGTTGTGCTGAAAGACAGCTGGGCAACAATGCAGTACAATCAAGCGGGGGAGCCACTGGTAAGAAGTGACACCCCACAGCCCAGCCTGCCCCGGTGCAACACCTGTGAGTGATGCAGACACATGCTCAGCCCACAAAATCAACAACTGGGCTACTACTGATACACAGTGAGCACTATGAGTAAGACGGCCAACAACAAGGGCAGTCTGAGTGAGCCCAGAGGAGCACGAGCATACAAGGCGTAGCTGCGTAGCGGGTGGTTTCAGTTCTAGTTGCGTGGAGGGGCATGCAATCGCATAGCTAGCTTTGTCAAACGGCACAGGTGGCATTACTTCATCCTTGTGCTAGCAAAGGTTAGAGAGTATTGAGAGCTGAGGGTAAGGGTGGTCTGATACTCACGAGCCCATTGCATTGAGCTGGCCTGGGTAGAGGTCTTCTGTGAGGTGTGCAAGGAGACGAGAGAAGTTTCAAGGTAGCGAGTGCAGGCAAGAACCCAAAGAAGCCTGCTAGGGCACCCAGTGTGTGTCGAAGACGGTCGGGGTCGGAGAGTCGAGGACAGCGACAAGAGCAATTGATGAGGTGGTAGGACGAGGAGAGAGCTAGGCGCCTAAGTACTTCCGGCAATAGTAATAATGAATGTCATAAGAGAGAAACATTGATCTTCAATGTCCGCCGTTTGCAACTTGGCAGCCAAGGACCTACAGACCTACGGGAGCAGGATGCGGGGAGGCGAGGCGAGCAGCGGGGATGTGCTCTTTTCTTTCCTTGACTTAGACCTGCGCCATCAGCATTAGGGAGCGTAGTCAACCTATCCATAGGGCAAATCACGGAGAATGAGACTGACATCATGATACAAGATATACAACTATAGACAACAAAGAGTACGGTGGTTAGTTAGTTTATAACGCTTGACTCACTTCAAGGCATGCCAATGTCCAAGTTGGTCTGTTGCACCCTCAAGGGCTGTTTTCATCAACAACCTTGGTTGTGAGAAATGCCTCCTGTAGATGCTGATCTCCCTGGTGTCCACAACCAATGTGAGTGGGACTTTCCAATGAATGAGAGAGACGCACTTGAAGCACCTGGCCTCCTAGGATGTGGCACACAGAGTGGGTGAAGATGTGGAACATGGTCACCCATACTACGATTCTCAAGGACAGCATGCGTCCTGGGCTTGGGTTGAGACCCCAACGATCATCCGCATGTCCACTGTGGACAGGGGCTTGCAGTCAAACAGGGGAAAGAAGTGCTGCTGTGCGACATTGAGCTCAGAGGGGATGGTGCCTGATGACAGTTCTTGAACAGCCTCCGCAGCTGTCTGGCTTCCGGTCGTTGTAAGCATTGCGGGTGTAGCAATTCGTGGGCGCAAGCACAGCAGGGGTTGCAGGGGTTGCAGGAGTGGGCACAGGTGTTGCGGGAGTCACGGGCGTCGCGGGTGTTGTGGGTGTCACGGGTGTTGCCGTTGTTGCAGGAGTGGGTGCAGGCGTTGCCGTTGTCGCAGGAGTGGGCGCAGGTGTGAGATTGAAGAAAAAGGGGGCTCCCTGTTTTCCAATCCGCTACTTGTTCATTGTAAGTCCTGATGAGGGAGCCTTAGCCTTCGTTGAGGTGCAGCAGACGAATAGAAAAATGGTTCACTTGTGGGTATAAATGCTGGGCCATGGGGAGGAGCCACTGCAGGACATGGTGAAAGGTGTTGAGTTGTTGTATGAAGCGGCAGGGGAGGATAGCAGAGATGAAGGAGCCTGCACTGATCTCGATCTGGACTTCACTGAGACCGTGATCACCACTGTCTCCGGACATGGACACGGATGTGCTGCAACATTAAAGAGATTTGTGTGAAGAGCCAAACAAGACCAAAGCTAATGGCAGGGAACACAGATTCTGTGTTCCCTGCCATCAGCTCTGGCTTTGTGTGTTCTCAGCAACAGCCAACATATATATCCCTCCTTTCCTCCTGATGTAAAGCATTCAACAAGATGTAATACCTCAGCATTTGTCTGCTTAGCACACCACAGCCAGCATTTCATTGACTGGACCATGGTTTCATGCTGAAAACTCTGGACAAATTGATTATGCTATACACTACTCCCATTCTGAGCACAATTTAGGATTTTATGCAGCTTGTGACTGTCTTGACAATGTATTGCATATCCCATTGAAGAGGTATTGAAAAGCTGAATCCAATGGCATATAATACCTGGGGGGTTTGTGCACATTGTACTGAGATATGGGCCATAGGAGCTGAATGTGGCTGAATTGTGGCAGTTACGGTCCGCGCTGCTTTAGCAGGTGCACTTGAGCTGCTCGAGCTCAGGATGTCCTACAACATCATCTGCAGGCTGATATGCAACATCCTTGAGCACTTCCGGGATTTGAACCCGGAATTGCTGCCAGTCATCAAGAAACTCATGATGCTGCCGCCGAAGATGCACATGCACATGCACAAAGAATTGTGTCAAATAGTGTATGCCTTCTGCTACGCTTGTGGCTTCGGCTTGACGCACGGCAAAGGTGTGGAGACACTGTGGGCTAAGCTCAACTCTGCTGGGCTCTCAACATGCCAAATAACCGGTGGCATATCAGGAGTACGGCAGTAATTGTGACATAACATTATTTCATACTGAGATTATGTAGCCTTTCTTCACAACCATACTTCAGTCACAATACACTGAGGTGTGATCTTGCTACAACAGCTTGATTGATAAGTGTACTAACATCGAACACTGTCTCTTTATATATACTGAGGTCTTTACAACACAGTATTACTGTTAATGCCTCTCTGGCTGCTTTATCAATGATAAAACATTAAGTTGTGCATAATCGTGGAGCCCTAAGGCTATTCTGAAAGGATGTACCCTGATCAGTTAGAGCTTGAAACCAGCCTCCTAATGGTATATAACACGTGCATTTTAGATAAAAGTTGAAGGAGGTATGGGCAACACATTGCCCACCATGTCTCTCACTGGGTGCTTATACGTACTCTTCTGCCACATACCAGCAGCAGTGATGACTCAGGTCAGGATTGGAAACCACCATTAGATGGCCCTTGAAAATGTCTTTCTAATGATATACTACACTTGTTGTTTAAGCGAAAACTAGATGTGCTATAGCCAAAAACCCTGCAAGAAGATTTAGGCCCTTGGGTGCTAGCACTGCTTCAAATGAAGTAAAACCGCTTTAGTGCAATAAATAGAGTGTATAGAGCCATAGAAACAATCACATCAGGTAGCCCTTGACCACTAGCATATTATGGAGCAAAGATATACACCATGTAGTAAGGAGACTACTGTGTAAACAGTGATTTACTGGTTCTTGGCTGATGTGAATCAGACTTCAATGGTTCAAAGTGACAGAGGGATGATTATATCACATTTACACCCCTGGATACTTTCCAGACCTAAGTAGGGTCTAATGAGATTATAGTTATCAGTTGAAGCTGACTGTACACTGCTGTACAGGCGTAATGTCCATTTGACAAAGTATTGTGGAATATATTGAGGCCATTAATACACATAAATACCCTCATAATGGAGAGCTTAAAGGCACTTTCCTAATGGAATAGGACACATGCTGGTTGAAGCAGAACCGGAGGAGCAGTGGTCAAAAGAACGAGAGGAGGGGGCAATAATGTAAGCTGTGGCTGAGAACAAACAAGTACAAAGCAGGAGGCACGCCGATGTGAATCCGCGTTGTCGTGCCTCCCGCTTTGTACTTGTTTGGCACCCAACACAAATGCCTTCATCTCCGGTTCCTAGATAGTCCAAATATTATAAATCATATGTCATCAGAAAGCTATTAGTGAGTAGAATCCAATGGTGTACAAATTGGGACATAATGCTCACTCTAGTACTCATAAATAGGACAGCAAACCTCCATTAGTGCCACAACTCTGCCACATTCAACTTCTATGGCTCATATCTCAGTATAATGTGCACAAACCCCCCAAGTATTATATACCATTAGATTCAGCTTTTTGACAACTATTCAATGGGATATGCTATATGTTGCAAAGATAGTCACAGACTGCATGAATGTGCAAATCATGCTCGAAGTAGTAGCTGTGCTCAAGTATCACTAGTTTGTCTTGTGTTATTAGTGTGATATATTATTACAGTCAATGAAATGCCTTCTGTGGTGTGCTAAGCAGACAATTGCTGAGCCATTGCTGTTTGTCAAAGAAATACAATTCAGAGGGAAGAAGGAACACCAATGTAAGCTGTGGCTTTATTGGGCTTGTGGCACAATTTCTCTTGTATCTCTGGTCCTAGTAGTTTGACTAACATAGAGCAAGGATAGGGCATTAAGCTCAGCTTTTGACATCTATCCTACAGTGAATGGCATATGTGCCTAACATAGTCACAGGCCTTAAAACCATCAATTATGTTGTACCACCCCACATACAGATCAAGCCTATGTGCCTAGCCCTTGTGAGCACAACAATTAAATGGTCTCGTAGATAGAACATATGTTACTGTGTTGGAGTAGTCATAAGCGGTCATTAATAGTAGAGATAGTAAACCAATCTTGTAGCCGTTTCTCTACTCAAGTGACCATTTAACTATGAATTACTTGGATGTACAGCAGCTGATTTTATTGGCTGCATTGAACATATATTATAGTGCAGGTTGAGGATGCTATTAGCATGGCTTCACAAATGGATAAGTCTGCATGATTAAAACTCGACTGAACCATCATAAAAAGCTTTGGCTAGTATCCGCACACAAACTGCAGCTCTATGACATCAATGCCGATTTGCAAGTACTGTCATTGGCGAATGTCATAGCTTATGGAAAATGCAATGAAAACTGATACTCATCCACAATGCTGAAATGCAAAATTGGTGTAAAAACTCATTGAGATATGAAGATACAGCCAGTACAGCCAGCTTTTCATGTTGCATGCCTGGCTATTCAATAATCGTGAAGCAATGGTAGAATATGTGTTGCATCAAATACTTGGGGGGGAGAGGGCCAATTCTGGCATATCTAATTGATGAGGTGTTGTAGAGTATTTTTATCAGATATAAACACTTCTTGGCACAATTAATAGTTACTGTACACATTGCACTATCTGAACTGGACCACAGAGCACCACTCACAACATTATGTTGATTTGAATCTGCCTGATTTCTGGATTAGCAACACCAGACGATATTCACTTGAGACTATTAACTGGACAAGCAGTGTACACAGAGGACTGCACTGATTGAGTTAATATGCATGTCAGTTGCAACAATTACTTTGTTACGCCATAGCCCTTACAGCAGTATTAGCAGCTGATCTAATTTTTCTGTATCTGATTAGAGATATATCTCAGCATTATCCTCTTGTGGGTAGGTACCCTAGCATAGGAGGTCTTTCTCTATTGCCCATATGTTTATATCTCAGAACACACAATAAACCAACTTGCTTGAAAACAACACTAGTGTTTGAGCATTTATTATGACCAATCACATCAGCTATGGCATTCACCAACAAATAGTGATTACAAGTCTGAGGTGCTGTCACAGAGCTTGAGTTTGTGTGCGTGAACTGATTAAAGCTTTTCCCAATGATGCAGCCTGCTTCCTGGTTTATCATCCTGACCTATCCATTGTCCAAGTGATTCTATGAGCCCTCTCAAATGATAGATATCTCACATGGGTGTAGCGAAGTGAGGTTAACAGAAGTGTCACATTGTTAAATTGGTTAACATACCAAACAGCCTAAGCTGCAATACACATGCAAGGTAGCTTGTGAAATTAGTAGCTCTGGTATATTGATTGACTTTCCTTCCTATCTCTACCATCTGCAATAGCTCATGACTACTTTGATGCAAGGACATTCTCATATATACATTTCATCTGCAAGACGACTTGTGGCAGCAGGAGTCAGATATATTGACTTGATCTGTACAGGTGGTGATCTAACACTACTGATATTTCTCAGGCCTCTGACCATCTTTGGCATGATTGGATAAATATTGAAAAGCTTAATTTGATCACATATAGCACTCTGGAGGTTAGTGCATGAAGTACTATGATATTAGCCAGAGAAACAGGATGTGGCTGAAGTGTGGCACTAATGAGTGATTGCAGCACTGTTAGACAGTGCTGTAGTGGACATCACATCTCTATTTTTACACAGTGTGATCCTAGTCATAGATAGCTTCCTGGCAACACTTGTTTCATCTCATTTGGACTACCAGTGCCAGAGATACAGAGGAATATGTGTAAAGAGCCAAACAACACCAGGGCTGACAACAGTGTCCCTCCTTTCCTCTTGATATAATACAATCAACAGCATGTAACACCTCAGCATTTGTCTGCCTAGCACACCACAGGAGGTGTTTGATTGACTGGGCCATGGTATCATGCTGAAAACCCTGGACAAGTTGATTTTACTATACACTGCTGCCATTTTGAGCACAATTTGAGCATTTATGCAGCCTGTGATCACCCCTACAGCAAATGGCGTGTCCCATCAGGTAGACATTGAAAATCTGAATCCAATGGTGTATAATACCTGGGGGGTTTGTGCACATTATACTGAGATATGAGCTATAGAAGCTGAAAGTGGCTGAATTGTGGCACTAATGGACATTTGTTACCCTATTTATGGGTGCTGTAGTAGTTTTTACATCACCATTTGTACACCATTGGATTCTGCTCACTCACAGCTTTCTAACGACATATGATACATGATATTTGGACTATCCAGTGGCCCAAAATGAAAGCATTTGTGTTGGGAGCCAAATATGTACAAAGCGGGAGGCACGCCGACGCGGATTCGCGTTGTCGTGCCTCCCGCTTTGTACTTGTTTGTTCTCAGCCACAGCTTACATTATTGCCCCCTCCTCTAGTTCTTTTGGCCACTGCTCCCCCAGTTTTGCTTCAAATGGGATGTGTGATATACCGTTAGGAAGGTGCCTCAGAGCTCTACAATATAAGGGCATTGATATGTATTAATAACCATGATGTCCTCTATAATACTTCATTGCAAGGACATATAAACCACTTACTCAGCCTGTACAGCAGTGTACTGTCAATACTACAGTCTCAGTTGACCCTGTTTATGTCTGCAAGATATATAGAGGTGTAGTTGTGGTACAGGCACCCCTTTGTCTCTTTAAACCATTAATGTCTCAATTACTCAAGAAAAAGCAGTGAATCACTGTTTACACAGTACTCTACTTACCAACTCATGTATATCTTTGCTCCATGATGCACCAGTGGTCAAGGACAATGTGATGTGATTGTTTGTGTTGCTTTATGCACTCTAGCTATTGTGCTAAAGTAGTTTCACTCCACTTGAAGCAGTGGTAGTGCCCAAGAGGTTAAACTTTGTTGCAGTTTTCTGGACACAGCTTGTCCGGTTTCTATTCATACTGCAAGTGCAGTATGCCATTAGGAAGGTGTTGCTTTAGGGCTGTCTGATGGTGGCATGCAATATTAGCCTAGGCTATTACTGTGTCTGAAATCTGGCAAAAGATCACTGATAAGCACCTAGTGAGAGTCATAGTAGGTAATGTATTGGCCGTCTCTCCTCCAGTTGTAAACTATATTGCATATTCTATATACCATTAGAAAGCTAATTCAAGCTCTATCTAATCATGGTACATCTGCACAGCTTAAGACCTTTATGCCCTAAGATTATGCAAGATGTAATCTCTCATGATTCAATGAGCACCCAGGGGGTATTAACTGTGAAGCTGTGTTGTAAAGAATTTAGTATATGTAAACAAACAGTTTCGAATGTCGGTAAAGCCACTAATTATGCTGTTGTGGCATGCTCGCATGGCAGTACATCATGACTGGAGTACAATAGTGACCAATGGTGAACTAATCTCAGAATGGAATAGTGTCATACCACTAGTATTACCATGCTCAGACGGAATAATCAACATGTTTGACTCCTAAGGAAGCATCGTTAGCATACCCTGTGGCTTTAGACAGTGGTTTGGGGGGAAGCTGCCCATGCTGTGCCACCTAGGGTTACACAGGCGCCCAGCAGTGAGCATTAGAGCAAGCCTAGCAAGCAGTCAGAGTGGCTGTGTGGGTATTCTAGTGTCTAACCCTAAAGTTTCTGGTGAGCTGAGACCCTAACCCCAGGTTTGTACGTGGAAGTTGTATGTGGTGCTTATTTTAGATCTGCTGATTTGTTAGCTGAGATTGAAGATATCTTCCCACGGGGTCGACTTGGTGTTGCACATTTTGGCTGGGAGCTCACCCCATAAGAAACAATTTCTTTGTTCTTCATCAATTGTAACCTAAGAGTATGTCTGCATACAGTATCTGCTTCATCTGACATCATGTAGTGGGACTGGGAATGTCGGAACAATGTTCAGTTCAATAAGTTCCACCATCAGCTCTTCCATAACTCCTTGTGGCACATTCTTCTGTCTACCTTACCAGGGATGAAGGAGCTGCAGGTGATGCTCTGCACTGATGGCTACTACCATCACATCATTTATTGCTTAGGGCTGTTAGGGCTGTGTGGGCTTTAAGTCCGGAGTTGGCAGCTCTGAAGCGCAGAAAGCGGGGCTCCAAACTCCGAAGGCATGGGAAAGTGGACCTGGGTTTCAGAGGTCGGACTTGTCGGACGTAGCAGATTGGAGGTCCAAACGAAGGCTGTTACGACCGTGCGGATCGGGGGACCGAGTCGGGGTCGGACTTCGGGGTCAGACCTCGGAGGACGGAGGTCGGGGATCGGAGGTCAGAGTCGGGGGTCAGGTCGGACCTGGACTCGGGGCGAACGCACAAGGTAAGGACTTCGGCGAGGCTATTAGCAACGCCTCGAGTCTAAGTCGAGTCCTTGACTTCGGACAAGGGTACGGCGGAGGTCAGAGGTCGGAGGTTGGACGAGCGGACGAGCGGAGGAGATCGGACGAGAGGAAGGGAGGGCGGAGGAAGTAGATTGAATGCGGATAAGACGCTTTACAACGAGATATACGAACTGAGGAATAGTCTACATCCAGGCGAGTATTTATAGAAGTAATCTAATTGTTCTGGCGAAACAATAAGGAGCGACGTAAAAGGCAGGAAGTCCGAAAGAGGGAAGTCCGAATACAACAAGCTATTGTCTTCGACCTTCCGAGTCAATACCGTAGATAAGGAGCGGAGTAAGTATCGGACATGAGCGGACATGAGCGGACATAGCGGACATGGCGGACATAGTAAGTAAGTGTCGGACTAGAGCGGACGTACGACGGACATGGGCGGACACGAGCGGACCTGGGTGGACATGAGGTCCGAACCTTCGGAGGTGGCGCACGGGATGTAACAAAGGCCCACACAAGAGAGGACTTCAGCGAAGCTATTAGCAACACCAGAGACCCTTGCCACTTGTCCTCAGATTCCGGAGGTGGACAGGTCCGATGTCCGGAGGTCCGATGCTGGAATGTCGGACTTACCGGACTAGGAAGGTCGGAGCTACCGGACGACGAGCGGAGGAAGCAGAAGAGGTAGATTTGGAGGGAAGTAGAAGGAGTGTACAGATGTAGGGGTAAACGAGATATCCGAACTGAGTAGCTACAACATACCAGCTACGTATATATAGACTATGAGCTAATTGTTATGCCACAATAATAAGAGCAGACTAATAAGGAAGGTAGAAAGCGGAATAGAGCCGGAAGTTGGGGAAGACAATAAGACTATTGTTCTAATTGGGATAGAAGCGGAAAAGCGGAGTAAGTAAGTCCAAAATGTCGGACAAGTGGAGTCAAGTCCGATAAGAGTGGACTTAGCAGACCAAAAGCAGAGTAGAAGCGGACCAAAGAGCGGAGTAAGCAGAGTTGAGTCCGCAGGTGTCGGAGGTCGCACGGGGCGTAACACAGGCAGACTTCACCACCCATGGCATGCTAAATACCCCCCTGCTTGGTTTCTCCAGCCTCCATGCTGTCTTCAACAATATCCAGCCTGCACTCCAGGTCTCTCACACCCACGGCAGCCACAAGATCAAGGAAACCCCTCTACCCTTACAGTTATTGCAACAGCTAAGCATAAAGGTGAGTGGGTCTATTAAATATGGCATATAAATCATTCTAACTAGCCTAATAAAATTCCTCCCACACTGCCCAACAATGGGGCAGGGCTTGCACTTCATATTGGGGGTCCTGACCTGAGCCATCTTATAGATAATTATCTTGACATATATAAATCAAATATTGAGCGCCTCCCTTTATCTTTTCCAGTTTACCCTTCTTTGGTTGTTCATTTATTTGCTCCAAATGGGCAGTCTAACCTTAGAGGAATGGTCTGCAAGCACATCCACTGTGTGAATGTGTGGTGTGGTGGTCCACCAAGGTAAGACTGTGCATATATTCATAAAACTGAATCAATTCCTGGTTCCAACAATTTCAGTGTTGTGCATGTCCATTTATTATTTTTGTTTTGCACAGCTTCCAAGACCATACACGTGTGATAGTCCAGCGAGTAATGAGCCTGACCAAGGGTATGTGGATTGTGGAGCCTGCACAAAATAAAAATGGCCCTTTGCATTATGCAGTAATTCCTATACATTCTATTGTTTGTGCAGCATATTTGATTGGCCATGCCAGGGGTCAGATGATCCCCAATGACTTATTACATATTGACTCCCTTGATGCATTTTCTGCTTTTTATGTTAACAAATTTGTAGATTACCATGCACATACTATGAACTTGTGATTATTTGTACTTTTTGCCCTGAGATTAAATATTATGTGATGTAATAAAACCCTATCTTGTCTAAGCAGACCACTCCTTAACATAAGAGCCCTGTAACCTATAAAGCAGAAGTGATATCTTATTTATAGAAAATATACCTAAAAATCAGACAGAAGTCCTAAATATAAGACCAGAGACTTATGATAGGGACGGCCAGCATCCATATCAAGTCAGTACTATAGGTTAAAGACAGCTCAAAAACACACCTCAAGAGAATTTGGGAGGTGAAGACACTAAAGACACCTGCGCAAATTGCTGATGCATTGGTTTCTGCCCATGCAAAGTTTAGCAGTGAATCTAAGTACCTCTATATCCCCCATATTATATATGTATATTCTATTCGATATTACTGGGCTTACAGAGAAAAAAGTTTCACTTTTGATCTCATTAACTCATACACTTTTTACATTTCTCTTTCTCCCCTTTGCTAAGGGCTGCATTTGCCAGTATTCTTTCTGTGGATGCTTAGCCCTGCTTTCACCCTGTTTTCCAACATGTTATGATTATTGTCTTCAGTTTCCATGCTGTGAGGTTATTGACTTTGTGCTTTCCAAACTAAACACCTGCACGGCCTTGGGAGAGTCCTATGGTATAAATTATTCAATTTCACAGCTTTTTGATAAGCAAAGTATTCTGTAAGTCGGGGGCTCCTTGACTCACTACCACCACCATTGACGTTTTTCCCACGCTCCCCCAAGCGTGCGGAAGGCAATCATCTGAGGTATGGCATGAAAATGTAAGAGTGTATGGGCTTACGGACTGCTCTATCATCAGCAAAAGCCCGAGGTGGCTGCATCACCATGCAAGGTGCCGCCGAGCCTGCATCACTCTGTCAGGCGCCCGCCTGATCAGGCTGGGTCCTGCATGCACCATACAGCGCCTGACAGACAGGCGTCGTGCACGGCAGGCTCTACCCGCGTCTTGTTGGTGCAGCCGACGTGTTGCCAGGCCCAACCGGAGGCAGTCGTCCCGGACGTACATACTGTAGAGTATGGCATGTAATTAGTATATGGTGAGGAATGCTCATAAAGCGCTGCCACGCGCTGTTGTACCTTTGCTAGTAAGTCAGGTGACAGGGACTGGAAGGGGACGGTGAGAGAGCACCCGGCTCAAGCACTCTGCGTGGCAAGGGTTTAGTGTACACCAAGGGTGGACCCATGGGTACCGCTGGCGTGAATCATACCCGTACCCTTGGGACACCCGTACCCGCACACCCGCGGGTTGACATGGGTATGGGTGGTAGCGCCGGGTAGGACGGGTACAAGGGTAGGCCACCCTTGCATGAGTCCTCATGAGTATTCTCCTAAAAATACAGCTGCCAGAAAAGATAGATTTTGCCCTTTCATACATTCCCAGTACTCTACACACTATTCTCGTCGTCTTCGGGACCATCTTCTGCCTCTGATGGCGGCGGAAAAGCGTCCTTATAGATGTCATGCAATAGTCAGCAGATAGCATGCATATTAGTACTTGTATGGGCTTACTGGGATTCGACGGCGCGCCCATAGCTCAATGTTGATGGCCAGGTCTTCTCCGGAGGTGCCAAACGCCGCACCCATGCCGGAAGCCATGAAAGCGAGCTCTTGAAGCTCCTTCCATGCAGCGCGAGCATCCGCGCCACCGTTCTCCGCGCGCGAGAACCATGAATACACCGTGAATATGGTCTGGATGCCCACGGTCTGCTCCTCGTCGAGTGTGCCGCCCAAGGACGTGATGATCGGCGTGAACCGAGTGTTCCACTCGCGATACTCACGCGCGCGCGCATCTTCCCAGGTCAGAGGTAGCGGTACCTGTGAAAGGCTATGTCAGACGGCAACAAGGCAAGGGAATGAAGTAGTCGCGCGCACCAGGAAGCTCATGAAAGCACCCTCCGCGGTGATCCCACGCACGTCCAAAGACAGGCGCGGGACTGTCCCATCCGATGACCAGCCCTCCCAAAGCAGCTCTACTGCTGCCGTGCCCCGCGATAAGGGCTCCGGTGCAATGCGCCGCGCTTCCCAGTCGAGCGGGTCCGGATGAGGCGGCCAGAGAGTGCCTTCGAGCGTGCCGGGATCGGGATTGTCGACAGCGGCTAGCGGCGCTGGAGGCTTCGCGGTGGTCTCGTCCGCGCGCGGATGCGGAGTGTAGGAATCTGAGGGCGGCAGGCAGGACATAAGGCGGAGAGCGTGTGCGCAACAGTGGGTTCGCGGTGAGAAAAGAAGCAGAGGAGCAAGAAGCAGCACACCCCGGGCCCGACACACAGATCGCTATCTGTCCTGCGCGATACCCATCGCACTTGATCACACCAATATCAGCCATGTTCTTCTGGGTGCAGACGAGTCACATGCGCATGGCGCGCGCGGTGCGCGCGGTGCGCGAGAGGGGCAGGTTCACCTGAATATGGGATTGCATACAAATGTGATACGGTCGCGCGAAGGTTCAGTCTCTGTCTACGTTGCGCACGTCAATCTTGTCCCATCCTTGCCCCATGTCTACATCACTGTCATCCCCATCCAGCTCGTCCATCGCGGCCGCTTTACGCGCATCCGAAGGGTGCACAAGACCGGCACGGCTCCAGCTGCCGAGGCACAAGAGCGCGCGCGCGCTCTCACCCTTGAGACGGTTGCGGACGTGCGGAAGCAGGAGGCGGCCCGTGCTAAAGACGCGCTCAACGGCCACAGACGTAGCTAGGAACGCGCGGAACGCGACGTCAGATGGAGCACAAGAACACATGTAGGGGGACAAGGACTCACCTGGAATAGAGAGGTAGTCCAGAGCCATACGCGAGAGGGTCGGGAAGGACGCGCGCCGGTCGTACCACCACTGGAGAGCGTTGCCGTTGCCAATAAGTTCCGGCGGGGTGCTGAGGTAACGCGTGAGCTCATCTTCCGCGCTCTCGTTCGCGAGCGCGTCGAGGGACTCGAGAGCGTCGAAGATGTTGACGTGCGCGGGTGCGCCGTCATCGCGCCCCTTGCCCTTGTTGGACGCGCGCGCGGCGGTCTCGTTCACCTCAGCGCGGCCGGCGCCATCGCGGCTCTTGTAGTTGAGGTTGTATTCGTCGCGAACGATCTCGCTCGCGGTGGAGATCCACCCGTCCTCCCAGTTCATCCGCTTGAAGTACGCGAGTTTGTGGCGCGGGTGCAGCACTGCATAGAGATCTCGTTAGCAAGACAAATGAGCACCTTCTGATGACTGCACATACCCATCGCGATGCGATAGACGTTCGAGGCGTCCGTGAGAGAGTAGTACTTGTTGAGGACCTTCTGGGCGAGGCCGCAGGAGACGCGCATGCAGAACGCGTACTTCTCCTCGTCCCGGCTGATCGTGGTGAGGTGCGCGTCGAGGTGGTCCATGGCGGGAATGACAGTCGCGAGATTTGGCGTGCCACGGGAGAAGAAGTTGGTGGCGTCCTTGAATACCTGTATGATGCGCGCGGACGTCAGCACAGTGCAGCAGTTACAGCCTAAGTGTTGCGCGCGCACCTTGAGAACGTCGCGCAACTCCTTGGCAATCTTCCATTCGTCTTCTGACAGCTCGTACGCGCGCATGTCGTTCGCCTTGTCGTTGCAGAGACGGTCAATCGCGCGGCGGTATTCGATGCTCTCGTCAAGCATGTCGAACGACGAATTCCATCGTGTTCTGACGTCGCGCTTGATGTTCTTCTCCGCCAGGCCGAGCTCCTTGAGGATGTTGTTCCACGCGGGGAGGAGCTTAGTCGAGGAATGAATGACTTTGAAGGCGACCTTGCGAAGCTACCGCGCGCGCAGTGGGAGGGGAGACGTTAAGGTTCAGCCGCAAACCTTAACTCTAATGTGGGCAGCACTCACCTTGAACAACACAATCTTCATCGGTCGAACCTCGCGCTCAAACCTCGCGCGCTCCTCGTCGTCGAGCTCGGCCATCGGGTCGACCTCATCGTCTGGATCGTCGTCCTTGGGACCCCCCTCTCCACCATCCTCGGCATCGGGCACCTTCTCAGCCTCCACATGCGTCAGAACCTCGTCGCTCTCAGCCCCGGACACCAGCTCGCGCAACTGGCGGTCTTCGGCATCTTCGTCCTCCTTCTCCTGGTCGACGCGCGCATCGAACTGCTTGAGGAGGCTCTTCGCCACCAGGTTCAGGATGTGCGCGAAGCACCGGACCCGGTTCATCTCGTGCAGGGACTCCGGCGCGAGCACCTCCAGTCGGCTCACCATGGTGTCGTTGTTCGAGCCGTTATCGGCGGTCAGCCCAAGTGCCTGCCCCAGGTGAGTTAGTATCTCTGTCCGGACAAAAGGATGCTAATACACACCTTCTCCACAATCCCAAACTCGTCCAGAACCTTGTAGAAGACCTCCGCGAGGTTACGCCCGGTGTGCGCGAACGGCACCTCGATGACATCAAGGATAATCATCTCCTCCACGCCCTCCTCCTCCCAGTATGCGTTCACCGCAAGAAACGAGCGGTGGTTCGGCGACGTCCAGGTGTCGAACGCAAAGCTCAGGCGCGCGTCAATGTCCTAGCGGTACGTGACTCGTTAGCGGCTCAAAATGCGATATTAACTTAACAACTGACCTGCAGCTTGATCGCAACGCGGTTGCGGGTCGCCGCGAAGACGACCTTGACGTCGCGCGCGACGGTCGACGGCGACGGTACATAGTACCCCGGCCGGCCTGTCTTGAGGAGGCTCAAGAGCGCGCGATCCTTCACGATCCGATACGGACGCAAATCCTCCGCCACCCAGCGCACAACCTCGGTACGTACTTCGATCTTCGTATGAGGGCGATGACTGTACGTCACGCCTGGCTTCTTCCGCGCGAATGCCTGAGTTATCGAGCCGTCACGCAGCAGCGGCGCGACGACCCCCGTACGCGCCTCTTCAAGGTCGCGCGCGGCGCAGATGGCGTCGATGGTCTCCTTGCCCCAGCACAGGCGTGCATGGCGCCACAGGTTACTCGAAGACGAGTGGTCCTTCGTGTCGAGGAAGCGGACGACCTTGACCTTGCAGCCGCGCGCACGGCACGCAAACGAATGGCCGCGCCGGTTATCACGGTACATGATGACCGCGTCCTCGTACAACGAGTATACGGGTGAGTCCCATTTGCCTTTCATCCGCTCTATGCTAACATTAGACTTGTTAACTAGGAGAATGGTTACGAGGACTCACCGAGCTCGGCATCGGCGTCCTCCTCATCGGAGCTTTCCTCGGCAGGCTCGGTGTCACCGGCGGCAGTTGGCTCGTCACCCGAGGTGGCTACCTCCTCAAAGCCGTCCTCGTCGAGTGTCGAGGTGCGCGTCGTCTTCTTCGCGGCGGCTGCCTTCTTGACAGGAGCCCGGTTAGACGCTGTCGACGAAGCCGAGCTCTGGGCGGCCACGCGAGGCTTCTTGCCCGCGGACTTGCGGGTGTCGGCGCTAGGCGAGGACTGTCGCTTACGGTGGTTGGTTTTTTTTGCCATGGGTTGCGGGTGGGTGAGCTGAGGGTAGGTTGGCAAGGACCCGGGTTGGTTGATACTTAGGCAGAGCAACTCGGCGGAGTTCCGTGTCGCCATCACTCGGAGTAGCATGTACTGTATAGATTATACCTAAATACAGTATCTACGGTGGACTAATGCCCTTTCTGAGCGACTGGTGGCGGTCGGCGCGCGGGCGGCCCTTAAGCGCCCACGAGCATCGCAAGGATGAGTACGGGTGGCTGTGACCCCCCGGCGGGTATGAGTCTGGCGCTCGGGTGGCTGTACCTATACCCATACCCACACCCTTGCTCAATACCCGCACACACCCTCGCGGGTTTTGGGTACCCTTGGTGTACACTACAAGGGTTGTAGGCATTACAACTGTAGCTGGTGATATATACATAAGTGTACTATGTACCAGGGGCGGAGCGTGCATGCCGGGGCCCGGAGGTAGCGCATATCTACCGGGGGGGAAGTGCGCATCGGTGTGACTGGGGGCGTATCGTGGCAGATATGCGCGTGTTGGGGCGGAGGGCGGCGTATCGGGGCGGACGAGTGCGCATTGGCACGGCTGGGGGCTGCGTCGGCGTGGCCGGGTGCGTATCGCAGTGGGGATGCACGTGTCGGGGAGGAGGGCGGCGTATCGGGGGGCGTGTCGGGGTGGAGGGGTGCGCGGCGGGGCGGAGGCAGACGTTCCGGGGCAGAGGGGTGCACGTTGAGTGCGTGTCGGGGAGGAGGGCAGCGTTTCGGGGCAGAGGCTGACATGTCGGGGCAGAGGGCAGTGTGTCGGGGCGGAGGGGCGGATGAGGGGAGGTTCTATCGTGCGCGAGATGCAAGGGGTCAGTAGGGGGCATAGCCCGCCCGGCGTACACATAGTATACATAAAAGTCCTCCTCGTCCACCAAGTCAGCCCCGATAGCCTCGGTGTCGTGCAGCGCACGCGCGAGCCCCAGCCCGTCCTCCTCCTCCTCCTCCTCCTCCTCGCCCCAGCGCAGCCCCAGCTCATTGCCATCATTGTACTCATGCACCTTGGCAATGCCTGAATCAGGCACTTATACTTAGCTATCCACCCTTGGATGTGTACTTGGACATACACGATTTGTGTAATAAAGCATTGCCGTTGAGCAACCTGAGCATTAATCACTTCACCAGAGTATGGATGTGACAACTGACTGGCTACCCGATGTCAACTTACTGTACCATCACTATCATACTGCCAAAGTAACAGGTGGTTACCCTGATAGGCGCACTACAAGCAAGCCTGCTGCTCTAAACAGCGATAGGGAGGGTGATTGCCCATGCTGTGCCACCTAGGGTTACACAGGTGCCCAGCAGTCAGCATTAGAGCAAGGCTAGCAAGCAGTCAGAGTGGCTGTGTGGCCAATCTAGGGTCTAACCCTAAAGCTTCTAACAGATTGTGACCCTAACCCTAATTTTGTATGTGAAAGTTGTATGTGGCGCTTATTTTAGATCTAATGATTTGTTAGCTGAGATTGAAAATATTTTCCCACTGGGTCAGATCAGCATCACACATTTTGGCTGGGAGCTCACCCCATAAGAAATGATTTCTTCGTTCCTCATCAATCGTAATCAACCGCTCGGCTCTCCTGGGTACACGGTCCCCGCCGCCACTCTCGACAAGGCGTCGACCACTCCCGATCCTCCCTCTTCAACTCCGACATCTACCCCGCCACCTCCGGAACCGCCGGACGACTTCCTCCAGCATGTCCCGCAGAAGTACCACGACTTCGTGTCGGTCTTCTCGCCGGTCGAAGTTGAGAACCTCCCGCCGCACCACTCTGGCTTTGACACCTCTATTGACCTCGAAGACGGCAAGTCACCGCCCTTCGGCCCGCTCTACCACCAGCAGCTGTTGCAGTTCTGATGCATCAGGTTCTGTCAAACGGCCTGCGCCTTATTGCATCATGTTCCGGCCTGGGCCTATGCCGTAATTCCCCCCCCGGTGAAGCCTCCGGGCCTTGCTAAATGTGGTAGGAGCCCCGGGGGATCAGTGTTATCAGCTTGAGATAAGCCCCCTTTGGCTTATCTCTTCCAGATAACACTCCGGGGAGATCTCCCGCGCTCTGGGTGCTTTTTTCATTGGCCCGATTAGGTAGGCTTGCCTCTACCCATCACACTAGGGGCTCTCTCTCCTCAATTACTCAGCGACCTCTGGGCGGATTAGCCTCGCAAGTGGCACATTTTGATCGCATTCTAGGGGCCTACAAGACGCCGCAAATGCGAAGCCAATCAGGTAGGTACTAACCATTCTATTGAGCAATATAATAGGCAGTTTAGGGCGACGCGATCTGGGCGATAGCTTGCCCGTTTTGCGTCGCCCCAACGCGCGTGTGGGCTTCCCAGAAAGCCCTCATACAGGGCTTTCTAACGAGCCCCTGCACGTGCGAATCGATCCAGCGGTTGTGACACTGCCCTCTGCCCACTCTGGGCAGGAGGGCAGGGTCACCTCCTGCCCCCAGATCAAGTTCATGGATTCGTATCGGGTAGCCCCCGGACGCTCACTGACATCCCAAAACACGCAGGGCATTCTCTCATCTGACCTCCGGGTGTGGTGGGACCCCCCGGGAACGCCCGGGAGCCTGGCTCTGTGGGCCAGGTTCTGGGCGGCGACTTTGCGCATAGCGCGATGACGCGTTCGCGCGTCGCCACGATACACATAACCCAGAAAGCTGTGTTCAGCAGCTTTCCGTCGGTATGCTCATTGTGGCGATCTGACTGCTCCTTGTTGCACAGTCCCCCCTCCACCTCCCCATGTCATTCTCTCCCTCCCTCCCCCTCCCTTCTTCTAGCTCCCACCTGAGGCCTCTTAAAACTTGTTTATTAGGCTCTCCCATATGCTTTGTACACTAAATGGTCATCCACAGGCCCATATATTCCCTCTAATCCCCGGTAATTTGACACTGCCTGTTTGCAGCACAGAATGCACAACATTATGCTCCATTTAGCTATGAAGAGAGGTGTGGGTTAGACTACAAATAGCTCAGGTACATAGGGGTAGCCTATAGCTCTCTATAGCATCCGGAATGAAGGAAAACGGTGAGAAACTCGCAGAGATACACATTTTACTATTCTACAGGGGCATACCACAGTGTTGCAGTATGGGGAAGCCCCAGGCAGCCGCCGAGATCTGTATTTTCAGGCTAATCGGGTGAGAGGAGGGTCGGGGAGGGCACTGGAAAGTGCATCCCCTGTTGGAGCAACTGATAAGCACACAGTCGGGCAGCGAAGGGTAGGGGCTCTGATCGCACTTCATATATGCACTATGATACAATACATTGACCATCTGAAGCAGGAATCAGGCAAAACGGCCGAGAAACGAGGGAGTAGTGTATGAGGGAAGGCCCTCAAGGGTGTGACAGGAAGGGGACGTCATCGCGTCGCACCCAGCGGTCGGATCGCCACAATAAGCATACCGACGGAAAGCTGCTGAACACAGCTTTCCGGGGATATGCATATCGTGGCAGCGCGCGAAGACACCGTTGCGCTATGTCCAAAATCGTCGCCCGGGGTCTGGCCCAGAGTAAGGCTGCACATAGGTTCAGGTCACTGCATAGGTCGACCTGATCTGACCCGCAAATTGACCTGTAGGTTCAGGTCAACTAGGTTCAGGTACCTAGATGGCAGATCGACTCCAGCTCTGGATCAAGGCTTGTGATCTGGTTAATTGACCTATATGATCTGTTTGTAGGATAAATTCACTCACTTGACCTCAAATGAAGGTGCAAAATCATAATATCTGGCCTCAAAAGTTGTAAATCTCAAGGCATGTGGGTTGGTGGTATGCACCCAAGCTATATATAGACCTTATTATACTGTCATAATGTGTTTAGATATTGTATGAGACTTATTATGACCCGAACTTGGTACAGTATACACAAAACAGATCATGTATAGGTCGACCTGTAGGTACTAGGTACAGATCACTAGGTCACAGGTACCTAGAAGGCAGATCAACCCCAGTTCCGGATCATAGCTCATGATCTCCCATTACCTATAGGTACAGATCCAGATCACCTACAGATCAACCTATGTGCAGCCTTAGCCCAGAGAGGCAAGCTCCCGGGCCTTCCATGGGGTTCCCACCATGCCAGGGGGTCGGATGAGGACATGCCCTACACACTTTAGAAGGTTAGTGAACGTATGGAGGGCAGCCGATGCGGATCCACGGAGATCTGGGGCAGGGAGGTTACCCTGCCCTCCTGCCCAGAGTGGATGGAGGGCAGTGTCGCAACCGCTGGGACAAACTGCGCGCGCGTGGGCTCGTTGGAAAGCCCTGTATAAGGGCTTTCTGTGGAGCCCATGCGCGCGCAAGGGCGATGCGAAACGGGCGAGCTATCGGCCAGATCACGTCGCCCGGAACTGCCTATTGCACAGCTTTGTAGAGTGGTGAGTACTTACCTGATTGTCTTCGTGTTTGCGGCATCCTGTAGCCCTTGAAAATACGAACAGAACGAGCCACTTGCCAGGCGTATTCGTGCAGGTGTTGCCGAGTAATTGAGCAAAGAGTGGCCCATAGTGTGGTAGGCAGAGGCAGGCCTGCCTAATCGGGATGTGGCTGATCAAAAAAAGCGCCCGGGGGCGCTGGAGATCTGCTAGCACAGCTGCTGTTGTAGAGTTGATACATCAGGAACCGGTAAGTCCTGTGGGACGCCATACAAATATAACCGGCTATAAGCGAACCCCCCCGGGGCTTCCGGGATCAGTGATGGCTCCTGCCTTATAGGGTAGGCAGCCTCCGGGAGGCCTGCTATCTCCCCAGAGATAGCAGATGTGGCTGATCTGGAGAGATAGCAGCCTTATCTCTCCTGATTAGCCACATCCCTTATCTCCCGGGCCTCCCTCCCTTCCCGGTAGCCCCGGAGCGCGGGCGCTTATTTCCCGTTTAGGTTGGCAGGAGGGGGGGTGCTCCCCCCTCAATAGATAGCTCAGTTCCCCACCGTTTGGGCTGTAAATATACTCATTTTGTTCGCATTTTCAGGGCGATCACAATGGTGGTTTGATCCCGGCGATTGGGTAATGTACAAGTCCGCTGGTATGTAGTACTGATCTACCCTTACAGGACTAGAAAAACGGCGATATCTCGCCCATTTCCTCGCGCGCCGCCAAGGTAGAGGTACCCCCGGAATCAGGTCATTAACGCGGATCGAACGAGCCCTCACGCGCAACAATCCGACCGCGGGGGGCTGCGCTGTGTAGGTACCTCCTGGGGGGAGGTGCCCCAGCTGTATCTCAATCATCTATGGACAGATTTGAGTGAGGAAGGGCTTATACAGTAGCTGTAATAGCATGGTAGATAGGCGGGCCAAGTACCGAGCCCTCAGCCTCGTAGAAGAGGCAGGAATGCCTCATGAGACGCTTTCTGAGACACCTACAGTAAATAGTACATACAAAGCTCAGTTCCTTACCGTTTCCCCCGATCTTTTTTGAACCTAAGAGCTGTGGAATGCATGTATTCAGGCATGCCTTCATCGTCCTTATCGCGCCGTGCGCAAGCTACAAAATTGCTTATCAGTTTGAAAATGTAGTCCATTCTGGGGGCAGATCGCCTACACCTGGCAGGGGAAGCAGTACACACCTAGAATGGGGCAGCAAACACAAGCAGAACGCAGGTGAGTTTGCGGAAAATGGTGGAGAACTGACAGAGATATGCATTTTATAGTCTACAGACAGCCACTCAAGTGAATTCTCAAGTGGCACTGCTTGTGAGCAGAGTGAGACGCGTCTCACTTCTGTCTCTGGGACAGTGCTACTCTAATATCTCGCTCAGTTCTCCACCAATTCACACGTTTTCTTTTGTACCTCGTAGGTATTCTCAACGCGCACCTGACGGCGCCCTCGCGAGCGCAATACGCCCCCAGGAGGATATTCAGGAGGCTGAATATCCTCAGAAAGCGCGAGCTCAATATCGTTTACAGTATGTTGCGCATGGACCTGAAAATTGGGGAATCTATAGTACAGTATGGTATACACCAACGGCATAAAACAGCGCCCATCTGGAAGCATGGGGGAGCACTGAATCGAGCGAGGGAGCTGACTACTAGGTAGGTACTGTCTGCCCTCTCCAATTGGGTAGACCTCGCTGGGCGTGCGCAGGATGGGTTTCCTCCCTTACCATACATAGCATGAGTATTTTTAGCCCTTCCCCGGCCAGATCCGCCCACAGATACTCGAGGTAGAGCTGGGGCACCTCCCCCCAGGAGGTACCTACACAGCGCAGCCCCCCGCGGTCGGATTGTTGCGCGTGAGGGCTCGTTCGATCCGCGTTAATGACCTGATTCCGGGGGTACCTCTACCTTGGCGGCGCGCGAGGAAATGGGCGAGATATCGCCGTTTTTCTAGTCCTGTAAGGGTAGATCAGTACTACATACCAGCGGACTTGTACATTACCCAATCGCCGGGATCAAACCACCATTGTGATCGCCCTGAAAATGCGAACAAAATGAGTATATTTACAGCCCAAACGGTGGGGAACTGAGCTATCTATTGAGGGGGGAGCACCCCCCCTCCTGCCAACCTAAACGGGAAATAAGCGCCCGCGCTCCGGGGCTACCGGGAAGGGAGGGAGGCCCGGGAGATAAGGGATGTGGCTAATCAGGAGAGATAAGGCTGCTATCTCTCCAGATCAGCCACATCTGCTATCTCTGGGGAGATAGCAGGCCTCCCGGAGGCTGCCTACCCTATAAGGCAGGAGCCATCACTGATCCCGGAAGCCCCGGGGGGGTTCGCTTATAGCCGGTTATATTTGTATGGCGTCCCACAGGACTTACCGGTTCCTGATGTATCATTTCTACACCAGATGGTGTGCGGCTCCACATTCGTTTCCAAGTTTTGGTCAGAACTTACCTCTCTGTTGCAGGTTGACTTGAAGCACTCGACGGCGTACCACCCGCAGACGGACGGACTGACCGAGCGTACCAACCAGACGCTCGAGACGTACCTCCACGCCTACATCTCCTATCAGCAGGACGACTGGGCGGACTACCTGCCGCTTGCCGAGTTCGCATTCAACAATCACGCAAGCGACTCGACCAAGCAGTTGCCTGTTGGAATGCACTGAGCAATGGACAAGCGCCGTAGATAAGACACCTACTATATCAGGACTTGTTAGATAATCCGAGCACAGCCACCAGCCAGCGCATACCGCGCTGGCCTCCTCTCTTTCCTTTCCTCAGTCGTTCCTCTTACAGACGGCTGAGGTATGTCATTCCTTTTGTCTACTGTACCTTCTAGATTACTCACATCTGTATGTAGCGCGTCTACACTACAGGTACAGCTAATAGATTAAGTCGTTCCTCTTACAGACGGCTGAGCGCATCTACACTACAGATTCCGACATTGCCGTTCTTCGCCAACTACGGTTTCCATTCCGCCTTCGACCCCCAAGCTCGCCGACCGCTCCGCTGTGCCCGCCGCCGCCGACATTGCGACTCGACTCGCCCGCCTTCACGGCGAGCTACGCGCGCAGCTCAAGAGCGCACAAGAGTGTCAGTCCGTGTACTACAATCAACGTGTCGCGGACAGCCCCAAGTACAAGCCAGGTCAGCTCGTCTGGCTCCTGCACTGTCACATCAAGACGACCTGGCCGTCTCTCAAGCTTGACCACCGACGTCTCGGTCCCTTTCCCGTCGACCCCGCCATCTCCGACCCCGCCTACAAGCTTTGCCTTCCCCCTTACCTTTCCCGTCTCCATCCCGTCTTCCATGCCTCCTTACTCAAACCCTACCACGATCCTTCCCTTTTTCATCCTCACGCCCCCCCGTTCCTTTCGATCTCGCCGACGATCTCCCTGCTCCATCCCTTCACTCCATTCTCGACTCTCGCAAGCTCAGCCAGCGTTACGAGTCCCTCGTGCGCTGGCAGGACTTGTCTTCTGATGAAGACTCTTGGGTTCCGCTCTTCGACCTCCCTACCACCGCCAATGAGGCCCTCGAGCGCTTCCACCGCCGCCACCCTGGAGCTCCTTGTCCTCCATGTTCCGTTCTCGCACACAACACCCTTGCAGTGTTCGATTCTACTAATAATATTCCATTGCCTTCGCAGCCTCCCGAGTCCGCACCACCGCCTGTCGCCCCTGCGCCCGTCACCTCCGCACCCGCACCCACTCCTGCCCATTGCCCCGCTGTCCCTCCTGCCGCTCCGCGTCCTCCATCGCCCGCGCCCGTCCGTGCCAACCCCCGCGTGTTGTACACGCCACCGTCGCAGACCACGCTCCGTTCGGGGCACGCCCGGATGCGTAGCTGCTTGTGCGGCTGTTGGCTGAGAGCTTCGCGGGTTCGTGGTCACACGTTGTGAACATTGGTGGCCCGACCGCGGGAGCCTCGTTCGCGTCGTCGCGCTCTCCCTTGAGGAGGAGGTAGTGTAACGGCCACACCGTTACACGAACCTCACGGTCACTCTTACTTTACATTTTTACTTAGTTTTCTATTTTGTACGCTCGTGCCCGATGTCGCGCACTCGTCTCCCGCCTCCCGGCCTTGTACCAGCCCGCTCGTCGGCGGCCGCATGAGTTCGCGCGTGGCCTCCACAGGCACTATCAATTAGCTTATATACTTGACTCCTCGCCTGTTTGTATCTCTCGCCGAATCAACACCAGTCTCGGGCCCCCGTTGCCCTTGCTCTCTGCTCATCCTCCCGCCCTGCCCGCTCGAGTCCCGCCCTCGACGCTCCTCCGTCTTGTCTCGCACCCCCTCGGTAACACGCCCATTACATGGGGCGGTACTGGGTGAAGATCCCGGGGTATGAGGACCGTGCCCAATGTGCAGCCTGTGGAACCACTGACTCCCTGGAGCACATCCTTACGACTTGCAAAGTGCCGGGGCAGCGAGTAGCATGGGCGCTAGCATGGGGCCTGCTGCATAGGGCAGGTGTCTCCCTGCCTGCAGTGTCAATTGGCATTGCCCTGGGAGCCCATGCAGCCTTGCTGGGTGACGGCCGATGCGGCCGTGCGCAGGGAACCACGCGCCTCACGAGAATAATACTGTCAGAAACAACGCACTCGCTTTGGGTGCTCCGGTGCAAACATGTTGTAGGGGGAAGCCCCTTGCCTGGAGAGGCAGAGCTTAAGTACATTGAAGGACGATGGCTGCAAAAGATAAATGACCGCCTAACTCTTGACCGGGATCTTGCAGGGAGGGTGCGTACGGGCAAGCGAGCGGTGACAGAGAGTGTACTCAGGAGAACGTGGGGTAGTGTTGTAGATGGTGCAGAAGTGGAAGGAAGTAACTGGATGAGGGTCCCAGGGGTTTTAGTGGGTAGACTGCTGCCAGAGTACGTGCGGGATGAGGGGTGATATCTGCGCCCGTGCTGAATGGCATGCAGTCCCACACTGTGGCCGTGCGAGCAGCCGCGTGTGTAACACATTTCCTCCGTACGGTAGCTGGCTCTGCAAAGAGGGTACATCCCCTCACTGCAATGCAATTGTCGTGGAAGGTGCTCTGCGCCGCGCACGGCAAGCTCCGTCAAAAAAGTATTCTGTAAGTCTGATTGAGTCAGCCTGGGTTTAACCCAGACTCAGACCTAACCTTAGTAGTATATCTTTGGATGATCTCAACTAAATAAGTATTATGACCCATGCCTCTCCACCAGAGGTTTGTCTATCTCAAACCCAGATTTTGGCCTCAAATATGCAATGATTTCACCCCCAAATATGAAAAATTGGACAGGGCTTGTCACATGGAAAGGTCGCATAACACACCAAACCTGGCTCTTTAGCAGAGTTTTGCTGCAGTTGAGACCTCCTAGGTACCAAAATCATCAGAACACTTGGGGGAAGAGGGCCAATACTGGCATATCCGATTGATGAGGTGTTGTAGAGTATTTTTATTAGATATAAACACTTCTTAGCACAATTAATAGTTACTGCAAACATTGCACTATCTGAATTGGACCACAAAGCACCACTCACAACATCATGTTGATTGAAATCTGCCTGATTTCTGAATTAGCAACACCAGATGATACTCACTTGAGACTATTGAGCAAATATACTGTCTTATGTACTGGACAAGCAGTGTACACGGAGGACTGCACTGATTGAGTTAATATGCAGGTCAGTTGCAACAATTACTTTGTTACGCCATAGCCCTTACAGCATTACTAGCAGCTGATCTAATTTTTCTGTATCTGATTAGAGATATATCTCAGCATTATCCTCTTGTGGGTAGGTACCCTAGCATAGGAGGTCTTTCTCTATTGCCCATATGTTTATATCTCAGAACACACAATAAACCAACTTGCTTGAAAACAACACTAGTGTTTGAGCATTTATTATGACCAATCACATCAGCTATGGCATTCACCAACAAATAGTGATTACAAGTCTGAGGTGCTGTCACAGAGCTTGAGTTTGTGTGCATGAACTGATTAAAGCTTCTCCCAATGATGCAGCCTGCTTCCTGGTTGATTATTCTGACCTATCCATTGTCCAAGTGATTCTATGAGCCCTCTCAAATGATAGATATCTCACATGGGTGTAGCGAAGTGAGGTTAACAGAAGTGTCACATTGTTAAATTGGTTAACATACCAAACAGCCTAAGCTGCAATACACATGCAAGGTAGCTTGTGAAATTAGTAGCTCTGGTATATTGATTGACTTTCCTTCCTATCTCTACCATCTGCAATAGCTCATGACTACTTTGATGCAAGGACATTCTCATATATACATTTCATCTGCAAGACAACTTGTGGCAGCAGGAGTCAGATATATTGACTTGATCTGTACAGGTGGTGATCTAACACTACTGATATTTTTCAGCCCTCTGAAAAGCTTAATTTGATCACATATAACACTCTGGAGGTTAGTGCATGAAGTACCATGATATTAGCCAGAGAAACAGGATGTGGCTGAAGTGTGGCACTAATGGGTGATTGCAGCATTGTCAGACAGTGCTGTAGTGGACATCACCCCTCACTTTTTCCACAGGGTAATCCAACTCATAGATAGTTTCAAGATACAAAGGGATTTGTGTGAAGAGCCAAATAAGACCAGAATCCGTGTTCCCTGCCAGCTTTGGTTTTGTTTGTTTAGAGCTACAGCTGACATCAATGTCCCTCCTTTCCTCTTGATGTAATATAACACCTCGGCATCTGTCTGCCTAGCACATCACAGACGGTGTTTTGTTGACCGAGTCATAGTATCATGGTGAAAATTCTGGGCCAATTGAGTATACTATACAGTGCTGTTATTTTAAGCACAATTTGAGCATTTATGCAGCCTGTGATCACCCTTACAGCAAATAGCATGTCCCATTCAGTAGACATTGAAAAGCTGAATCCAATGGTATATAATACTTGGGGGGTTTGTGCACATTGCACTGAGGTATGAACCATAGAAGCTGAATGTGGCTGAATTGTGGCACTAATGGGAAACTGAAGTTCTAACCATGACTGCTATGGTAGATACTACATCACCATTTGTACACCATTGGATTCTACTCAATCATAGCTTTCTAATGACATATGATACATGACATTTGGACTATCCAGTGGCTCAAAATGAAAGCATTTGTGTTGGGAGCCAAACATGTACGAATCCGCGTCGACGTGCCTCCCGCTTTGTACATGTTTGTTCTCAGCCACAGCTTACATTATTGCCCCCTCCTCTAGTTCTTTTGGCCACTGCTCCCCCAGTTTTGCTTCAAATGGGATGTGTGATATACCATTAGGAAGGTGCTTCTGACCTCAACAACATGGGGGTATTTATATGTATCATTGACCAACACATTCTCCACAGTACTTTGTCTGATGGGCATATAAACCATTTATTAAGTCTGTACATCAGTGTACAGTCAATTTGAACTGACCAGTATAATCTCATTAGATCCTGCTTAGGTTTGAAAAGTAGCTAGAGGTGTAATTGTGATACAAGCACCCCTCTGTCCCTTTAAACCATTGAAGTCTTATTCATACAAGCAAAAAAGAGTAAATCACTGTTTATACAGTAGTCTCTTTACTGAATGGTGCATATCTTTGCTCCATAATACACTAGTGGTCAAGGGCTACCTGACATAATTGTTTTTATGGCTCTATGACCTCTAGTTACTGCGCTAAAGAGGTTTTACTCATTTTGAAGCAGTGCTAGCACTCAAGGGTCTAAATTGTCCTGCAGGTTTTTGGCCACAGCAAATCCAGTTTTTGCTCAAACTACAGGTGCAGTATACCATTAGGAAGGCATTTTTGAGGGCCATCTAATGGTGGTTTTCAGTAGTGACCTGACTCATCACTGCTGCTAGTATGTGGCACAAGAGCACTCATAAGCACCCAATCAGAGACAGTGGACAATGCAAGGCCCATACCTCCTCCAATTTGTATCTAAAGTGCATGTGTTATATACCATCAGGAGGCTGGTTTCAAGCTCTAACTGATTAGTGTACATCCTCTCAGCATAAGCCTTAAGGCTGCATGGTTATGCACAATTTGATGTCTTATCATTGAATGAGCAGCCAGAGAGGCATTGACTGTAATACTTTGTTGTAAAGACCTCAGTATATGTCAAGAAACAGTGTCAGATGTTGGTACAGTTACTAATCGAGCTGTTGGAGCAAGATCACACCTCAGTGTATTGTGATTGAAGTATGGTGGTGAGGAAAGGCTTCCTAATCTCAGCGAGGAATGATAGTATGTCACCATTATTGCCATACTCCTGATATGTAATCAATGTGTATACCCCTTATAAAAGCATAAGTAGCATACCTTGTGGCTCCAAACAGTGATGGGGAGAGTGATTGCCCATGCTGTGTCACCTAGGGTTACACAGGCGCCCAGCAGTGAGCATTAGAGCAAGGCTAACAAGCAGTCAGGGTGGCTGTGTGCATCATCTAGTCTCTAACCCTAGAGTTTCTAATGGACTGTGACCCTAACCCCAGGTTTGTATGTGGAAGTTCTATACGGCGCTTATTTCAAATCTAATGATTTGTTAGCTGGGACTGAAAATATTTTCCCACGGGGTCGACTTGGTGTCACACATTTTGGCTGGGAGCTCACCCCATAAGAAACGATTTCTTCGTTCCTCATCAATCGTAATTAGTTTTTGCAGGGAGCCGCCCACGTAGCCGTGGCCGTGGACTAAGCGCCCAACTTTCTCGCGGCCACGCAGCCGCCAAAATATAATTTCTCCCCTCGTAAGAAATTGCGTAGCCTGCAAAAAACTCGCGGCCACGGCTACGGCGTAGTAAATGGAGGAGGAGGATCGTTGTATATAGGTGCACTCTTGAGCAGAACGGCGGCCTATCAACATCCCCCGCTCTGTTCACCACTGCCCCCTGGCCGCCGCGACTTCTCCCGAGTCCTCAGTCGCGTCCGGTCCGTATGCCGCCACCCGCACCATCGCCGCATGTCCGCCCCATCACCGCGCGTCTGCGTTGTCGTGCATCCACCTCGCAAGGTGTCGTCCGAGCCTCCTCATCCGCCTGTCCTTCTCTGCTCCTCGCGTACACTCCCCTCTGTGCTATGGCTTCATTCCTTTGTAACGATCTGTCTGCGCTCCTCGAACATCCTTATCTTGGCGACACCTTGACGTTTCCGGCGCTCATCACCTTCATTCGCATCATAAGCCATCTGCGCGATCAGCTCCTGTGGACCGGCTCCTCGTACTCAAAGCAACAGCCTCTCCAGCTTCCGGCAGATGTGGCTATGTTCTTGGCTTCGGCCTTGGATATCCTCCCTGCCCATGTTGCCGACCTCTGAGAGACTGTGGGAGATGCCGCATGGGCGTTCATGCTGGATGAGGTTACCCAGGGTGCGCCATCTCGGGACCTTGTAGGGTTGTTTGTGCAGCACGGTGCGGCTTACAATATAGGTGCGTGTATTCCTACTCTTCAGCATAGATGTTCCCTGATTGACACCGTTATTACAGCTGCATATAACTTTCACCCCCCTACCCGATTCTGCCTCTCACCGCATTGCGTGTACACCGAAGAGCAAAGGCGGGGAGAACCACGCGTACTCGGTTCCAAGATCTCTACCCGGGTTGTCTACTATACCAGGGACCATGGACCCGTTTCTGCCTTATGTCACTCTGCAAGATGCGACCATACGTGACTTCTTATATATATCCGACTTGTCTCAACAGGTACCCGTTGTATAGAATGTGGTGTGCGGTACTATCCGAATTATTTCGTTGACGGTACACTATCCTGCTCCTATTATGGGGACCTCCCATCGGCAATCCATGTCACTACCCATGTATTCGCTGAGGCAGATCTATGCACCCGCTTCGCCAATGCTGCTGCGTGCGCCTGGTTAGTAGTATTTTATAAATCAATATTTAATCCTCTAAACATTCACAAGGGTGTCGTTCACCAACAATGCCCGTATCTATAACCTTGAACACGATGCGGCTATCAAACAATTCCCACCTGGTTGGTCTAACGATCCGGCACTGTCCTCCATCGTTGTTGGTGATGCATTCTTCCTCCTTGGCTTGCTTCGTGACATGAAGGAGCAAAACCGTACTCTGCTTCTACAAAACCAAGGAGATCAAGTCACCCGTCTTGAGCCCGCTCTTCTGGAGAGAACCGCATGCCTTGTCGGACCAGGTCGAGACTCATGGAACCACTTATGCGATAAGTGTTGTATTACTAAAGAGCAAAACGGAGAGCATGGTGAGCACACAACTTTTATATCTCTATGCTAAGCTTACAAAATATCAAAGCCTTCATACGCGCAGTAGTAATGGACGGCATCTCTATTGGTCGTCCGTGCTGCAACTTCCACGACTGTCAGAAGCCTCTACAGTCCCAGCGCGACCGCTACTGTCAAGATCACAAGGAGCTCAGCAATGTTTGTGTTGTTGTGGGGTGTGAAGCCCTAGCGACAGCCAAACATCAAACCTGCCCTGAACCATCCCATCGTGCTCTTGAAGACCCCTCCAGCCGATCTGCCCTGTTTGTGCTGCGCAGGCGTTTGGAGCGACTTCGAGCCTCTTCTCTTGAAGACGACGGTGATGGCATTACTGATGAGCTCATTGAAGTTGACGATGAAGGTGAATGCCCCACAAAGCCAGACGCAGGCAATATCAAGCCCCGTGCACGCTTCGGACGCAGGCGCACCCACAACGAGCAGCTTGTTGTCGCCACTTGTGGTGTCCTTCTGGGTCGAGCCACGATGTATGGGTCAGAGGGGATAGATGGGACAAGGGTGCGTGCAGCTTGTTTTTGTCCTCATTGCCTGAGCTAGTTATTAATATATCTATCAATATAGAATTTCCTGCATGCCTTGTTCCCAACACAGAAATCTGTCCCTGAGGTCATCTTTTACGACAATGCCTGCTCATTCAAAAAGCACACCTTGAACATCGGCGACAACCACTTCGACCGCTGTGCTATGCCGGTCGACCCCTTCTACGCCAAAACTAAGCACAAGGACAGCGATGCATTTTGCGGTCAACACTGTAATGCAGCGTTGTTTCCTGAGCTTCTAGTCGGCAACAAGTGGCACTTCAACTCCTCCGCTGCGGAGATGACGAATGCTTGGTTTGGTGGATTCCAGGCCATAGTGCGGGAGATGCGGGCCTCACGGTATAATTTCTTTTTGGATGAGATGATCAAGATTCGGAACCAGATAATTATAGCAGAGCTAGAGAAAGCTAAAGCATATCCTTCTGATGTTCCTAGGAAGCTATTGATCTAGTAATTTTAATTCCAGTTTTCATCCTTGATTTGTCAGGATGTGTTTGAAAGGGTGTCAAGTGCAAGCAGTGATGCACCCAGTGCCACGCTAATCCCAGAAATTGCAACAAATAGGGCAGCCTCTTAGCGTAGTCTCGCAGCTTGCAGTGATGCGCATGGTGCCACGCTGGCTCCAGAATTTGCCGCTAATGCCTCTCCCCTCTGCGGACTAGCGGGCAGCGCCCTGCGCCTCCTCCAGCAAGAGTGCACGGGACTACAACACCAGCAGGAGCGCATTGATACACCCAGTGTGATGCTGATCCCAGAAATCACGACACAGGCGGTGGCGCTCACACCCAGAGTTCGCGATGGCAGCGTGCGCGCACAGAGCTTGTGACGGGCTTCGGGAACAAATGCACACAGGAGCGCATTGGCTGACGCGGATATGGAGTGAGTCATTGGCCAGTTGGGGTGTGTGCAGCATGGCTGCACCTAGCGCGCCCGTGAATGGGGAGGGGACAGTTTGCGCGTGCGGAGTTTGCGCGCTGATGCTGTAAGTAACGATAGGGTCACCTCTCAGACCCAGAGTGAGTTGCACAGAGTCTTGTTGGTGATGGTAAGATAGATACATGAATGTCCTCCTGCCGGCGCGTACTCAGTGCCAGCGGTGCTATACAGTCCTTCAAGCCACAGCCCACGGGCGCCTCCTAACAGATGCGCACGGTGTACCTCTGGCCCCAGAGCCGGCCGCCGTAGGCCCTCCTCTTCGCAGGCTAACATGCAGCGCAGCGCGCCTCCTCCAGTGAGTGCGCACGATCCACCACTGCCAGCGGCAACATATCAGACTTGTTTGCGGAGGCTTCGCAGCTTTGCGCGCCCAAAGGCGTGTCGGCCGAGTAGGCGGAGCACAAGTCATCGCCAAGGAGACGGGCACAACTCGCGAGGCCCTTGTCAGGTGCTGCCGCCAAGAGCGAGGCGGGCATTCCGAGTACGTGCATCGGCGGGCGCAGTCGACCTCATGCTGCACAGAGCGGCCCCTGAGAGCGGTCTGGGCTGCGCTCTGCGTCCTCTGCAATTGCAAATAGCGTCCTGCGTTGCGTTGCTAACTGCGTCCCGCATCTCTCCCTGCAACAATCCCCGATCAACTGCGGCATAACTAGAGTACCTCCACGTTTCGTGTTCATGCCTCGAGCCTCGCGAGATGTGCCAGCACATCGCGAGTCCGTCGCAAGGGCACCCCGACTTGAACCTCGCGTCTCCCTTGCTCCACGCTTAGCTTCCCTCCAGGCCTCGTCCTCCGAAGGCCCTCGGCCTGTCTCTGGCTGCCCTAAGGTGATAGTTAAATGCATCACCGTGCACCGGGTGTATCAGCACAGCACTGCAGACTACTTGCTAGCAGCCTATATAAGGTGGCTATTTGTAACTCAAATAACTCAGGAAATATTTGACCGCAATACAATTTGAATTCATCAGCAGATCCCTTGGACCCAGAAGCTGCCACCTGTATACATAGCTTGTCTTGCTAATTTATGCCTCATCAAATGCAATGGGTTTTGCGCCAGCAAAAAGTGATGCTTTTAATTGATTATGCCCCGGTAGCGTGGGTGTAAACATAAACTAGTCGGTGGATGGAGAGTGTGTAAGAGGTCTAGTAAAATGGGTCCAAATCAAGGAAGAGGTCAGATGGGAGTGAACCAGAAGGGATATTAAACTGCTCAGAGGTTATGTCAGTAGATATGGCTTGGATGGGGTCATCAAGCAGGGGTGTAAGAATAGCAGGTAATGGCTCATAAGCAGGTACAGGAGAGATGTTCAACCAGGCAGCAGGGTCAAATGATGCATCAACACTAGAAGGGTTAGAAGCTGAAGGAATTAGGGAAGAAAGATCATTAGAAAAATTGGAAGATGCAATATTTGATAAAAACTCTCAAAATTGAGTAGGAGATGAGGGCATACCAGATGGAATATCAGAATCTGCACAAAATGGGGATGAGGGAGGAAGGGAGCTAGTGGCAGCAGAGGAGGGATCGACGGGTGCCGTGTCTAGATTGCCTGATCCGGCTATTTGAAAGACCTTAGCAGTAAGTGCATGCGAGCAGCTCTGATCACTCACCACCAAGACGTGTGGCCGGTCGTTCAGTTGCGCACCATGGCAGGACTGACTGGTCATTCTTCAGGTTGGATGCTGCCTTGCTGTATGCTGAGAAGGTAGTGGTGGTGTCCTGATACGTACCCCAGAGTTCTTCATCCCCACGTCGAAGGGCCTGCTTGATAGCATTGAAATTAGCCTTCTTGCACTTGATACCAAGAAGATTGCACTCCAGGGCCGGGATAAGGTCAAGCTGAGCAGAGGTACGCAGGGTGTCGACCGCCTTCACGAAGTCCCAGACGTCTGAGAAGGTGTACAAAGAGGGGAACTGTTTCTGACCACCAGATGGTGTACGGGAAGATGGCAGGGCAGCCGACGACATGGGCCCCAAGGTGGGTAGGACGCAAGGCTTCAGGTGCTTGGCAAGGTGTTGAGGCGACTGATGGGAAGGGGATGGTGAATGGGGACGCTTGATGGTAGTGGATGTGCCGAGGGTAAGGGATAGGGTGAGGCCAACACAGTCATCATTCGAGAGGGCGGGAAGACGCAGATAAACCTCGGCCCTGCCGCTTTCCACAGTACCAGCTGACTCGAGGTCGACAGTAACCCACACACTAGTCGTCCAGTCGAGGATAGAGCAGTGAGATGTTTGAGGAGGAAGAACTGCGAGGAGAGTCGGTAGAGATGACAAGACATAAAGCGGGTGTGCAGGGAGATGGATCCGCAATTGAATCGCTTCCTGACCTGCCTAAGCACTCACATGAGGACGGTGTGGGTAGCGTCAATGAGCACCACAACATACCTCTATCCAGACACGGAACAGAACTGTTCGCTTCAGCCTCTCCTCAGCATGCAGCACACCTAGCCGCTGCACAGACTTCTCCTCACATCGACGATCATCTCTCTGGCGCACTAAGTAGGCACCGAGCGCCTGGTTTGTTGTCCATAGGGAGCTCAACGGCTGCGCATAGGACGTCGAGGAGCCAGGATCGAGTGATGGCGCATTCACAGACGACAGGGTGGACAAAGCGGCGGGCATCGGCAGGCTCGAAGACGGCATGGTGACGGGCATGGACAGCAGTGGCACGGACAACGGGGGCACGGACATCGGGGACGCAGGCGATGACGAAGACGCAGCAGACGATGCGAGCGATGCAGACGGCGCGGTTGCAGACACCGTCGCTAAAGTTCAAAGACAAGGATTCACGATACTATACCAATCTAGGGCTCAAAGTGGTCATACCTGATACCTCGACTGATGGGGTCCCGAGCGCCGGGTCGCATGTATTGGACGACGTGTCTACATGAGAACGAACAAGGGTAGATGATGCAGAGGGGAGGAGAGCGGGGTTGGAACCGGGAGTGGGGACGGGAACGGTGCTTGACGTCGCCTGCCGCCGAACCTTCCGGTGGTATGCACTACGGCAGGACACCAACGGGTTCAGCTTGCAGCACGGTGTGCACAAGTTGCAGCCGGCGGCAGCCTTGTTGTTAGGGGTTAGGGTTACCCGCGGTGGGATACCGCGGGCGGGAGGCTGGCGCTAGACGCCCGTGGGCTGTGGCTGCGGGAACTATACAGTACCGCCGGCGCTGAGTACGCGCCGGCGTGGATCCATGCATGTATCATTACTATCATCGCCCAACTCAGGACTCTGTGCACTTCACTCTGGTCTGAACAGGCGACACTACCGTTACTTACATTTTTTTGAAGTCACTTCTAGTCCTATCAACAGGAGACGACTAGCAGTGATACACGAGCATGGATCCCACGGTGCGTCATACTACTTCACAGGAAGCAGAAGATGGGGCTTCCCTGCCTGGATCCGTCTCTCGCGAGATCCGAGATCCTCCCGGCAGAAGCACCCAAGGGCGCACCCAAATACCCGGGTCTTCATCAGCGAGCGCAGTTTCTGCGAACGCCGGTGAAACCGGACATCAAAGTTTCACCACCGCCCCCTCGGAAGGTGACGGCACTATCCGTGAAACCTCCGAAGGGGCACACTTGTCGTCCAGCGACGCGACCCAACGTAGAGCCGGTACGGGGCCTCGTCGACCAGCCACCAACGCGATGGGGGCTGGATCCGAGACCACTCCACCGAGCCCTACTCCGATGGGAGGTGTCCACTGGGATAACATGGTATTCGCTGCCTCCGAGCAACGACAAGAGCAACTGGGCCGGTACCAGTTGGCTACCGATTTATCACCTCCGGCGGGCGATCCGTTGATGGTGCGCCATGGCGCTCCTCACGGCGCCTCCGCTCCAGCAACCGTTCCCCCGGGCATTTCCCATCCCCAGCCAGTGATGGGATCAACCCAGCATTGGACAGGGGCAGGGGTACTGCCCTCCAGCATATCGAGCGACCCCTTCCGGGGATACCCTCGAGAAGGTCATGCACAACTTCCAATGCATATCCCGGACGGGGTCACCACCACGTATGCGGAGTCCTTATACGGCCCGGCTGTACAACGTGGAGGTAGTGCCCCGCCTCCGGGGCAGACACCGATATCACAGACACACCCAGCTTCTGCATTCCAGGAGCCCCCTCTGGAGGATTCGTTGCGAGTCATCCAACAGCAGCAAATGGCACTTCGACGCCAATTGGCGACCAGGGCATCTCAGCTCGATGCGAACGCTCGAGAGATCGACGGAATGGCCCTTCGGGGGCAGTCCGTGATTCAGGAGTATGCCGCTGAGGTGAATGCGCTACGGTCACGAATAAACCGTATCGCAGACGATAGTGCTCGGATGTTGAGGGACGTGGACCGAGGGTTGGAGTCCACCAATGCATTGTTGGACTCATCCACACCCTGGTCGTCCTCCACGCCTCGAGCCCTACCTCGGCCACTCCCGGCCTCACCACATCCGGTACTCGAACCAGAGGGATACCCTCCAGTGGTTTCGCGTACCCCGGCGGGACCGGGTGCCGATGGTGTTCGTGACGTACCGCCTCACTTGATGCCTCCCGCTCGAGGATATCTACGGACGACTACCGCGGAAACGGTAGCCGCCAACGATAGAAGAGAGCGGGAGCACATTGACGAGTACAACCAACGTACCGAGAACGAAATTCGTAGCAATAGCCGTATCGCGTCCGCTTTGCAGCCGAACGTCGATGAGGCTATGGGACGATTGCGGTCTTCCCTGAGGGAACGAAACGAATCGGTACACCGAACCGCTCCGACCGCCCGCGAGTCGACATATTCGCTCCCTCGCGAAGATGACGCTCCGCGATATTCCCCCGAAACCGCGAAGCCTCGTGCGTTTCGGGTTCCCCAGCCGGGACCCATTTCGCGCGCATTCGGGGCATACCCTGTCGCATCCAAGCCGAGTGTGGAGCCCACCGTCCCCCTATCACTAGTGGGACGGAAGGGACCAGGCGGCGAAGCTGCTCGCGGGTACGCCCCCGACGGAGATGGGCACCGAGACGTGATGCTAGCGCAGATTTGCGATAACATTAAGTTCAAAACCGGTGTCCTCCACCCCCCTCTCCCACCGGGAGTTAAGCAACCAAAAATTGACTCCCCAGGGAAGTACGACGGTACCGACGATCATGACACGTTTTATACGTGGCTCGACGGGTACCTTACGTGGCTCAGAGCATATAATATATGTGGCCCTGATACGGACAAAAGCCGTGTGCATTATATGCGCCCCCTACTCACGGGCAAGGCAGAGGACTGGTTTACCGTATGTATTGATAACCCATCGCTGGGGTACCAACCCACATTTGAGGAAACCGTTTGCGCCATGCACAGGCGATTTGTGCACTCGAGCTCGGCGGCGAAAGCCACCCTCGAGTTCGAGAAGTGCCGGTACCGTCTACAAGACGGCATCGAATCGTTCTACGCGGAACTCATGCTCCATGCATCCCGCATGGTCGAACCTCCGGATAGCTATACTGTCCGTAGGCGACTCATGGACGGTTTGCCTGTCGAGATCTACCGCGTGCTCACACTCGATCGCAATGTGAATGCGGAGGAGTGTAGTGAGGATGACATCCTCACCAACGCTCGCCAAGTCGAGCAGGCATTAGGACGATTGAAGCAGCGAGAGAATCGCGACCGCGACCGGAAGCCGGCGAGTGCCCTCCCGGCCCCCGCTGTCCCGGTCGCCAAGACCATGTCGCGGGACCGTCGAGGGTCGTCGAGGGAGCGCGCCCCGAAAGTGGCGCGTCCACCGACTCCCGCGCAGGTTCGCCCGGCTACACCAGGAACTGGAGCCGCAGCGGGGGCATGCTACGCTTGTGGACAATCGGGCCACTACAAGAATGACCCCAGCTGCCCGCAGTTTGGCAAGGTGCCGCCGGGCACGAATGGTCGCCCCCCACGGGCGCGCTTCCACGCGCAGCGGGTGGAGATCCCTGACCCCGCGGAGGAACTCGCGCCTACTGCGGCCCCGCAGGAGGGGGCAGTGTCTGCTGACGACGACTGGACTGGGGGAGGCTCCCAGTGGGACTCTGACGACGACCCCACCCCGCCGTCGGAGGGGGAGGAATCGGAAGTCGAGAGAGCCACCGCTATGAGGTCCATGAGGATCCAGGAGCCCTACACGGCCACCATGCGCGCCATGAGGGTGACGGAACCGAGCGACTCGGAGGATGACGAGATCGTCCTCCACATGAGGGCCGCTCGGATAAAGCCACCCCCAAAGACATTCGCGCATTCGACGAGTGTACGACGTCGAGAGAATACACCGATCGACGCGCAGCCTAAGCGGAGTTTGGCTCTCCAATCCTCGCTTTGCGCATTGGTGAATATCAATGGGCTACTAGCGTATACCTTATTCGATTCGGGCAGTACCACGGACTCGGTTTCCCCCGAGTTCGCGCACATCGCCCGGATCAAAGCAGTCAAATTGGAGCAGCAGATAGTTCTGCAACTGGGCTGCTCCGGCAGCCGATCTAAGATCAACTACGGAGCATGGGCACCTATACAACTCGGACCGGTCTCGGAGACAATATATTTCGATATTGTCAACCTGGACCGGTACGATTGTGTCATAGGTACCCCGTTCATGAATGCCCAGGGCATTCAGCTCGATTTCGAGCATCGGGCCATAGTGATCCAGGGGCAATCGTTCCCAGTACTCAGCCTCCAGGAGGAGGACGATTATCGGGAACGTAGAGCCAAGGATCGCACGGCCAAGGGAGCCTTCAAGCCCGCGCCTAACTGACTCCATGGACGCGCGAAACGCAGTACCTCAGTAGCGGATGACCCGGACATGGAACCTGATCAGGTTAGCCCTGATCATATCCTTCCGAGTCACCTCCCCTACGTGGTCGAAGAAATCCGAAAACAGAAGGACGTCCACTCGTCTGATCCGCGAGGACCAGGCGGGGACGAGGCTCCGGCAGCTAGCCAGGGTACGGGCAGTATTCCCCCAGTGGTGGAACACCGCGCCGCCACCGTGGAGCCCGCCATCGAGGAGAAGGAAACCCTTCCTCCTCACCAAGTAGTGTTCCAATATCCCGACGATAGTGAACGACCAAGGAAGCACTCCATCCCGTGGAGTGTGGACCCGCGCAACCCCAAGGACATGCCAGAGCTAACCGACCGTGATCGGGTATCTCTGCATTCGTCCAAGGGAGTACCGCGGGACAAGTACGGGAATGAAGACCCTTATGGGCTAAACGAACTCCTGTACGAGGAGGTCGTTCAGTACATGAAGGAATTACCTGAAAAGACGTACCTCAAACCCCCAGAGGTCATTCCCCACTTGAGGGAACGGTGGTTCCAACAAGTCCAAGACCTTGTGGGGCCAATACCGCTCGAGTTGCCCCCGATGAGAGAGATCAACCACCGTATCCCTATCATCGACGAACAGCATCGGTACAACTATCACCACCCTCGCTGCCCCGACGCTCTGCGCGGGGAGCTGAAGGCGAAGATGGACCGATACTTGGACGCCGGTTGGTGGGAGATGAGGCCTGCCAACCAGGCGGCACCGCTCCTATGCGTTCTGAAAAAGAACGGGAAGCTCCGTACGGTTATCGATGCGCGACAGCGCAACGACAACACGTTTAAGGACGTCACCCCGTTTCCCGACCAAGACAATATTAGGCAGGATGTGGCGAGAGCCAAATTCCGCTCTAAGATTGATATGTCGGACGCATACGAGCAGATACGCATCGAAGTCGCCGATGTATGGAAAACGGCATTTTCCACAATATTCGGGACTGCGGTATCGCACGTCATGCAACAAGGTGACTGCAACGCCCCTGGGACGTTCCAGCGGTTGATGACATGGATATTCCGAGAATACATCGGTGTTTTTGTCCATGTATATCTGGATGATATCTTTGTGTTCTCCCGCTCGATTGCGGAACATGAGGAGCACCTTCGGCTAGTCTTCGACCGCCTCAGGGAGCAGAAACTCTACCTGAGTCGGACGAAACTAGACCTGTACTCCCCCCGCATGGATTGCCTAGGTCATCTCATCGATGACCGAGGACTGCACGCGGACACCGACAAAATGGGGAAGATACGCGATTGGCCTCCAATGAAAAATAAGGACGAAGTCCTCCGTTTTCTCGGCCTGGTCCAGTACCTCGCGCATTTCCTACCAGATTTGTCGGCATATACGTCCCCGCTCGAGAGCATTTGTAAGAATGGGCAGCCATTTTACTGGCGGCCCCTTCATCAAACGTGTCTCGACCGGATCAAGGCCATGGCCTGTAGGGCACCCATTCTGAAACCCATAGACACCGCGTGTACTGACCCCATCTGGGTCATTACTGACGCGTCCGTCTATGGGGTGGGGGCTGTATACGGCCAGGGGCCGGACTGGAAGACATGTCGTCCAGCAGGATTTATGTCGAAGAAGTTCACGTCGGCGCAACGATCATACCCTACCTACGAACAGGAGGCTCTGGGTATCATCGAAGCGCTCCTAAAATGGGAGGACCGCCTCATTGGACGTCGTATCCGTATCGCTACCGACCACGAGGCCCTGCTCGAAATGAGACGGGTCACAGCTGCTGTTGTAGAGTTGATACATCAGGAACCGGTAAGTCCTGTGGGATGCCATACAAATATAACCGGCTATAAGCGAACCCCCCCCGGGGCTTCCGGGATCAGTGATGGCTCCTGCCATATAGAGTAGGCAGCCTCCGGGAGGCCTGCTATCTCCCCAGAGATAGCAGATGTGGCTGATCTAGAGAGATAGCAGCCTTATCTCTCCTGATTAGCCACATCCCTTATCTCCCGGGCCTCCCTCCCTTCCCGGTGGCCCCGGAGCGTGGGCGCTTATTTCCCGTTTAGGTCGGCAGGAGGGGGGGTGCTCCCCCCTCCATACATAGCTCAGTTCATGGCCGTTTGGGCTGTAAATATACTCATTCTGTTCGCATTTACAGGGCGAACACAATGGTGGAACGTTCCTGGCGATTGGGTGATGTACAAGCCCGCTGGTATGTAGTACTGATCTGCCCTTACAGGACTGGTAAATGGGCGATATCTCGCCCATTTCCTCGCGCGCCGCCACGGTAAAGATAGCCCCGGAATGGGAGCGTTGATGCGCACCTAACGAGCCCTCACGCGCGGGGATCCAACCACGGGGGACTGAGCTGTGTGGGTACCTCCTGAGGGGAGGTGCCCCAGCTGTATCTCAACCATCTATGGACGGATTTGAGTGAGGGAGGGCTTATACAGTAGCTGTAATAGCATAGCAGATAGGCAGGCCAAGCAATTAGCCCTCTGTCTCGTATAAGAGGCAGGAATGCCTCATGAGACGCTTTCTGAGACACCTACAGTAAATAGTACATACAAAGCTCAGTTTCTTACCGTTTCCCCAGATCTCTTTTGATCCTAGGAGCTGTGGAATGCATGTATTTAGGCGTACCTTCATCTTCCTTATCGCGCTGTGCGCAAGCTATGAAATTGCTTATCAGTTTAAGAATGTAGCCCATTCTGGGGGCAGATCGCCTACCCCTGGCAGGGAGAGCAGTACACACCTAAAATGCGGCAGCAAACACGAGCAGAACACAGGTGATTTTGCGGAAAATGGTGGAGAACTGACAGAGATATGCATTTTACAGTCTACAGACAGCCACTCAAGTGAATTCTCGAGTGGCACTGCTTGTGAGCAGAGTGAGACGCGTCTCACTTCTGTCTCTGGGACAGTGTTACTCTAATATCTTGCTCAGTTCTCCACCAATTCACATGCGTGTTTTTGCGCTTTGTAGGTATACTCAACGCGGACCTGATGACGCTCTCGCGGGCGTGATCCGCCCACAGAAGAATATTCAGGAGGCCGAATACCGTCAGGAAGCGCAAGCTCAATATCTTTCACAGTATGTTGCGCATGGGAGTGAAAATTGGGGGGTCTATAGTACAGTACGGGATACATCTATTGCACAAGACAGCGCCCGTCTGGAAGTATGGGGGAGCACTGAATCGAGCGAGGGAGCTGACTACTAGGTAGGTACTGTCTGCCCTCTCCAATTGGGTAGACCTCGCTGGGTGTGCGCAATACAGGTTTCCTGCATTGCCGTACGTGGCATGAGTATTTTAAGCCCTTCTGCGCCCTAATCCGTCCACAGATACCCGGGGTAGAGCTGGGGCACCTCCCCCCATGAGGTACCTACACAGCTCGGCCCCCCGCGGTCGGATTCTCGCGCGTGAGGGCTCGTCCGATGCGCGTTGATGACCTGATTCCGGGGGTAATTTTACCGTGGCGGCGCGCGAGGAAATGGGCGAGATATCGCCCATTTACCAGTCCTGTAAGGGTAGATCAGTACTACATATCAGCGGGCTTGTACATCACCCAATCGCCAGGAACGTTCCACCATTGTGTTCGCCCTGTAAATGCGAACAGAATGAGTATATTTACAGCCCAAACGGCCATGAACTGAGCTATGTATGGAGGGGGGAGCACCCCCCCTCCTGCCGACCTAAACGGGAAATAAGCGCCCACGCTCCGGGGCCACCGGGAAGGGAGGGAGGCCCGGGAGATAAGGGATGTGGCTAATCAGGAGAGATAAGGCTGCTATCTCTCTAGATCAGCCACATCTGCTATCTCTGGGGAGATAGCAGGCCTCCCGGAGGCTGCCTACTCTATATGGCAGGAGCCATCACTGATCCCGGAAGCCCCGGGGGGGTTCGCTTATAGCCGGTTATATTTGTATGGCGTCCCACAGGACTTACCGGTTCCTGATGTATTATTTCTACACCAGATGGTGCGGGTCAAGCGGGACACGCGATCCGGTCGACTAGTCCGATGGGACGAATTCCTGGCCCGATTTGACTATGACATCGAGCATGTGCCAGGGGTGGAGAACAAAGTCGCGGACTGTCTCTCTCGATATTTCGAGAACGACGCGCCCGACGAACTCCGCCCGGCCTATGACTATGTCAATGCGGACGTCAGGCTGGACCCCGATCTGGAGGACATTGCTGATGTCCGACGGGAGGAGATCGAGCAAACTGTGGCGGAAGTCGCGCTCCGCGCTCTCCGCGAAGTCGTCGAGGACCGCGAATTAGAAGCAGGCGTGCTCTCGACGGCGCACGTTCCATCCCCTCCCGCAGGAGTGGCTGTTGCCGCGCGAGTACAGGATGCACTCCAGAACGGCCCCCCGTTGGACCAAGACATCCAACGGGAGCCTGGGTTCCTCGACGCAGTGAAACGACTGTACGACAAGGACACCACTTTCTCGAAAGTGGGGGCCAAGCTAGAAGCGTTTCCGACATTTGATATGCAAGACGGGCTACTGTACGTGAACAACCGCTTTGGCAAGCGGGTGCTGTGCGTACCGTATGGCCGTCTGGGGAAACGCAGCATGCGCGAGCTCATAATCGACCTTGCTCACCGCACCCTGGGACACCTAGGCACCCAGAAAACCGCTGAATATGCGAGGCGGTGGTTCTGGTGGCCGAAGATGTCCCGGGACGTGGAACAGTTTTGCGCGTCATGCGGCGCCTGCCAGATGACGAAGAGCTCGAACGCACTTCCTTTGGGATTGCTTCACAGCCTCCCTATACCCTTGTTCCCCTGGCAGTCTATGGGAATGGACTTCGTAGGTCCCTTCCCCGACGCCAAGGGATTCAACTACCTCTTGGTAGTAATATGTCGTCTTACCAGCATGGTACACCTCATACCGTGCCAAGTCACCGACACGGCTACTCGGATTGCCGAGTACTATGTGCGGGACGTGGTACGGTTGCATGGTGTACCGGAGTCGATCGTATCCGACCGTGACTCGAAGTTCACGTCGATTTTCTGGAAAGAGGTTCATCGGCTGTTGGGGACGAAGTTGTTGATGTCAACGTCGTTCCACCCACAGACCGACGGTGCCTCCGAACGTGCCATCCGAAATGTGACCCAGATCCTCCGCGCCCTGGTGGAGCCCCACCAGTGCGACTGGGTGGATCGGGTACCCATGGTGGAATTCGCGATCAACTCTAGCGTTAGCTCGAGTACGGGCTTTGCACCGTTCGAGCTAAATTACGGTTACATGCCGAAAACGTTCTGCATGCCCACCGAGCCGTCTAAGTTCGCGGGGGTGCAAGCTTTCGCCGAACGCGCACGTGCGAACCTGGAGCAGGCCCATGACGCGATACTTCAATCGCGTGTGGTCATGACCCACCATGCGAACCGTCGCCGGGCGGAGGAGACCGCTCCGTATACGGTGGGGGACCTGGTGTACGTCTCGACGCGCAACCTTACGCTCCCGAAGAATCGGGCCCGTAAGCTCGCACCGAAGTTCATTGGACCGTACAAGGTCGTGCGCGCGAACGCTGCATCATCCAGCTATACGCTGGAGCTGCCGCCGGAGCTTGCCGCGAGGAAGGTTCACCCTACCTTCCACGCGTCACTCCTGCGGCCCCACCACGCGAACGACGATGCCATGTTCCCCGGAAGGGAGGCCCAGAAGTTCTATGACTTCGGGGCCCCCGAAGACCAGGAATGGCTTGTGGACGAGATCACTGGGCATCGATGGACCGGGAAGTCCATCGAGTTCCTGGTGAGGTGGTCGACGGGTGAGCACACTTGGGAACCGTTGGCGCACTGTGACGAGTTGAAGGCGCTGGACGAGTACCTCGAACTCATGGGCGCGGATGACTGGCGCGCATTGCCGCGTCAGCGTGCGACGCGTACTTGAAGCGTCGCCCTCGGTCGCGCGCCCCGACGTGGTCGTGGCAACGGTCCTGTGGGAGACCCGGCGCACTCGGCGCAAGTCTCACTACGGGGACGCGGCGGTGTTCGGGCAGCCACACCCCCCCGACAGCGTCGTGGTGGTGTGGACTGACGGTGCACTCGGTGAGCGTTGTGCCATGAGATCGCGAAGTCCGAAGCGCCGGGCGTGGGAAGCTGCACTGCCACGATGCGTGGCGTTTGGCACGTGCTATCCGGGAACACCCGGCGGGGATGGACGGAGCTTCAACCTTGTGCGAGGTCCTGGTACCGACGCGCAAGCTTCGTCCTTCCCCATCCAGTCCTTCGCGACTCGGATCTTCCCGCTGCCGCTTACTCGCTTCCTCGCTTACTCGCCCCAACTCTCTCACACACCAACGACACCACCCACTTTGCACCTCGCCACGATGACATCGCCCCGCGACCGCTCCCCCGCGAACGACTCCGTCGGACGCGGGAAGCGGCGCATGCACGATGACGACGACGCGTATGGCGCGCCCGGAGGGGGAGGGAATGGCGGCGGCGGGAACTACTACCCGTCGTACCAAAACCAGAACCCGCCGGGTGGCGACAATTGGGGCTTCGGGCCCAACTACGGACCCCCCGGACCATATGGGACGGCGGGGCCCAACTACGGTCCCAACGCCCAGTACGCCGCGGCGCCCGGGCCGTATAACATGACTGCGGGGCCCCCTCAGGACAACCCGTGGCAGCGTGTGGCGGAAGCCTACCGTGAGCTGGCGGACACTCGCCACCGGGAGGTTACGGCGGTCAAAGAGTTCGGGGACCTGAAGGTCCAGCACGCGGACCTCCGCGCTCGCCTTCGCGAGCGCGAAGTATCCATCACCACGCTGGAACGGAAGGTCTCCTCACTCCGCGACGAGCGCAACCAATTGCGGCAGGATCTCGAATCCTCGCAAAAGGACGTCGCGCGACTCAAGGGGGAGCTCCAGGACGCGCGCGATGCTCGAGGACGAGCGGGGGACCGCCGGGGCCCGGTCAATGGACCGGGACACGGTGGCCACCGTCATTTCGTGTCCGACGGCGGGTGGGCCGGAGCGACTAGAGGTCGGGGACAGGCACCCCCGCCTGCTGCCGGCCCTCTTCCGGTCACTGCGCCTGCCCCGACCGCGCCGCCCGCACCCGCGGCTGGTCCTGCGACTACTGCACCGCCGGCACCTGCGCCGAGGGGAAACACCCCCGATGCCATGGCCTGGGGTGTGACCACTACCTGGGGTAACCCTGCTCCCGCACCTGTCCCTACTACGGCCACGGCGTTGACCGACGTGGACGTAGTCATGGGCGGGGCGGACGTAGCGGCGGCGAACCCCACCGTCGCACTCCCCACCACTCCTGCCGCCAAGCCCGCTCCCTCGCGACCCCGCATTAACGTGCGTACCAAGGTCGCCAAGTTGAACGCGGACGATCTCAAGGTCGCGAGGCTGGAGCAGGCATCGCTCACGCCCAACGAGCGGGAAATGCGGGCGATCACGGCGAAAAAGTGGCGGCGTGACTCGGCCCTCGAGTCGAGCCACCAACCCATCTCGCCGTGGTACAAGTGCTGGCTGAGCCCCCGCCAGGCCCTGGCCATGGACGTGGCCATCGACAAGGTGCTCGACGAGAGCGACGACGAGGATGGTGAGGAAGGGGTGGCGTTCCTGGGGATCAATATGGTCCTCCCGGACCCCCTCGACTCGTTCGCCCCGGACATGACGTCCATCGCCCACAGCCGCGAGGTCGCGAGGCAGGCTCGGTACCGGGACCCAAACACCCCGGCCGTGCTGGTGCCTATCGACAACGTGGCCGAGGTGGGTGTGTGGGCGAACACCACGATCACCTCGGTGGTCCAGGCTCATAACCTGCGTTGGTGGGCCGTCGTCGAGTGTGACGAGGACGCGATCCGCTTTTACAAAGCGATCGTGAACCGTTACAGCGACAAGGCTTTGATGCGCCCGGACGGCATCCGGTACTTGATGGCCTGCCAAAACAAGGACTCCCCGCGATGGCGGGAGTCGGTCAACGCGCCCCCGCGACCCAAGGACGCACCTCGCTGCGTATTGGGGCGCTACCCCGAAGCCACCGCCGACCGTGATACCGTGTGGCGGTTCTTCCGCACGGCGTCTGTCGACGTGTGGCCCAAGGGCATGCGCCTCTCTTCGGGCGAACTGCCAGAGGGGGAGGGCTTCGACATGCCGCACCACGCGGACTGCCGAGCCTTCTTCCTCCTCTGGCACCTTCTCCCCAAGCGGTCGGCGAAGAACCCCCACCGTGCCCACGACGACCGCATCCGCGACATCGTGATCGAACTCTTCTCGATCCCTTCGTGGTACGAGAAGATCGTCCGTGTCGGCGAGTACGTCGCGCAGCCGCAGGAAACCGCGGTGAGGTTCCCGTACGCGGCCGAAGACGCGTCGCATATCCACCTCGCTGCGTGGTTCTGTGCACACGGCGTGGCTCTCGAGACCCCGGTCATCGAGGCGCTGCAGCTGTGGGCGCGGACCGAGCGTAACGACGCCTCGGCGCGCATGCCGCTCGACGACACCCCCTGGCCCTCGGAGCCATCATCGCTGGAGAGCGTCACCACTCCCGCCCAACTCGCCCTCATAGTCAAGTACGACGAGCTGGCATGGGGCGACCGTCTCCTCGAGACCCACGAAACGAACCACGGAGACTTCGACGAACTCATCGACGCCGACGACGCCGACGACGCCCCCCCCGTGGTCGCTCCGGCCCCCGCTGATCAATAAGGGAGTCCGCGCTGTACATTCACCCGCGCGCGCGACTCTCGGCGGGTCGTCCTGCTCCCCCTCGCCACTACCATCCATCAGACCTTCATCAGGTCCAGAGGGGGAGGGTGTTAGGGGTTAGGGTTACCCGCAGTGGGATACCGCGGGCGGGAGGCTGGCGCTAGACGCCCGTGGGCTGTGGCTGCGGGAACTATACAGTACCGCCGGCGCTGAGTACGCGCCGGCGTGGATCCATGCATGTATCATTACTATCATCGCCCAACTCAGGACTCTGTGCACTTCACTCTGGTCTGAACAGGCGACACTACCGTTACTTACACTTGTCCTTGCACCAGGTAGCACCAGTGCGGGCACATTCCACCCGCGGAGGCATCAGGATAGCCTCAAGAACGGATGAGCACGAGGGAAGACGCCATGGGGCACGAGGCTACTCACCGTGGGTTGTTGGATATCGCCTAGCAGCCGAGTCGAGCAAGGTTCTAAGATGTAACAAAGGTATCAGCACGAGTTCGTAGTAATCCAAGGAGGATCTCACGCACCATAGAAAGCCGGCTAAACGAGGGCACCCAACCGTGATCTCCGAACTTGGTGAGGACGAACCCGAGGTCCTTAGGCCTACCAGCGAGGCCACCTACAAGTGCGAGGACGCAAGAGGCGAGCAGAGCAGTAGAGTGTAGAATAGAAGCGGGCAGCGGAGACGAGGACGGCGAGGAGAGAAGACCAGCCTTATAATTCGGATGGTGGAGGTCGAGGAGAGGGGGCGCGTCAGTGCTTGCGCGGCCACGACCGCGGCCACGGCCACAGGCGCTTAGGCGGCCACGGCCACGGCCATGGCCAGACACTTTTTTCCCAGCGCTCGCAGCCGTAGCCAGCCACGGCCACGGCCACATGGCCGGCTCCCTGGGGAATCTAACGTTCCCGAAATCATGCAGAACATCATTTTACGCCTAAAACATAACCACTGCATAGGCTCAGGAGCTGCTCATCACTGACAACCTTGGGTTGTGCCCCACGCAGCAACCTTCATCATGCAATAATGTGACAAGGGTTTGGCCGCTTGCTGAACACCTATCCTCTTTTGGGAGGTCATTCATGCAATCACAGACAAGGCTCATTACCATATCGGGAAGGTAGGACCCATGCCTCTTCACCAAAGGTTTGTCCAAACTTTGCATATTTTACCTTCCCGATATGGTAATGAGCCTTGTCCGTGATTGCATGAATGACCTCCCAAATCGGGATAGGCGCCCAATAGGCGCCCGAACCTTTGTCCCATTATTGCATGAAGGAGGCCGCTGTGTGGGGCACAACCCAGGGTGGCCGGTGGCGAGCAGCTCCTGAACCTATTTTACGGTAATTTATAGGTCTAAAATGATGTTCGGCATGATTTTGGTGCCCAGGGGGTCTCAACTGTGGCAAAACTGCACAAAGGACCGATTTTGGCGCGTCACGTGACCATTTCACGTGACAAGCCTTGTCCAAGTTTGCATGAGCGAGGGCCAAAAGTTTGCATTTTCGAGCCCCATTTTGGGGGTATCGGATGGACAGACCTTTGGTGGAGAGGCATGGGTCCTGGGAAGGTACAATATGCAAACTTTGGACAAAACTTTGGGGGAGAGGGTCCTTGGGTACCACCAAGGTCATGCATGCCTGCCCCGAGTGAAGAATCAAATAGTAAGACATTCCACACAACAGTGTACATTATGAAAATACCTGTCCCACAAATACAGACCCTATCCACAAATGTCCTGATAGAATTATTCAACTCTTTGCTTTGGACTTCCCCTTAAGCCTGATCCCTAGCGCGTTCTTGCCGTCCAGTTTCTTCCGCTTCGCAACAGGCGCACCCAACGATGATTTCACAGAGAGGAGTGCTCGGGCTGCTTCGGGGAGTAGACTCTGCAGGTCGGGCTCCTCTGCGCCCGCTTTGCGCTTGACGGTGATGACCTCGGGTGCACTACCATCGTCCCGACTGGAACCTGAGCCACTGGCAGCGGACGCTTCGGGGGCAGGAACCTTGGCGAAGACTTCTCGTACCAGTTTTTCGTCCTCTTCCTCGGCACGCTTCTGCTCCAGGTCCTCCTCCGTCTCGATCTCCTCCATGTGTAGCCGCTCTATGAGGTCAGACGACTGGCCGAGACGCTCGTTGCGGGCGTTGCGAGCACGGATGTCTTGTAGCGCGTCGAGGATGTCCATTTCGCGTTTCGAGTCGACGGTGCGGTTCTCGAGTGCCTTCATGGGGTTGTTCTCCTCTTCCTCGAGCTTCGCTAGTCTGTCCTCCTCTTCCACCGCCTTCTCGTCTCGCCATGGCTCGAAGTTTCGTGATGCACCGTGCTCCGCTGCGTAGTCTGTGTTCTTCGGATCGGTCTTGAACGTGATCTCGGCGGAACATAGTGTGCTGGATATACGTTAACTCGTCATTCTCGGACAGTAACACCTGCGTACGCACCATTTGATGTAGAACCTGAAGATCTTGATGCCGAAGTAGTCCTCCCCTTCGACAGTCTCCTTCCGGGCGTTGAACTTCTTCCCCTTGTATATGTACTCGCCACACGTATTGCAACGCCTGTCCAGAGTCAGCGCTATGCGCATACTTCGCAGACGAAGTAACTCACATAGAGAAGGGGGCCATGAGACGCACGACCTGCTGGGAGTTCTTCGGCTGCCTCCTGCGGGGAATGAGGGACGGATCGAAGTCCGGGGGGAAGTACTTGTTGAGGACTGCGACATAACGTGAGTTGAAGAAGGGATAAGGCACACAGTATGTTACATACCCTTTCGTTCAGACATGATTCCCTAGTACCGGTGGATGGTGCGAGAACGGAGTGGTGGTCGACGGAGGGGAGAATGCGGTACGAGGACAAGGGAGGGTGTGGCGGTGTTTGGTCAGCCTCGCCCTCTCGGCCTCACAGGCGCCGGTAGCACGGAGGAGCGGTCCGGTCAAGACCGCGATCGCCCCGGACGCTGCAGCGGCTTGCCTTCTGCTCCTGCTTTCCTCCGCGCATCCTATCTTCTTTCCGCGTACTCGTCTTCAAGGGATGGCATCTCTGCAGTTCTGGAAACCAGGAACTGCCGGCCCTGGAAGCAACCTCGATAGAGCCACAGAGACCGAGGAGAACATCGTTCCGAGTGCTCCCACCTCCTCTTCCTTGTCCCTGCAAGCCGCGAGGGAGCGGCTGCCCATCTTCAAACACAGTCCGTGTCATACGTCATCCTGGTACCCCATAAGCTATACTTACTCTTAAAACAGGGGAAGGGCTACTCTATGCCGTAGAGAAACACGGCGTCACGATCCTAGTGGGTCAGACTGGCAGCGGAAAGACAACCCGTACGTGCCAGTATTCTGAATCCTCCCTGCACACGCCTGATTCTGAGCCGTCTCAGAACTACCCCAATTCCTCTATGAAGCCGGCTGGGCTGCGGAAGGCAATCGCATCGCATGTACACAGCCAAGAAGAGTGGCTGCAACCTCCGTAGCCAGTCGAGTTGCGGCCGAGGTCGGTACCATCTTGGGTGATGAGGTATGTCCCTATGACGGCTTCCTCTCGGAAATCCTGCTGATCCTGCATAGGTTGGCTACACCATCCGATTCGAAGACGTCAGTGACAAGGAACGCACCCGAATCTTGTACATGACCGACGGCATGCTCTTCCGCGAGACCCTCGTCGATCCGCTGCTCAGCCGGTATAGCGTCATTATGGTGAGCTTTTGATACATGCGTGTATTTCATGAGCTGATTCTAACTTGCAAGGATGAAAGATAGACGAGGCGCACGAGAGAAGCATATATACGGATCTGCTCTTGGGCATTCTGAAGAAGTAAGCTTTCACTCGAAGGCGTTGCGACTACGCTCATGTCTGTCTCTGTGCATAGGATTCGTCGGAAGCGACCGTCCCTCAGACTCATTGTCTCATCGGCGACGCTCGACGCTACCGCGTTTCTTGAGTACTTCAACGCAGGGAATAGCCCCGACGAGGCGACCATCGTCAGTCTAGAGGGCCGTGCCTATCCGGTGGAAACCGCCTACTTGCAAGAGCCCGTCCCGGACTACGTGCAGAAAGCCGCGGAGGTTGTCTGGGGCATTCACCTTCAGGTTCGTATATCGGATAGTTCCTACCGAGTCACGCGTTAACCCTTACTAGCAAACCCCTGGTGATATTCTCGTATTCCTGAGTGGCCGAGATGAGATAGACCGCTGCCTCGAAATCCTTGCCGAGTTGCTACCCACGTAAGCCATGCACATGAGTCGTCCCAATCATTGACTGACGAAACTTAGCCTCCCTCGGAATGCCAAACGTCTCGTTCTATTGGCTTTGCATGCGGGCCTCACTACAGACGAACAACTTCGAGTGTTTGAGCCTGCAGAGCGCGGCACTCGCAAAGTGATCGTATCTACTAACATAGCCGAGGTGCGTGATTACGCTCTTTGCAAGTCACCATCCTCACCACCGGCTACAAGCGCAGGCGAGTGTCACCATAGAGGGCATCAAGTACGTTGTGGACTCTGGGTTTGTGAAGGTCCGTCCTCTTCCACGTGTATGAGACCTTGATCCGATACGGCATTTAGATCCGCACGTACAACCCCTCCACCGCAATGTCGTCCCTCACGACAACGCCGATATCCCAAGCATCTGCTACTCAACGAGCAGGACGCGCCGGTCGTACAGCTCCAGGCGTCTGCTACCGCCTATACACAGAGCGCGCGTTCGAGCAACTGCGAGTTACAAGTCCTCCGGAGATCACCCGAACCGACCTCACTACGCCCATCCTGCAGCTGAAATCCCTCGGTATCGACGACCTGATGAAGTTCGAATGGGTCTCGTCTCCTCCCGCCGAGAGTGTGCTGCGAGCGCTCGAAGGGCTGGCGCATGCAGGTATGGTCGGCGAAGACGGGAGGCTCACAGTGATCGGCGAGAAAGTAGCGGAGTGCCCTGTAGAGGTCAACATCGCGCGAATGGTTGGTGAACGCGAACGCTATCCCAGTCTGGTTGTGATATTCACCATTGGGTACAGTTGTTCGCCTCGAAAGACTACCAGTGCGGCGAAGAAATACTCACTATCGCAGCTATGACGACAATACAAGTACGTGATCTCACATATTCCTGCTCCTTGTTGCTGAGGTTATGCAGGACGTCTTCATCATCCCCGACGGGGCTGCAGGAGCGCTTGCAGAACTTGAACGAAGGAAGTTCACGGCCGAAGAAGGCGTATGTACCGCAGCCACCTTGCGTGCATCCAATATGCTAATGTTGATCTACCCTAGGACCATCTCACCCTCCTCAACGGTACGTCTCCGCTATACTGATTGCGACTGACACCGATTTGAAGCCGAACGTTACCCCTCTAGCATACAACGCCTTCTCTCGATACGGTCGCTCGGCTTCATGGTGCAAAGCGCACGCACTATCATTCCGCGCCATGTCTCGTGCGATCTCCATCCGGTCGCAGCTCAAGAAGTACATGCAGCGCTTCGGACTACCTCTTGAGAGCTGCGAGGGCGACGCGAAACGCCTACGAAAATGCCTCGTCACCGGTTACTGGCGCAACGTTGCTCGATGGGTCGCAGATGGCACGTATCGTGCAGTCAGAGGCGACACCGTGAGGACCTTCTACAGTCGCAACGAAATGTGACCTCACGTTGCATCACAGGTCCTGCACGTCCATCCGCATTCCGTGCTGTTCACGCGCAAGCCGAGGTCGGGATGGGTAATCTTCCACGAGATGGAAGAAACGAAGAAAACACAGTAAGTGATTTCCCCGACTATTCACACCATCCCTCTCATGTTTTCTTTTTACAGAATTCGGATCCTCAGCGAAATTGAGCCAGACTGGTAAGTTGCGTTGCTGCGAAGACTGCGAGCCTTAATACTCACTCAATCCCCGCGCAGGTTGTTGGAGCATGGCCACAAGTTTTACGACAAGCATTCCGGAGCTAGTGTAGCTTCTCAGTAGCATTCGTATTGTAATATGCTAGTCAATGTACTCTTTCTCCATCATACGGTCGTCCGAGCCCTTCGCGAGGGTGAGAGGCATAGACGCCGATATGGGCGCCTGTTGCTGCTGGTGCGCGCGGTGGCGGAGACAGAGTTTCGCATCCGCCTCCTCCCTCCCTCGTCCCTCCCTCACCCCCTCCTGCCGCCGCCACGATGGGAGCCTCGCAGTCCACAGCCCAGCCAGACGAGAAGGTGTTCACGCCCGACACCAACCTCCACGTACGTTCCCCCACCTCTCGCCCGCTTCCAAGCCTCACCCGCGGCAGTTCTCGGAGGATGTCGTGAACCAGCTCGCGGACCACCAGGCGTCGCCCGAGATCCCGCACGACCGCCAGCTCACGATCGACGCGCACATCCGCTCGCGCATCCAGTCCGAGCTCGGCCGCCTGCACCAGGAGGAGGAGCGCGTGCGGGAGGAGATCGAGCGTGCGCTCGAGAAGGAGAACCTCGACCGCGAGCGGAGCATGGCGGGCGAGGAGAGCGCGTCTGAGGAGGACGCGGCTACGGCCGGGTCCGTCAAGAGCAGCGCTGCACTCATGGGCGACCTCGAGGAGCTCCGTCAAAAGGTCGAGAAGTACCACGCGCGGCAAAGTTCGGAGGAGCTGTCGGATGTGCGAGCGAAGGGAGAGCAGGTCGTCTCGTGTTACAAGTGCGTGGTCGTCTCGCCCATAGCTTGCCCATTCCTAACCTCTGCTATGAAGGTCGCACCCGACTACCTCGCTGGACTGCTGGAAAGCGGTCGAGGAGTTCAAGACCTCGGTAGCACAGGTCGAGCAGGTGCGTGTAATATGTACCCTCATTCTCTCGATACCCTAACTGAGTCTTTCCAGCGTTATGTCAACTCTCTGCGGTAGCCCTGTATCCTCTTTCCTAGACTTTCTGAATGTTCAGATATTACATTCGACGACTACACCTCGGTCGCGTAACGTACAGGAGACTAAACAAGTGAATGGCGTACAGAACGGTCCATCACTGAGGCGTAAAGGTGAGTACACGTTACAGGTATTCGTGATTTCATGATATGTCCGTCGTAGTCCGTGAGCCCAGCCATCCATAAGAATACCCAAAATCGAAATCCGTCGTCAACCCGTCTACCGCCTCGGCAGCTCTTCTTCGTCGCCGATAGCATACCCAACCGGCTCCCAAGGATGGTCGTCGAACTGCGAATAGACAGACCCGGTGCTGTACTCCGACAGCCGGTTTTGGGACACCGTCGAGGTTCGGTGACGGTTCCACGGCAGGTAATTGGCGAGGAGCGACCGCCGAATGTCTTCGTTCCCCAAAGCCAAGAGCAAGCTCGACGGGACGCCAGTCGTCTGCCGCTCCTCCGCCGCGCTCTGGGTCGAATACGCGGAAGCGGTACTGATCGTCGACGGCTGGTGGTTCAGGCGGTGCTGCGCGAACGAGGACGGCGCATTGGAGACGGTGGAGTTGACGGGCTGGCGGGAGCGTCCCGGATTCCGACGGGGCACTGGTGGCGGCAACACTGGCTCTGGAGGTCGGAGTGGCTCTGTCTCTTCGTTCTCTCCTGCCTCGGCAGCCAAGGGCGTCGGCGGCTGAGATGGCGAGGCTTCCTGGAGCGCTCTCTTCTCCGGGTCTAAGGGCAACATAGTCAGCGCAGTCGGTCGCCCTCTCCTCACATCGACTTACCACCAGCTAGTGCCTTTGAATCCACAGTGCCGGTGCCTTTGAGGGTGGACTCGCTGGACACGGGCACGGCAGGCACGAACTTGACCTTCCGGTCTGAGCTCCGGGGGAAGAAGTGAGGCCGGTATTGGCTCGCAGGGTGAGACATCGTCGTAGCATTCTTCCGCGTGTTCTCCCGGACTTGCAAGACAGCGAGCTGCGAGGGTCTGAGAACGCGGGGTATATACTTACGCACGAGCAGTGTGGACGTACCGCTTCTTTGATCTCCTTCGCCTTTTTCCGCTTTATGGACCTCCCCCACATTGTCCAGCCGATGACCGCGGCGAGTGCGAGGACGACGCCCGCCGCGGCCCCTCCGGCTATTGCTCCAATGGGCACCTCTGAGCTCCTTGTGTGCGAGACAGTGGCAAACGTAGGGAGGGGTGTGCCACCGGTGGTGATTGTAGTGGTAATGACCGGGTGCGCGGAGACGGCGACGGTGACGAAGGTGGGCCGCGCGCTGACGGAGGAGCGGGTAGCGCTGGACGAGGTCGCGTTGGAGGGCGTCGCGGGCATGGGGGACGGTGGGGCGGGGAGGAGGGCGAGGGTGGAGAATGGGGAAGAAAAGGGACGGATGGGGTGCCTCGTGGGCGGGGCAGATATACGGAGCGATGACCGAGACTATCTAGACTATACAACAACTACGCGAGCGCAAAGAAAGGAGGGAAGGGACGCCTCGTGTGCGGGGGCATCAGGCTCTCGACCCGCGCCGACGTCCGCGCCGTGCGGAGAAACTCGCCATTTGGTGGCCCTCACTTTGTTCACACAAAGGCACCAACTCACGCGGACCCAGTCTGCACTCAGAAGCCGAGAAGGATGATCAGATACAACGCCCGGAGCAAGTACACATACACGTCCATCACCCACGCCCCGACCTCGCTGTCGGCGCCGACCCCTACTCGCCGTCCTCCATCGCGGCCAGGGCCTCCTCGTTCAACGCCTCCGCCTCCGCCATCACCCGCTCCTCCAGTGCCGCCACGCGGCCGACCACCTCCCGCCGCTCGCCGTCCAGCTCGGCGTACCGCTCCTGCAGCCTCCGCTCCCGCTGCTCGAGCTTCTCCACCTCCTCCTGCAGCGCAGCCAGCCGGATCGGCCCCATCGCGCCCTCGTTCGCCTGCAGCTTCGAGAAGCTCTCGTACTCCAGCTTCGTCTTCTGCAGCTCCGCGAACGCGTCTTCGACGCGCCTTGCGAGCACCTTCGACCGCGCCTGGTAGCCCCCTAGGATCTTGTTAAGCTTCGACTCCGTCTTGCTGGCCTTGCTGGCCTCCTTCGCCATGGCGTCGCGGTACGACTCGAGCTGCGCTGCGTAGCCCGCCACTCTTGCCTCGTGCGTGATGCTGCTGGGCTCCACCCAGGAGTTCGACTCGACGTCGTAGACGAGCTTTTCCCGCGTGTGCACCCAAGACAGGGACTCGTCGATGTCGTCCAGGTCGGTGAGCGCGACGACCCCGCGCTTCAGCACCTCCTCATTCGCGTCCGGGTACCCAAGCGCAGCCGCGAGTTCGTCGTGAATCAGGGATTTAGCAGTGCTCAGGGCGTCATCCGGCGGGATTTGGTACGCCGAGCGCGTGCCTCCAGGGTGGACCGTGCCGGGGATAGGATGCGCAATCGAATCGTGGTGCAGCAGATCCGCAATCTCCGCGTGCACCAGCCTCGCCGCCACGCCCAGATCCGAGCTCGCGTCGTCCTCCACCGTCAGGTCCGCCATGAGCCGCGCGACGTCGACGTTCGCCGGCCGCGGGAGCCCGCGCTGCACAACCTGCGTCCGCCTCGCGAGCGCCTTGCGCTCTTCCTCCTCCCGTATGCGCCTCAGACGGGCGTCGCGCTCCGCCGCGTCCTCCTCTGAGATCGGCGCGCCCGCTGCATCCTCGTCGTCCTCGTCCTCCGGCACGAGCAGCTCGAAGTTGTTCTCCGGCTTCGGCAGGCTCATGAACCCGGCCTTCAACGCACGCTTCGCCGAAGAAGTGCGGAGACGCTGTTCCCGCGGGGTATCGCCGACGGCCGAGAACCCGTCCTCTGCATTCAGCCTCAGGCCGTCCCGCATCGGGGTGCGCATCGGGCCCTCGGGCGTGGCTGAGACGTCCGTCCGCGGCGTTGCGCCCGGCGCAACCCCGCCAGCGTGCAGCGGCGTCGCGAGCGGGTTGGGCGTGAACGCGACCTGGTGCCGCGGCGTGGCGCCCTCGAACCCGGTGCCCCCCTGCGGGCCGACGTGCATGGGCGTGTTCTCGTCCCCGAGGAGCGGGGTCTGGGCCATGGTCATATTGCGCAGGTTGCGTGCCTCTGACATCACGTTGTCGTCTGGTGAGAGACATGTCAGTGAAGCTCGCGGCGTCTCGCTGCGACGCGCCACTCACACTGCGGGGCCGTCCGCGGCGTGCGCGCCATCTGTGCCTTTTCCAGGCCCTCGTAGTCGTTCAGGAGCTTGGTGCTCGCTTCCGTGCCGCCGCTGACCAGTGCCTTGGCGTTCTCGCTCGCCTGGCCAATCTTCACGATGTCCTCCAGCTCCTTCTCTCCGACCTGGGCCGCGGGAAGAACCAGCTTTCGTCGCCTTCCGATGGACTCGGCCTCCTTGAGCTTCTGGATCTGGGCGTCGCGGGCGGCCACGAACTTGGTCTGGTGAGGGGCCTCACCACCTTTGCCATCCTTGCGCTGCCTCTTCCGGCGTTCTGCTTCCTCGTCTTCTGGCTTGCGCTTGTTCTCTAACCGGCGAAGGGTCTGGCCAACAGGAGCCGTAGTCGCGCGAGCCTGTTCCTCGGAGGTGTCATAGAAGCCGGCAGCGGGCTTCTTCTCGAACGGGATATCCGCATTGTACTACGCAGATGCGTCAGACACGCTATATAGACAGATAAATGGTAATACACTCACGTCCATGCCCTTCTTCTTGGTCTTGTGGCGCATGCTACACGGTAGTTTCGTCAGCGTGAACTTGGAGCTCGATGTCAAACAAGACGTACATGATACCCGCAGCCTTCAGCTCTCGCTTCTTCTGCAACACTGCCAGCCTCCGGGCCTCCTCGAGTTGCCGTTCACGAGCCTTGCGCTTCGCCTTCTTACCCTGCGTGTTCGCCAGACGAGCACGCGCTTCTGAAAGCATCTCCTTTTCTGCGCCAGGAATAAGCACCATGCGCTTTCATACGCACCACAGTCAAGAGCACGCACCATCCTCGTCCATGTCAATAGGGTCCGGCCGCGCAGGCTTCGTCTCCGGGTCGGGGTCGATCTCCCCAGGCCTCAACCGCCTGACGTCGTCCGCACTCGGGCCCGCCTCCCCGCCGGGGCCCGCGAGCCCCAGCTCCTCGTTCTCCTTCATCTCCGCCTCGTCGAGCAGCTTCTGGTAGCGCTCGAGGCACTGCGTCGCCGTGCGGCCGACAATCGGGGCGATGGTGCGCCATTGCGTGGGCATGAGCTTCGCGAGGTGCAGCAGCTTCTCGTCCTCCTCCTGCGCGTCGAGCCCTGCGCGTGAGCGACCTGTTCTGTTCCCGAGTGGGCGTGGGCGTACGCACCTTCGACCATTCGGTCTTCTTGATGGAGGGGTCCAGCCATTCGTACCACCGCGCCTTGCATTGCTTGGGTGTTTTGCGGACGAGCAGGGACGATATGCGCGCCCTGAGGACAATGGGTGCCCGTGAGCAGCTATCACCCTGAGATGAGCAAGTACACGCACCACTGGTTCTTGCCGTACTTGGCTATCGCAGCCTTGAGCACCTCATCCTCCGTGTTCTACCAGACACCGTCAGCACGTAATTGGTATTGAAGTTGGACGCCCAAACGCACTTTCCACACGCCTGTACACCAACATCACGGGTTAGCGTAGCTCCACACCACAGAGTGCATCGTACGCACCTCCTTTGATGATGATTCTGACCATTAGAGAGGGGAATAAGGAGAGTAAAGCAGGGGGTGTGGGGAGATGGTGGTCAGAGACAACGGACCGTCAGGCGGCGCTAAACATTTCCACTTTCGGCCACCACGCCTGCACGTGACCCCTCCAAAATGCTCGACTGCACGCCGCGGCCCGATCACTCTTGACTCTCTCGACTCTCCGTGGTCTGTCTGGTGTTTGCTGCTCTGGTGCGAGCTTCTTACAAGATGCCTGCGCGACAGAGCTCCCTGGCATCCTCCTCCAAAAAGCGCAAGACGCGCGAGCCAGATGATGCCGTGCTCGCCGTCCAGACCCTCGAGAAGAAGCTCACCGCCGCCGTCTCCTCTGGCTCCTCCCTGAACCCACTTGCCGACCTGCTCGACCTCGCGCTCGAAGCCGAGAACGCAGCACAGCTCTCGAAGGCGATTTATGCGCTCTACCGCGTCTTCGTGCTCATCATCTCGCGCGGCTTGCTCTCTGGCCCTGACGCTTCGGAGGAAGCAAAGGCCGTCCGCACCTGGCTGCTTGACCGACTACATGCCTACGTTGGATTACTAGCTGGGCTCCTCAAGGATGAAGAGCCCTCTCTCAAGGTACGCGCTCCAGTTGTACTACACATCGCTCTTATAACACTTACCCCTACAGATCTCCGCACTCGACATCCTCCTCTCCCTCCAGAAACACCTCTCCTCCGCGCTCACCCGCTCCAGCGCCGCCAAGCACCCCCAATTCCACAGCTCGCACTTCCGCAAGGTCGTCTCCGCGCTCCTCCTCTGCCCCCCGTCTCCGCGCGCCCCCCGCGCCAAGAAGCGCAAGGCAGACAGCAGCTCGGACGACCGCACGCTCGACGCGGACGTGCGCGACCACTTCGTGAACACCTGGTTCAGCGTGCACGACGACGTCCGGTGGTTCTTCCTCCGGGATGCAGCGTACGCTAGGGGCTTGCTCTTTCGCTCCTCCCAGACGCGCGACTGACATTGCGTGTGTAGAATCCTGATCTCGAAACACCCGCCCTCGGAAGCGCCGCAGCTCCCCGGCAACCTACTCTCCATCCTCGAGCGGCTCACGACTTTCCCCACCAAGGCCTCCGAGCTCAACTCCTGGTGGGTCGAGGAGCTCGGCGCGAAGCCCCCAAAGCCTAAGCGGTCCGCAGACGCCGACGATAACGAGGAGGCAACGCAAGACGACGCGGACGAGGAGGACGACTGGCGCAAGTTTTTCGACGAGCCCGCAAAGCCTGTCGAGGAGAAGAAGGGCATCACCGCGCGCGTGCACACACTCACTATTCACCAGTCGCTGCACTCGCTCGCCGCGCACAAGGCGGTCTTCACGCGCGCTTGGCTGTCCCTCCTGCCCCAGCTCTCGTTCGGCTCGGTAGAAGAAAGGAAAGCGCGCTCGCTGCGGGTACTGAACGTCCTGCATCGAGGCGTCATCCCGCATCTCACGCGGCCCATCCTTATCATGGACTGGGTGAGCTCTTCGGTAGACCACGGTATGCCTCACGCCATCCTGTCATAGCGCGTTACTCATTCGTGCTTCTAGGCGGTACCGTGGGCCTTCTAGCGTTGAACGCATTGTTCACGCTGATGAAGGAATACAACCTGTACGCGCCTCAGTGCCTCTGTTGAAGCGCAACTGACGTGTTCTGCAGTGACTACCCCTCGTTCTACACTCGCCTATATGGCTTCCTGGACCGCGACGTGCTTCACCTGAAGCACCGCGCCCGCTTCTTCCGCCTGACCGAGCTCTTCCTAAGCTCGACGTGTGTGCCCTTCCCACAGCTCATTTCCGCCCTTCATTGACACTGACTTTTCTCCAGACATCTCCCCGCGACGCTCGTCGCGTCCTTTGTGAAACGGCTATCAAGACTGTCGCTGGCGGCGCCGCCCGCAGCGATAGTGATGCTGATACCGTTCACGTACAACATGCTCCGACAGCACCCCGCCCTGATGGGGATGATCCACCGGACGGAGGAGGTGACGGGGGCGGCGTGCGGTAAGTCAAGCCCCCCCGTGCATCTGAATCTGCCAGATAGACACTAGGTTACCGGTGACTGAACGCTGTTGCTCCACAGACGGGTTCGACGTGCGGGAGAAGAACCCGACGCTGACGAACGCGCTGGAGAGCTCGCTGTGGGAGCTGTACTCCCATAGGACGCACTACCACGCGGGGGTGTCGACGCTGGCGAAGGTGTTCGAGGAGGCATTCACGCGGCAGAACTACGCGATGGAGGACTTCCTGGACCACACGTACGGGACGGTGCGTGTGCCCGAGCGCTATGTGACGTCGGCGGAGACTGACGGGGCGTGGGCTGCAGCTGTTCGAGACGGAAGTGAAGCGCAAAATCCGGAAGGAGCCCGCGACGGCGCTGGAGCTGTCGGCGGTGCCGGCGGGGGACGGCCTGGAAGAACTGTGGACGTTCTAGTGAGGGTCGTTGACGCCCGTGTGCATGCAATCGCGAGCTTCGTGCATGGATCTGCCTTTGCCGCGGCTAGAGTCGAGGAGGTGAAGCGAGCGTGGTCGGAAGGGCGGAATGACCTGATATGGAGCGGTGGTAATGAAATGAGCGGGCCAGGGCGGGCGACGGAGACGGCTAGGAGGATGCTGTGCCCGGTGAGGACCTCTCCGCCTGGCTCCCGGTAAATCGCCGGCGGAGGGCTAGGCGATGGATAGACGCCCACTCCCTCCGCGATGGAGGAAGAGACCGGAGGAGTGAGATCATCCCCGGCGCCTCGCTTGTCAAACACAGTTGCAACGGCGTCCAACAAAGCGCATTTGAATGCGCCGGAGGGTGCGTGAATCGCCGTAGGAGCCTCTCGGGTTTCAACAAGAGATAGGACAGCGCTGCGGGGGCGCCTTGCGGTGGCCCCGATGGGATTTACCATGAGCGTTGTTGGACGAGCGCGCTTCCCGATGGGCTGTCCATTCCTGGCCTGGCCGCAATCGGGCGCACAGCGCAGACGGGCGCGGTGAGCTCGGCTGTGTGCCGTGGTGAGCACACGCCGTGTCAGCTACAGAATGCATTACGCGTGACGGCGATGCTGGTAGGACGAGCAGCCGGGAGAGACGGTGAGGTGGGGACGCGGATTCGAGCGCGAAGGAGCGGGCGCCAAGGGCGGGAGGGCGTCGATCGGAGCGCGCGCCCTGTCGGCTGTCATCCTTAGAGTTTACGCCCTCTGCACCGCAATCACCCTCCTGCGCCCACCGTATGTCCCCACCTCTCTTGCGCGCAAACCTAGTGTGCATGACGCACAAGCCGCACGAGTATCAGAGAGGGCCGGCGCGGATAGGACAAGGGGGCGGCGGGAGTGGCGGGACGGGGGGCGGGAGGAGAGGGCCGGGGAGCAAAGAATAGGCCGTGGACAGGCGTGGGTGACCGGAAAGGATGCCGGACTTCCATCATCGGCCCTCCGACAGCGAACCCCGCCCGCCCTCGTCTCCTCCCTCGCATCCCCCTCCCGCATCGCGACCTCCCCACCGCCCTTCAGGCGCTGCGCGCGCGGCGGTATCCACGCCCAGCCATCCAAGACCGGCGGCAGTCTGGGGCTGGGGGAGGGTGGGAGAGGCAGAGGGAGAAAACGTGGGAGGTGCGATTGGGACGGAGGGGGGTGCCGTAAGATGTCACCGGACGCGCCGGTGTCTTTCTTTCGCCCTAATCAGGCCGGCTCCGGCGCCTGTGGGGCCTGGGAGAGAATGAAATTGGCCGAGTGCAGGGGCGGAGTCTGAAGATGGCGGGTTGTGATTGGGTGTGCCTAGCGGGAGAAGTAGCCGGAGCGCGAAAACCGGGGAATAAAGGATAGAGGACGGCTGATGTGTGTGTCCCGATATATTGACCGCTGCAAGCTCTGCCCTCGCCCTCCTCGCCCTCTCTCCCTCCCTCCCTCCCTCGCCCTCCTCCGCCCGCGCCCGCCTGCCCTCGAATCCCTCCCCCCTCGCTCCCCTCTACCCCCACCGTCTTCTCTCCTCCCTCCACGCCCCCCGTCTGCAACGATCAGTGCCCTCGACTCCCCCTGCCTCACTCAATCACCATCACCCACCACCGCTCTTCTCTCTAGTCCCCGCTGCCCCAGCCGTTCTGTCAAAATGGATCCACCGTCGGCGACCTCGAATGCTCCGTCAGTCCTCCTCCTATCTCATCTCTCCCTCCCTCGATGAACTCCCTCTCCCTTTGTAGCGCAAAGACGCCGGTGCACAGAGGTGCAAGGGCGTGCATGGTCTGTAGGCAGGCAAAGGTACCAGGCGCTCTCTCCAACCTTAACTTTCCCATGTGCCAACCCCACCCCCACTCCCCCAGATGAAATGCGTCGGGGCCGAGGACGGCACCCAGCGTTGTCAGCGCTGCTCCAGGGCCGGCGTCGAGTATGTGGCCTCTATACATACACCGATATCTCCCTCACACGCTGCCAGATGTGTCTTTGAGAAGCACCGCCGCGGCCGCAAGCCTGGCTCAAAGTACGTCGCTTTCCTACCGCTCCCTCTTCTTCTGCCTCACCATCCCCAAAAGACTCTCAGAGGCCTCCAAGATGCTCCGCCGCCTCGAAAAGGGCCTCAACAACGCAAAGGCAAAGCAGCCCGTCAACTCCCCCCTCTCCCAGACCTCTCCCTCGTCCCAATATGGCCAAGAGGACGGCGCCGGTCCGTCCAACTTCCCAGGCTCCTCCGCCCATGCCACCCAGGACTACGACGACGACATGGACGACGACGAAGAGGATCACCAAGAGCAGGGCCTCTACCCGGAAAAGGTCATCAAGTCCCACAAGTCCTCCTTCCTCGACATCGTCATGAATCCGTCGCCTGCCACCCCCTCCGCCGTCGAGAACACTCACCCCCGCTCGAGCGCATCCACTGACCGCGCCAACTCCATCCCCAAGGCTGCCTCCCAGAGCCCCACGCGCTCCCATGGCTCTCCGCAGCCTAAGCCTTATAGCGGCCTATTCAACGGCTATGTCCCCAAAGACCCTGTCGCCGCCGGCATTATCCATGAGAGTGAGGTCGGCCCCCTCTTCGACATGTTCTTCATCCGCCTCAACCCCTTCATCAACCTCTTCGACCCCACCCTCCACTCCCTCGAATACGTCCGCAGCCACTCCCCCTTCCTCTTCACCGCCATGCTCATGGCCTGCTGTAAGTTCTTCAACCACAGCAACTACGATGCCGTCCGGCGTCTCGCAGAGGAGTGGTGTGTCTTCACCTTCGCAGAAGGCACCGAGTCCGTCGAGACCGTCCAGGCCCTCGCCTGCATGACCTACTGGAAGGAGCCGGCCGACCGCAGAACGTGGTCTTACATCGGCATGGCGTGCCGCATGGCCGTCAACCTCCGTCTGAACAAATACGTCGGACGGCGCCAGCCCGCCGAGTCTGATCTGCACCTGCTCGAGCGGCGCAACCGGGAGCGCACATACCTCGTGCTCTTTGTCCACGACCGCAGTCTCAGCATGCAGACCGGTAAGCACTGGATGCTCCACGAGGACGAGTTCGTGCGCAACGCCGCGACCTGGCACGAGGACGGCTGCTCGGGCGCGCGCGGCGACGTCCGCCCCGAGGACGTGATCGTGTCGGCCTTTGTGCAGCTGCGCCTCATCGGCTCAGAGGCTACCGACTCCTTCTACAACCACCCGTCCCCTGCCTTCTCCGCACTCAACGAGCTGAGCAAGCACAACGCCAAGCTCGACATGTGGTCGGACTCCTGGGAGCAGCAGCTGCGGCACTGTGAGTGGCTCGTCGCGATCGCGTGTGCGTCCCCGCTCATGTGTCGCAGGCTCGCAAGCGGGCGAGTTCCATATTGCGTTCATCAGGTTCTTCCAGTCGCACGTCCGCCTCTTCTTGAACACGTTCGGCCTCAACCTGGCCAGCACCGATGTACGCCCTTCTTCGCCTCGCGATCGGCGGAGCTAATCGTACCACTATCGTAGACCCGCGTCCCGCCCGACCCTGAAGCGGTGAAACAATGCCACCGTAGCGCGTGCACGAACTTGCAGATTCTCACCGAGTTTGACAAGTTGCACGTTCTTGTGAGTTGTCCTGGCGCACCGCCCTAGCCTTCCCTAATTTCTCGCCCAGCCCTACTGCCAGGAGAGCGTCAACGTCATGACGGCGTACGCGGCAATCGTCCTCCTGAGGGTACGTGCGCCGTTTCGCGGTGATAGCAGTCTAACTGACCCGCATTCATTAGCTCCTCCGCGTTTCGACGCTGCCCGACAGTGCTGCCGAACAGATTCACGGCATCATTTCTAGTGCCGCCGATGCTTACCAGCACGCACACTTACCAGGCTCCGTCATAGACTCCGCTGCATACCATGCTCGCTTCCTCCGCCGCTTGGTGGCAGAGGACGTAGAGCGGGCACGCCAGCATCTTGATCGCAGCGGCTACCGGCAGGATGGGTTGTTCGCACAATGTTCGTTTTCTTTTCGCATCGCTATACGTTGCGGCTGCAAGGCTGACACGCCCTCGATATAGCACTCCCCCCGCTTCGCACGGCGCAGTCATCCAGCGCGCAACACCTGCCGCAATCGGACTTCTACTCGCTGCCGCGCCCGGGCCACTCGCACGCGCACCAGTCCTCGGCACTGCCCCCGGTGTCGATGCTCCAGGCCCCGAGCCACCACCTGTCCGGGTTCGCGCCCCACGGCGGCAGCAGCCCCATGGACATGCGCCCGAGCGGCGTCCCGCACGGCGCCGCGGCATACCCCCCGCCCGCGCAGCCCGCGACCGCGTCCGACGACCACTACTGGTACTACATGCACGGCCAGCTGAGCGAGTTCCCGCGCGCGGACGTCGTGTCCTCGGGCGCCGGGTTCGCGGGCGGCAGCCCGCCGCTCGCCGACTTCAGCTACCCGTCCGCGTCCGCGTCCAGCCAGCACCGCGACGCGATGTACGCGCAGGGCTTCGGCGGGTACTCGGCCCACAGCCGGCCCGCGCAGTACCTCCCGCCCGTGCAGTCGTTTGGACACAGCGCGTACGATACCTCGCGCTGAAGGAGCTACCCCGTCCTCTCCTCTGCTCTCCCGCGCGCCGCCTCTCTTCTGGACTCTCTGGACTCTCTGAGTGCCCGAGTCTCGCTTCTTGGTCGGACGGCTCCCGTCCCCGTCCCCGCCCGTGTCCTTGCTCGTCTCCGCCCCGTCCTCGCATCGCTTTGTAGGAATGTAATCTCGCACGCGCCGCCCGCTGTACCCTAGCCCCTTCTTCACCGCCCTCTCCTGCCATGCCTACCGTACCGTGATGGTCGCCCCACCCCTCTCGCCCGCCTCCGCCATGCCCTCCCTCCATATACACCATACACCATACACCTACACATATCCGTAAGCGTACCCCGCCTCCCGGTCGCGTAGTAGTGCCGCAGTTTCGCGCATCGCAGTATCGCAGTTACCAGTATCGTCGCTTTGTTAGTCGCATGTACAACACGCCTGTTCTGTTACAGCTCCCGATCGATATCGTGCACCTCTGTCCGAGTTCGAATTTGCCTGCTTTCGCTTTCGGGTCCGAGAGGGTTTACAAATGGTTTCTGCATCGCGAGGGACGCTCCCGAGCCGAAACCAACGCGGAGCCGGTTCAGAAGCTCACTGTGCACTCTGCACAATGCAAAAGGTTCACCCTATCCGCTACATCCAATACTCCGCCGCTCTCTATCTGTACGTACAACACTGACACAGCACCGTGCGACCCACATCCACCCTGGTACCCAAGATCCTACGAGTCGACCCCGATGTAGAACACGATGACCTCCCTTCCGACCGCGGCGACGATGCGCGGGATGCCGCGGCACGCGACAAAGTCGAACGCACGCACGTACAGCGGGCGCGGCGCGATCTGGAACACGGTCGGCTGCGCGTGCACGTACGCGACGTTGTGGACGTGGATGACCGCGCCCTTGGCGGGGCTGCTCGTCGACACCGCGAAGTAGTCGGGGTACGTCGGGCACCACCTGCAAACACCCCGCTCCATCAGCCTCCGTACAGCACAGTAGCACAGCGCGAAACGAAGTAATGGGCGCTGCCCACGGCCGCTCCACGCAGTGCGTCGCCAAGCCGCGCCGGAGGCAGTCGTACGACGCAGGGCCGCGGCGCAGGCGGCCCCGTGCGCGCGCGACGCGGACGAGAAGCAGGGACGTGGGACGGGCGTACCTGAACTGGCTGCCGCCCTCGGCAAAGCTCGTGCCCGTCACGGAGGGCTTGCCCCCGGCGAGCGTGCCCATGTCCCACAGCGCGAAGCGCGAGCCGTACGCGGCACCCACGCTGTTCCGCGCGTCGGAGGGGTCGTGGGCGAATACGCAGAGGATGCGCGCGTGCAGGATCGGGCGGGGGAGCGTCGGCGGAAATAGGTGTCGGGGATGTGAAAGGCAAAGTCAGCGAGCGGCATCTTGGCATGAACGCACGAGGGGACCGGGAGAAGGTACGGGGGAAGGAAGGAGGGAAGGGTAGATGGATGAACGTGCACTCACAAATCAGCAGAGGGATCCCGCCGCCACGCGACGGACCCGGACCACTTCGCGGATGGGCCGGCAAGAGAGTCTGCGAGCGCGCGGGGTTCGACGAGCTCGACGACACTCGAGTTGCGCCAGCTGTCCTGTTCGTTCTCGTCCGGGTCGGAGCGCCAGTCGGTGAGGAAGATCGAGCCGCGGCAGTCAGACACGAGCAGCTCCTTGCTTGTCGACGGGTGCGCGTTCACGCTTGTGAGCGGGTGCGGGAACGAGATGACGTACGCCGTGGGTTGCGGGCGGGAGGGTGTGCTAACCCCAGGGGATGGTGGTGAAGTGAGGTCGATGGAGGGGTGGAGGTCCCACACCATGAGCATCTTGTCGTCTACGGGCGTGTGAGCGCCCCGTGGAGAGGGTACTTAGAGCGAAGCCCATAGCTCACCTGATACCGTCGCGACATATCGTGAGCTGTCCTCACTCCGTCCCCCACAGAAGGTCATGTCATTGACTTTGCCATGGTGCCCGCTCAGCCCACCCCCGAACGGGAAGATCTCCTCTTCTTCGGAAGATGACTTTGACAGAAGGTACAGGCTGAAGTCCGCGCCAGCTGCAGCAAGCCTATGTGATGATTAGCACGCGTCGACGCGTCTCGGTACGCGTACTCACTCTATTGACCAGTCGTCGGTGGACGAGGGGGAGCTGACGCGCGATGACCAGGCCAGAGCAGTTATGCGAGATCCGACGTGGAAGTTCGCTATTGTTTTGCAGGATGTTTCTGTCTGGGCAGGGCCTGGGATGATGAGTCCGTGCGGGCCGGAGTGCGTGTGCCACTTACAAGCAGCAGGATCTCGACCGAGTGCGCGCCTCCGACCGCGATGAGGTCCGCCGCGTCGTCTTCGTAGCACGCGCGCACAGTGTACACCTCCGTTCCATGCGAATGTCGTACGTCCATGGCGAGAGCGGTGCAGCAGGAGACGGAGGAGGCAGGTTGGGACGCGCGGGGAGCACGTGCGGGAGCTTCTTGGCGTGTGTTTACGCTTGTTAGGATCGCAAGGCGATGGACAACAGGGCCAAACACTGCCTTCTCTCCTTCCTTTTCGATGGCGCCGCCGCAGAACAAGTTCCCAAATCCGCTCATCTTCCTCGGAATCTCCGTCCTCTCCTTCGCCACCTTCTACGCGACCATCAAGTACAGATCCGTCACCTACCCCGCCTCTGCTCAGCCCCGCCAGCACGACAATCCCCTCATCCCTCCGCGTCATAAAGACTAGGCTGCTTCTGCTGTCCGTACATCATGCCCGCTATTGTTGACAAAATCGCCGAGGCGCTTCACCTCAAGAAGCACGAGTCTGGCCATCCCGAATCTAGCACCTCTCACGACGCGTCTGCTGCTCCTGCTACGTCTGCTCCTGCTGCACCGAAGAGCCAGATATTTGATCATGAGAAGGTGAAGGTGTTCTTCGTCCTTGGCGGTCCTGGCGCGGGTGAGGCATCCCATAAAAGTCCAATCAGTGGAGGTTGAGCTATATCTGGCATCAGGCAAGGGTACCCAGTGCGCGAATCTTGTGAAGGACTTCGGCTTCGCCCACCTGTCTGGTATGTGACATCATCAACCCACGGGGACCGACTGTTAGCTCACACGCACATAACTATCTGAAGCTGGTGACCTCTTGCGTGCGGAGCAAAACCGTGAAGGCTCCGAGTTCGGAGAGCTCATTCGCAAGTACATCCGCGAGGGCCAGATCGTGCCTATGGAGATCACCATCAAGCTCCTCGAGAACGCCATGCGCGAGGAGCTCACCAAGCCTCACACTGGTGAAGGCTGGGAGAACGGTCGCGGTCGTTTCCTCATTGATGGGTTCCCGCGTAAGATGGACCAAGCTCTGAAGTTCGATGAGGACGTACGTTGTCTGTCGTTTGCACACGTCGATCGTGACCCTCATAATGCGGCGCCATGACAGGTTTGCCTGTCGACCGAGGTCTTGTTCTTCACGACGACTGAGGAGGAGATGTTGAAGCGCTTGCTCGAGCGTGCCAAGACGAGCGGTCGTGAGGATGACAATGAGGAGAGCATCCGCAAGCGTTTCCGTACGCCAACCGCCTTCGTCTCTGGTATGCTGCTCATGTGCCGTTTTCAGGCGTTTACAAGGAGCAGACCATGCCTGTTATCGAGCACTACAGCAAGGAGGGCAAGGTCGCAACGGTGCGTCACCCGTGCAGAGCAGCTTACTGCACATACTGATGGCATATCCAGATTGACGCGACGGCTACCATCGAGGATGTGCACGAGAAGGCCAAGGAGATTGTCACGAAGATCTTCGCTGGCGAGGTTGGCCGTAACGTCACTGCCTAAGAAGGGCAGAAGTGAGGACGATCTACATGGATACCCAGCGGACAATACTAGAAATAACGCAGCATTGGTTTTCGGCACGTGTAATATTCCGGAGCAAACCTCATGATAATACAAACGACATCTCTACTTCTACAGCGTGTATTTCCCTTTCTTCTTCAACACAACATCCGGGTATATGGAATCAAGCGTACAACGCGAATCCGGTCTGGTCGTTCATGGGCGTCGCGGCCGTGCATGTTGCCTTGCCGCCTGGTGGGATGGTCAAGATGTCGCCGTCTGCGCACACGAAGTGCGCCCGCTCGTCCGTGTCATCCTATCAAAGTTTGGTTGCGTTCAATGTCTCTATGGGAGGAACAGCTTACCGGATCCCACTCCCATCCGCCGCATCGTATGTATTCCACCACTGTCGGGCCGTCCCCCTCCGCGACAATGCTCCCGTCCTCCGCGTACCGCAGGCCGATATGAGCCCCCTCCTGATAGGCCGCTGTGAGGACAGCAATAGACTTTTCTGAAAACGCCTTGCGCGTTTCCTCTGAGTCCATAGTGTACTTCGGGTCGGACATCGGCCTCACGAGGATCAAGTCCAGAGCAGCCGTATGCTCCTCAAGCACGTCCTTCCCCTTCGGCGTGATCCTAAACGCCGGCTCCAAGCGGTCCACATTCACCGTCGACAAGAAGTACGCAAACGGGCCGACGAGGTCCACGATCGGGTCGTCCTCCGAGCTCGCCTCGTGCGGGACGAACCTCCCCTCCTTCGCGTCGTACACCTCGACGACGCCGGGGCCGGTGCGCGGGAAGAGCTTGACGGAGGCGTAGTACCAGCGCGCGATGTTCTGCATCGCGGCGGTCTTGAAGCGGCCGATGCTCGGGTCCTCCGCGCGCAGCGCCTCGGAGTCGTGCAGGATCGACGCGTGCAGCGCGGTCGACGCGACGACCGCGGAGATCGAGACCTGTGGCGGCACCGCTGGGGCCTTCGCTGGGTGCGCGGCGTGTGGCGGGGAGATAACGTTCACGGCGAGGTTGAGCGGGACGGAGCGGTGGTTGCCCGAGACGAAGGCGCGCACGGACTTGAGCTTGTACTGCACGGGGTCCTCATCCGGGATCGGCGGGAACAGCGAGGAGTAGAGTGCGTTCGCGGTGCCTGCGGGAACGAGCGCGAGGTGTATCCTGGGCAGCGGCTTGCTGGTCGGGGTGTTGTTCAGCTCATTGATGAGCTCGTGCAGCGTGCCGTCTCCGGAGCCCAGGACGACAGACAGCGGCTCGCCATGCTCCTCCGCCGCAGCGAGGAAGTCTGCGACGATCTTCCCGGCGTGGCCCGCGCTCTCAGTCGCGACGACTTTGTCGGGGGAGATCTTGTGCTCGGCCAGAAGGGGCAGGACATGATCGTCGAAGAGGGCCTTCGCGGAGTGGTCGCCGCACACGGGGTTGTAGATAACGAGGACGGGCATTTCCACGGTGCGTCCCTTTCAGCTCTCTGATCCTACGGCCAATAAGTGGAATGTCGCCCATGATTTATAGCACACTCGCCTGGACGAATGAGAGCGTCGTGGTGAGTAGTGAAGCAGATGGATCGATGGATGGCTTCATAAGCGTAAACCATTTATTCCCGCTCGCCCGCTAAGATCCCCATCTGCTCCCGATCTCATCGCCACCCTATTCTCGATCAGATCCCTGTATAGATCGCCCGCAATACCTATCTTATCTTATCTACTAGCAGCGTACCGAATCGACTCAGCAGGGACGACGGCGGCCCGCGAGCCTTGGACGGCCTCACGCATGTTCCGTCTACTCTCCAGCACCGTATCCCGCTCTTACACTCGGTCTACACCGTCGATTCGCACCATGGCCTCAGCCCCTGTATTCAAGCCTTTCAACCTCGCTCTCATTCAGCTTGGGCAGGTCGGACCTGACAAGGATGGTGCGTGCATACGCTCACGCGACGGGTATCGATACATACTCATATGACGCACGGGGGAAGCCAACCTCAAGCATGCAAGGGAGATGATCAAGAAGGCTGCGAGCGGCGATAACGGCGCGAAGCCTAAGCCTGAACTCGTCGTTCTGCCCGTGAGCTCGGTGTACGTCTGAGCCGTGCTGCAAAGCTGATGTCATTCCCGTCCAGGAATGCTTCAACTCGCTCTACGGCCATACGCACTTCCCCGTCTATGCAGAGACGATCTCGTATACACCAGGAAAGCCGTACGATATTGCCTCGTCTGAGAGCCAGTCCGTCAAGATGCTCTCTGCCGCCGCCAAGGAGGAGGGTGTCTGGCTCATCGGAGGTACGCTCGCTGCCTCGATTCATGGCGTAGAGCCTCATAGAGATCAATGGCCATCTAACACCCATTCTGCCAGGATCCATCCCGGAACGTGAGGCAGGCACGGGCAACCTTTACAACACCGCTACAGTCTACTCGCCACAGGGTAGGTTTTCCCCGCTCACGCGATGAAAGCAAGCTCACGCCGTGTGCAGGCGAGTTGGTCGCGATACACCGGAAAGTCCACCTCTTCGACATCGATATCCCAGGAAAGATCAAGTTCAAGGTCAGAGGCTCGGCACCGGTGCCATCCAACTCTGTTTTACATATTGGTACAGGAAAGCGAGACCCTGACCGGAGGGAACACGATCAACCAATTCGACACAGGTGAATGCTAGCGGGTTCGCCAGCTCATACCGGGAGCTCACCCAGAGCGCAGAATTTGCCCGCATTGGATTGGGGATCTGCTATGACGTCCGCTTCCCTGAGCTCGCCGCCACTAATGCCCGGAAAGGTCTGTCCATATGCTGTTGTACGAGACACTTGCTCACCCGATGTTTCTTCTAGGATGCCATGTGTTGATCTACCCCAGTGCATTCAACACCACGACGGGGCCTCTGCACTGGGAACTATTGCAGCGCGCGCGGTACGTATACGAGGCTTCGAACGTGAGATCTTGCCTGAACGATCGTCGCAGCGCCGTGGACAACCAAGTGTATTTCTCTATGTGCAGTCCGGCCCGCGACCTCAGCCAGAACTACCACGCGGTGAGTACTACAGAAATTCTGACTTGCGACGAGTTCACTGAGGCAGTATCCAGTGGGGCCATTCGATGGTGGTCGATCCAATGTAAGGAGCAGTCTCGACGCAGAGAACCGAGCTAACCAGATCTGAGCAGGGGCAAGGTGGTCGCAGAGACGGAGCATGACGAAGACATCGTGTACGCGCACATTGGTGAGGGCGCTAGCCAGGCAGCACCCAAGATTCGAGAAGAGTCGGCGAAGGCTGACAGAAAGCATGACAGATCCCAAGACGTTCGAGGAGGCGCGTGCGGGGATCCCGGTCACGACGCAGCGGCGGTTCGACGTGTATCCGGATGTGAGCAAGGGGTTGTAAGCGTAGTACGACGTGTAGCAGGGAGCAGAGCGGTGTATAGCCTGACAAACGAATGCTTGCGTGCGGTGAAGGCGGTGGATGAGCTGCGATCGGATGGGCTGCGCTGCCCAAAGCGGGGGGCGCCCGCCAGAAACGGGTGATGGGAGGGCGGAAGGTTCGAGCAGCTTCGACGCCCTTCGATCGGGCACGCTGCTTTTATCGCTCAAGCCCTCCGCGCCCTCCGTCTCCCTCTCCGTCTCATCCTCCCTCGACTCCCATCCCTACCCTCCACCGACACCCCCCACGCCCTCCTGACGACCCAGACATGGTCAAGGAAACGTACGTTGAGCAGACTCACCCAGCCCGATCGCCCCATCTGATCCCACTGCAGCAAATTCTACGATCTCCTCGAGGTCTCCCCAGATGCCTCAGAAACCGACCTCAAGAAAGCCTACCGCAAAAAGTATGTCCAGCTGCCCCCATCATCCCTAGCCCTGATCGTATTTAACCGTCGCGTTCCAGGGCGCTACGACTGCACCCAGACAAGGGCGGCGACCCGGAACTCTTCAAGGAAGTGACCCATGCGTACGTCATTCCCTTCGTCAGAGATTGCGTTCCCGACTAACCTCCTATATTGCGCCCACGCTCAACCAGATACGAAATTCTTTCCGACCCCCAGAAGCGCAGTGTATACGATGCACGAGGAGAGGCAGGCCTTAGCGATGCGGGTGGCATGGGTGGCATGGACCCACAAGTACGCGTATATTCATTTTTCGCACCAGTGGCGTGTCCTGACAAAAATGTTATAGGACCTCTTCAGCCAGCTATTCGGTGGTGGAGGATTCTTCGGCGGTGGCGGCCCCTCGCGCTCGCCCGGCCCCCGCAAGACAAAAGACCTCGTCCACCGCATCCACGTCACGCTCGAAGACCTCTACAAGGGCAAGACGACGAAGCTCGCGCTCACCCGCAACGTCATCTGCGCAAAGTGCTCCGGCAAGGGCGGCAAGGAGGGCGCCGTCCGCCAGTGCACGTCCTGCTCCGGCCGCGGCGTCAAGATCACGCTCCGCCAGATGGGCCCGATGATCCAGCAGCTCCAGCAGCCGTGCGACGACTGCAACGGCACGGGCGAGATCATCAACCACAAGGACAAGTGCAAGCAGTGCAACGGCAAGAAGGTCATGGCGGAGAAGAAGATGCTCGAGGTCCACATCGACAAGGGCATGAAGGGCGGCCAGACGATCACCTTCCGCGGCGAGAGCGACCAGGCGCCGGGCGTGACGCCAGGAGACGTGGTGATTGTTATCGAGGAGCGGCCGCACGAGCGGTTCAAGCGCCAGGACACCGACTTGTTCTACGAGCAGGAGGTGGATCTGCTCACCGCACTCGCTGGTGGCCAGTTCACGATCCGGCATCTTGATGACCGCGCACTCGTTGTCACCATTCCCCCTGGAGAGGTCCTCAAGCACGGTAAGTGATTTGTTGAAGTTCGAATCAAGCGGATTATTCATCTCCTCGCAGACGATCTCAAGGTCATCCACGGCCAGGGTATGCCCTCACAAAGGCATCACGAGCCCGGCGATCTCTTCGTCCGGATATCTGTCAAGTTCCCCGACCACATCGACCCCACCGTCATCCCCCTGCTCGAGCAGGCACTCCCGCCGCGGCAACCCGTGGAGAAGTTCCCCGCGAACATCGTGCTGGACGAGGTCGAGCTGGACGAGGTCGACCAGCGGCAGCGGGAGCGCGCGTCCGCAGAGGACGCGATGGACGAGGACGACGACCAGCCGCGCGTGCAGTGCGCGAACCAGTAGAGAGCGCGCGCGGGGCGATAGAGAGGCCCGGGGTTGATGTAGGATGTCGCTGTTTGTCGATCGCTGTTGCATTGTCTGCTGCATACCTTTCCATTTCATCCGTATTTTACGTCGCTTAGTAGCAACACTCGCTAGACTCTGTGACAGTACACTGTGTTATAGCGCAACATTGGTACCATCATGAATGGACATGCTCTCGGACGTGAACGCGTGTATCTTGCCAGCAAAGCCAAGCTTGAGAGGAGAGCGCAGGAGGTATGTACTTGGTCTTGCGAAGAGGATGTGGCGGGCCGAGAGACGCGATCGTCTGCGGCCGTTTCGGGCAAGGGAGCAGGCGTCTGGTCAGGCAGTCGCCGCTGCGTGAACTCGAACGGCTCTGACGGGTCTCACCCCTCCTTTCCCCACCTCGCCCACGCTCGCCCCCGTCTGCGGCACATCCTCGCTCTTTCCCGCCCAGCGCGCTCCAGGGACACTCGCACCATGGCCCGCGCACGACGCCGCTCCGGGAGGACGCAGAAGACGCCGGACACCGCAGGCGCTACCGATGACGACTCGCAGACGCAGCCCGTGAAGGAAGGTGAGGAGGAGAATCAGAACGAGACCGAGAACGCGCGCGACGAGGACGACACCTGCCCCGCGTGCAAGGACAAGCCGGTCGAGGGCGAGCAGATTGCGGCGGACAAGGAGCAGTGGGTCCGCTGCGACGCGTGCAAGACGTGGTTCCACTGGCGGTGTGTCGGCGAGGGGGGCGACCTCGACGCCGTAGGCAAATGGTCAGTACTCGCCCTCTTATAGTGCTCGCCTGTATGCCCCGTGAGGACCCTCTCGGTTAAAGCTCGTATGTCCTCTCCTGCCAGGTTCTGCCGGCCTTGCCTAGACGCGGACCCCGCGCGGGTGATCACCATGAAGCCCCCCGCGCGCAAGTCCGCGCGGAAGAAGACGCAGCGGGACTACGCGGGGCTCAACGCGGGCAGCGAGGCGGACCCGACGCGCTTCCTGCGCATGATGGAGGGCAAGGTCATCAAGCGCGACCCGTTCGCGCGCATGCCCGGCAGCGCGGTCGGCGTCGAGTGGCTGGAGGGCGACGAGGGCGCGATGAAGGAGCCCATCCTCGTCGAGTCTGAGGAGGGCCTGGGCATGAAGATGCCCTCTCATGAGTTCACGGTGGACGATGTCGTCGAGGCTCTGGGCGAGGACCACCCGGTGGAAGTCATCGGTGCGTCCGCGTATATGACGGAATGGGCGCGTGTATATGCGCGTCGTAGCACTGAAGCTCATATGTCGTCATATCATTTGCTGCATATGCAGATGTCGCAACACAGTCGAATACTCCAAACTGGACGTTGGGCAAATGGCAGGAGTACTGGAACACAGAGCCCTCAAAGCGCGACAAAATACGCAACGTTATCTCCCTTGAAATATCGGGTACGCCGTTGGCCGACAAGGTCCTCCCACCGCGGATCGTGCGCGAACTGGACTGGGTGGAGAAGTTCTGGCCGAACACGAAGAAAGGGCGCGGCCACAACTACCCGAAGGTGCAGCTGTACTGTCTCATGGGTGTCGGGGGTGCGTGGACCGTAAGTTGCTGGGGACCGCCTGTGCTCCGTGAAGCTGATCCGGCTATCCTAGGATTGGCACATTGACTTCGCGGGATCCTCGGTATACTATCACATCCTGAATGGCTCCAAGGTCTGTCCCAGTTGTATGCCAGTCGGTATACCGGTACGACAGTCATTCATCCTTGACAGGTCTTCTACTTTATCCGACCTACCCCGGCGAACTTGGCCGCTTACGAGCGGTGGTCAGGAACCGAGGTCCAGAATCACTCGTGGCTCGGCGACATGTGCGACGAAGTGTTCAAGGTTGAGCTAAAGACCGGCAATACAATGATCATTCCTACGGGATGGATACATGCGGTGGTAAGCCTCCGTCTCCCCGCATTCAATGTGTATCAATTGATCTGTGTTCTATAGTACACACCCATCGACACGCTGGTGTTTGGAGGCAACTTCCTGCATTCATACAATGTCCCGACCCGTGAGTGTTTACCAGGACGCAGTGTTCGAACACATGCTCATCGGATGTACCCAGAGCTGCGCGTGCGAGAGATCGAGATCGCAACGCATGTCCCGAAGAAGTTCAGGTTCCCTCTGTTCGCAAGGTATGCCCATTGCTGTATTACGGTTACACAGTGCACTGACATCGGTGCAGACTGTGCTGGTATGCGGGTGAGAAGTACCTGCGCGATCTCAAGGCGAAGGAGGAGTTCTCCCCCCGAGTCCTGGAATCTGTCGAAGCCCTCGCCGAGTTCCTCGTGTCCGAGGCGCGGACGATTGAACGGGGGAACGATACCGCGAAGCGCCAGGCGAAGGAGGAAGTCCCCGGAGACCGAATCAAAGACGCGCCCGCCCTCGCACGAGAGCTGCGCTGGCGCGTACGGCACGCCGCTGGGTACTCAAGCGACGACGAAGGCCGGGGTGCCCGGAGAACTAAAGGCGCAGCCAACGGCGAGGGTGCGACGAACGGTAACGGCACTAAACGCAAGCGCATCGCCATGGAGAGCAGCGAGGACAGCATCGAGCTCTTCCGCAACTTCAGGCGGCCGTCTTGGGACCGGGTGGAGGAGCGGCCCACGGAGCGGGAGAGCGCGGTGCAGAGGGCACGGAGGCCGGACACCAAGTCACGGGACTGGGCTCAGGTGTGGACGCACGGGGACGGCGAGGGGCAGGAGGACGGGGAAGAGGTGCGCGTGGAGCGGAAACGAGACGTGATCGTCAAAGTGCGCAAGACGGCGAAGGGGTTGGAGAGGCAACGGGTGGAACGAGTTCTGGAGGACTGGGTGTGGCAGGCAGGACCCTCCTCAGCTTCATCCTCGGCACCAAATTCGAAGCGAGAGCCCGCAGAGGTTGCCGGGAGGCCTGCGGAAGATCAGCCAGCTCCGACTGCGGCCAAGGATGAGCCGATGGATCAGGACTCGGTAGTGCCAGCAGCCTCTCCGCCTGCCCCAGCAACGAGCGCGGCGAAGGAGGACAAGGCGGACGGCGAACAGGGGAGCGCGCCAGGAGAGTAGGTTGGTGTGATAGGTTTATAGTAGTATCATTATTGGCTGTCGCAGATGTGGCTGTATATATCGCACCTCACCGCTCGTACACGACGTTCACGGGGCACATCGTAGAATGCGGGATGTGGAGATGTGAGACCGCGCGTGGGGAGGAGTCGAGCCGAGGACATGAGCGATGGACAGCTGAGTGCGGGTCGGAGGAGACGATCATCCACCGACAGCGCCGGCTGTGCGACCTCTCTTCTCTCCTCCGTCCACCGCCCTCCCCGCCTCCGCCTCCGTCTTTCTCTCATTTTGCTGATCTTCGTCGCTGCTGCTCTTGCTATCGGTGTCTGTGCTTGTATATCGCTTTCGTCACGACCATCCAGCCCCCGGTGAACGCGATGTCCGACCAGCAAGACCAGCAACAGCTACCCTCGTCTCCCACAGACAGGCAGTCCCGTCGCCAAGGCCTTCTTCCCAACGGCCAGCCGTGGAACAGCCCCCCTCTTTCTGCCCAGGACGCAGGCCCCTCTCCCGTGCAGGGCGGGCCTCCCGGGCACGATGACTGGCAAGATCCGCCAAACGGTCAAAATGGGCAGGATCACTGTGAGCCTAATCACGCCTCAGGCCGCGCTCCGACGTCCTGACCGCCTCCTCCCACCCCAACGCTACTCTCGCGCGTGAACAGCGACCCAGCCGCTCATGCTGCACCAGAACCGCTCCGTGCCGACCATCAATACCCAGATCCCGTATGATCAGTATGGAGAGCATGACACCGTCCCTCCATTGCCCCCGCCGTATGACCCAAACAGCGTCGCAGACCAGTTTGGCAACATGCATATCGGCCAGCGCGGGCCCCCCTCGCGCGGCCCGCCCGTAGGCGACCCCGTCCCCCGCGCAGGCACCTCCATGTCCATGCGCTCCATGCAGTCCATGCAGTCACCCCAGCGGATGGCCCCGCCAATGGGCGGCGGCCTGCCCTTGTCTCCCGACCAAATGCGTCGCTATCCTCCGGGGCGCGTCGACAACTCCCTGCGCTCGAATTCGGTACACTCCGGAGGTAGCGGGAACAGCGGCTACGCGAGTATGTACAGTGAGGGGCACGACTCGCTCCCGCACGACGCGTCCGTAGAGACGGACGGCACGAGCATATACTCGTACGAGGACCCCATGTTCCAACCCGCACCTAACGGCTACGCCCACGGCGGGTACCCGCCCCCGCCCCCGGGCTGGCAAGGACGCGGCCCGCAGCCTCAGTACAACGTCTCGCCTCCTCCGAATGACTTCAACCACCTCTACGCGGCTGCATCAGATGTGCTCGGTATGGGCCCACCTCCTGGTGGAGCCCCGCCGCCCCCACCGATGAACCAACAGTATGCCCCAGGGCCGTCTGCGTCACCGTACCCGCCTCCGGGGCCTTCACGCGGACCGTACCCTCCGCCTGGCCCCTCTGGTTCGCCTTACCCCCCACCCGGGCCCTACGGAGGCTATCCGCAAGGCCCCGGGCCGATGCCGGCCAGCCAATCTGTTCCGTACCTCGGTGCTGGACCATACCAGCCTGGTCCCCCCGGTGCCTACCCCGCAGGTTCACAAACCAGTCTGACGAGAGGACCGTCCAACGCGTCTTCCTTCCAATCAAGCCTCCCGCCACAAGAGGAACCAGACTTCGAGATGAATCGGCCGCGCCTGAACCGCTCCGAGACCACCGCCTCCGTGAATCTGCGCACGCAAAAGACGAAGGCGATCGACCTCAGCGCGCCGCCCTACACCAAGGAGTACATCGACCAGTACCGCCAGCGTATCAAGGACGACCCCGATCCGGAGGCGCAGTTCCAGTACGCGAAGTATCTGATCGACGCGGCGAAGAAGATCGGGCAGGACGCGAAGGAGCAGCGCGGGCTCCGCAAGTACCGCGACTCGCTCATCACCGAGTCCCTTAAGGTCATCCGGAGGCTCGCCACGCAGGGCCAGCCGTACGACGAGGCACAGTTCTTCCTCGCCAACTGCCACGGCACCGGTATGCTCGGGCTGCAGGTCGACCACGAGCGCGCCTACCACCTCTACTTGCAAGCTGCGAAACAGAACCACCCCGCTGCGTGCTACCGCGTCGCTGTCTGCAACGAGATTGGCGCGGGTACGAAGCCTGACCCCCAGCGTGCGGCCGCGTTCTACCGGAAAGCTGCTTCTCTCGGCGACACGGCGGCGATGTACAAGCTCGGTGTCATCCTGCTCCGAGGGTTGCTCAAGCAGCAGCCCAACCCGCGCGAGGCGATTGGCTGGCTGCGGCGCGCAGCAGAGCAAGCCGACGAGGAGAACCCGCACGCGCTGCACGAGCTCGCGATGCTGTACGAGAACCCGAGCGCCGGCGTCGTGCCCCACGACCCCGCGTACGCCAAGGACCTCTACACGCGCGCAGGCCACCTCGGGTACACGCACTCGCAGTTCAAGCTCGGGCAGTGCTACGAGTACGGCACGCTCACGTGCCCGGTCGACCCGCGGCGGTCGATCGCGTGGTACACGAAGGCTGCGGAGAAGGGGCACGCGGAGGCGGAGCTCGCGCTCAGCGGCTGGTATCTCACCGGCAGCGAGGGCGTGCTCAAGCAGAGCGACTCGGAGGCGTACCTGTGGGCGCGGCGCGCGGCGAACAAGGGCCTGAGCAAGGCGGAGTACGCGGTCGGGTACTACGCGGAGGTCGGCATCGGCGTGAAGCAGGACATCGAGTTCGCGAAGCGGTGGTACATGCGTGCGGCAGGTAAGTTCCAAAGCATTTATCCCGTGTCTACAGCGTTGCTCACCGCACTCGATTACTTTAGCGCAAGGAAACAAGAGGGCGATGAACCGGCTGACCGAGATGAAGCGGAACGGAAACAAGCGGGCGAACATGGCCCGGCCGACGCGTCAGGACGCGAAGGACGAGTGTGTGATTGTATAGCGGCGGGTGTCCTGCTCTGCTGATCGAACTTTGTGGGTGCGCGGGATGGGCTGGTTGTGTTCGCTGCTGGTGTACTTCTCTCTCTCAGTCTCCCGTCGGGTCGATGGTCCTCGATCTTATCTAATCTCCCGAGTGTGGCACTACGACATACGTACTACTCTGTACAAACTCTTAATCCGACCCATATACCTCCCTCCGCTTCGCGTCTCGGAAACCCTTCAAAACCTCTCAATTTCTCCTACCGAACGCGTGCAATGGCTGAACAAGAAGTACGCACGCACGATGCGCCCCCGATCGCTGCGTTCGGGCGCGGTGGCGCATGAAAGACCGTACTCACCTCGCGTGCTGCAGGTGTCCCTGCTCGAGTACCTCGACCTCTCGCAGCTGACGTGCCTAAATGAGTCGGAGGAACACACCCTGAAGTCCATCGTCGCGGACAAGAAGCTCAACTCAGGCAGCGCGTATGCTCTGAGCGACGCGGACGAGCAGCTCCTCATCAGCCTCCCCGTACGTCCGCCACTCATCCTGCCGCGTCTCAGTCTCTCACACTCGTCCATTTTCCCTACCCAAACGCCTAAATTGCCCTCCTTGTATTGCCGCGCTGCTCCTTAATCGCGCCACCCCGCCCTTCAGTTCAACCAAGCCGTGAAAGTGCGCTCGATCGCGATCCGGAGCACGTCCCCCGAGCAGGCGCCGCGCACGCTGCGGCTCGTGACGAACAAGCCCGCGCTGAGCTTCGACGACGTCGAGGACGGCGCGAGCGTCCTCCAGGAGCTCGAGCTCTCCGCGGACGACGTGCGCGAGGGCCGCCGCGTCCCGCTCCGCTTCGTGCGCTTCCAGTCCGTCAACTCGCTCCATGTGCGTCTCCCTTCTCCCTTTGCCTTTAGTGCGTAGGGGGTGCAGGTGTAGGCGTGGATGTGACTGTGGGTTGCTGATGAATGGGCGGGGCAGATATTCGTGGTGTCGAACCAAGGTGGCGAGGACGAGACGCGGATCGACTCGATCGACGTGTTCGGGATGCCGCTACTGTGCGTACTCTCATTCCCACCATTCGTCTGCGGCGAGCTTAACGCGGCTGAATTTACAGCGGAGCGAGGGACGTGAGCGGACTGAAGAAGGTCGAGGATGAATGATCACGATACCAGCGCACGAGCGAGCAAAGAAAACACTGGGTAGAGGCACGACTGCTGTGTACGAGGACGGGACCCTGTAGAGCATACAACTGTACCACCGAAAAGAATACCTGACGCCACACACATCTCAACCCCGGTTTAGGATACGAATGAGTGAAGGTAATATTTTACAATACGCTATACACAAAGCACAAAGAGAGCACCGAAAGCGCAGAAAGAACCCGCCACCTACTTCCCGTCAATCTGCAGCCACATACTCCACCGCCTCCGCGCCTCCTCGTCGCCCTCGAACACGAAGTTCACCGTGCGCACCTCCACAAAGCCCTCCTCCACGCTCGGCTCCTCAAAGTCCGCGCGGAAGCCCGTGAACGCGCTGTACGGCACCAAATCGCGCTTGGGCTGCGCGTGTCCCCCGTGCGTTCGGTGAGCAGCGTTCCCGACCTGACAGGGACAATGCAGGGTAGCTCACCTGAGACGCGGCGAGCGCGGGCGGGAGGTTGAACGTGCGGTACAGGTTGTTATGCCACGCCAGCTCGATCGAGTCCGCAAAGTAGATGCACCTGGGATCAGGGATCCGGGACCGCCGGGGACGCGGTCAGCGATGCGCGTCGCCCGGGCAGGAGATGCACGGTTGAATTACCTTATGGGTACTTTGTGCTTCTTCGCGAGCGTCACGTAGAACTTGCGCGTCGCCTTGTCGCGGTTCGTGTTATCTACCGGTCATATGCAGTCAGCCATCTGCAGTCTACGCGCCCGTGGCCAGGTGGATTCGCGCTCACCAACGACGACGCTCTTGCCCTCCCCGAGCGCCTGCTCGGTCGCCTTGACGCACTTGTCTCGCGTCTTGAGCGTGTCCTGGTTCACATGCACATACCCCGCCTCGCCAAAGTGCGCGCGGAAGAACGACGACTTGCCCAGCGCAGGGTAGCCCACGAACACGACCACCTCCGGGGCCTCCGCCGCGGGGAGCAGCGGCGGTTCTGCGGGCACTATCCGCGGCGCTGCCGTAACAATTCGCTAGGTTAGTAGCACGCGGGAGAAGAGGATGCGCGCGATTCACCGTCCGTGGGAAGAGAAGACACATTGAAGCCGGGGGTGTTGTATTGGGCTTTAGGGAGGCCAAGGAAGTACTCCTGCGGGTGCGGTGCGGGTTGGATCGCGCGCAGGTAGAGGGGGCGGGGAGAGATCGCCTACCTCGGGCGTCTGGAAGGGGATGCCGATGTTGAGTGCGAGTTTCAGGTCGGTGGAGGAGTGGTCGTTCGATCTGCCAGCAGCGTCGCCGATGAAGTAGGACGCGGACAAATCTGCCAGCTTGTGTCAGCTTGTGCAAACGCCGGGTTAACGAGCGAGGCACATCGAGCACGGACCTATGTGGACGTTGTCCTGGGCAAAGATGCGCTCGAGCTCGTACCACATGCCAGGGATGGGCTTGCGATAGCCATCCTTCTCGGTTGCGGCGAAGAGGCGGAAGGGCACGTCGGGGAGCTGTCAGGTTGGACGGTGGCGGTTAGGAACAGCGCGCGCAATTATTCGGAGGCAGTTGCGCGTACGGCATTCGCGATGAGCGGAATTTTCTTCTTCCAGTCATTTATGAGAGCCTGGGTACGGAGAGCCTGGTTGGTGATGATGACTATAGAGTAGCTGCCGGTAGAAGGGTGCGGTTAGCAGGATGAGAAGGAGAGAAGGAGCGGACATGCCCTTCTTCGTGAACTTGTTTGAGCTTCTTTGGGACTATGGGACGCCACCAGTCAAACTTGGGCGGCGCGCCCTTCTTGGGGAAGATGCCCTGGATGAGGCAGCCATCGAGGTCGAAGGCGGCGACTTTGGGCGAAGGCTTGGGTTCGCCGTTCACGCCGTGCAGACACGAGCGCTTGGGCCCGAGGGCGGGAGTGATCCAGCGAAAGCTGGACGCGGACTCGGCGGAGCTCGACTTGTCAAAGAGCGGAAATACTGGCGGGTTGTCAGTATGACGCGTTCGGCGTTGAGTCGAACGAGGAAAGGTGCGTACGTTTCTGGACTTTACGTGATTGAGGCGGGGGAGAGGACGGCTGTTCGAGGGCGCGTTTCCGAGTGGAGCCTGGAAGATAAGCGGGCGGTTGATTTGGGGCTGTCAATCGCTGCGGGTGCGGTCCCACAGCGGACGATGCCCACCTTCAGCCTGGCCAGACATCGCGCGAGCAGCGACGCGCAGGGGCGGGCAGACGCGTCGGGGAACGAGCAGCACGGTGGCGAACGCGTGCAATACGGTGGCGGGAGGAGAGTGGCGGCGGGACGGAGAAGCCGGGCGATCGGAAGGAGGCAATGAATGACGCGGGCGCGTTGGTGGCGCAGTTTTGGTCGGACGGACGCGTCGCGAGCGCAACAAGATCAAGTCAACACCGCGACCCAGATCGGCACGCTTTATATCTCAGACATACACACCCAGCTCCGCCATGTGCTGCTGAGCCTCACTGTCCTTTCCCTCTGTCATGTCCTCCTCCTACTTCCCCGCCTACCGCGACTCGTCCCCCATCCTCCCCGACGCGTCCCCCGCCCCCTGGCTCCCCCGCGCAAAGGACATGCGCCGCAGACCACTCCAGCTTCGCCAGATCGCCTTCATTGTCGCGACCGTCGCCCTCTCCGTCACCCTCCTCGCCTTCTACCGCCTCCGCGACCCAGCCTATGCCTCTCCAGCTCAGTCTCTAGACATACCCTCTCCTCTCGGGGACCAGGATGTATCATATCGCCCCGCCTTCGACGATGCGCATGCGCACATACCCCACGGACACCATATACCTTCCAAACCGTCAACCACATTACCCTCCGAGGCCGAGCCTTCTCCTGCTGCACCACAGGAACTCGCGTCTGCGCTTCCCGAACCCGACCCTGTCACTTTTGCTCTCATCATGTTCTCAGAAGGCTCCGCCGCAGAAGGCGCCGTTCTCATCAAGGTCCGTCAATCTTCCTTTCTCTCGCCCGGGCCTGTTAGGCACCTCAAGTGCCTAACAGCTTATCCTCATCACTGTAACTGACACAATCCCACACAGTCCATCATCTTGTATAGCTCAAGTCCCCTGGAATTCCACATCATCTGCGACCAGACCGCGCAAGAGTATCTCGAGAAACGCCTCTCCCTCCTCAAGCACCCACAGCATGACATCCTCGTCCGCTTCTACCGCATCCCACACGAGAGCATGGTCGCGCGCATAGACCGCGAAGGTGCCATCAACACCGACCACGCCGCTGGCGTCCGTAAGTCCCCATTGCGTCCCCACCTCACTTACACCAAACGATACTCACCTCGCGCGCGCACCCCCAGCCGGGCTGATGAAGCTCTTTATCCACGAGATCCTCCCCTCCTCCGTCGAACGCGCCATCTTCGTCGACACCGACGCCTTCTTCATCTCCGACCCCGCCCAGCTCTGGGCGCACTTCCGCGCCCTCCGCCCCGGCACCGCGATCGCGATGCCCTCGCACCCAGACCAGTCCGAGCCCGAGTGGCACAACGCGAACCGCATCTGCTCGTGCATCATGCTCCTCGACCTCGCCCGCCTCCGCGCGCTGCGCCTCATGGACTCCGCGCTCTACCACCGCCCCGGCGAGCCCGCCGCGCTCGCGCCCAACGCGTTCGAGGCGATGTTCGGCGTGCCCGTCGAGGCCGGCGGCGGGCGGCTGCGCTACGACGGCGTGAAGCTCGGCGACCAGGGCTACTGGTGGGCGATCGTGAGCCACCGCCCGGACATCTTCGCGCACCTCTCGTACGACTGGGAGGTGTCCGCGTGCCTCATGGACATGTACATGAAGGGCCTCGGCGAGGACGACGCGGACGAGGCGCACGAGGCGCGTGTCCAGGTCCACACCGACGACACGCCCGAGCAGGGCCGCGCGATCCTGCCCAAGATGGTGCACTTGTACGTCCCCCCTCCCCCCGCGCTTGCGTTTGCACTGAGGCTGACGTTGTGTTGCGCGCGCAGCAACTGCCTGGACGGCGTGGACCGCTACTACGACTGGCCGGGCTGGTCCGACCCGCACGACGGGCTCGCGCAGCGCTGGCTCCCCGCCGTGCGCTACCACGTCGGCTACAAGTGGCTCTGGCTCAACCAGCCCGAGTCCAACGCGACGCTCACCCTCAAGACGCTCCACAACACCAAGTTCGCCGACGAGGAGTTTGCGCTCGCCCACACACCCTAAACCTAAGGCCCATCTCATCTACCCACTTACAGTTTCTTGGAAATTCGCCACAGGATTTACAGTACATATACCGCATATATCCTTATCACCTAGAGGACGCGAGACCAAAAGAGCGCGGCTGCACGGTGTGCCCGCCGCACGTTCTACATGGGGGCTGCTGGCATAGCCCCTGGTGCCCATCGGTTACGATGGGTGCGGACTAGAGTTGTACGACCTAGTGATACATTCCTTTATTCTCCGCCGCGCCTGTGCGTGTGCATCTCTACAGTGTATATGTAGTACAACTAATGTGCATGCTCCTATCCACTCTATCCTTGCCTGTCCTTGCTTGTCCCTCCCCCTCCCCCCTTCCCGTGCCCGCTCACGCGTCCCGGGTGTAGTACTCCCGCTGCGAATGCGCGACGGGCACGACGGGCGGGGCGACCTTCGGCTTCGGCCGGTGCGTGTCGACGGCGCCGATGGGGAGCGTGTAGCGCTCCTCGTCGCAGCCGTACGCCTTGGGCGTGAGCTTGATGACGGTGTGCAGCGGGATCTTGATGTACGGCAGGTCCGCCTGGGGCAGGTCGTGGAAGTACGCGTACAGGCAGCGCAGGATCGCCTGGTGCCCGATGATCAGGATGTTCTCCTGCCGCTCGAGCTCCATGATCACCGGCTCGAGCCGCACCACGACGTCCCGGTACGACTCGCCACCTGAACGGCCATGGATGGAGGTGTGTGAGTAACCGACTAGACGCAGGGACGGGGACGGGGCGGCGCACCTCGGTAGCGGTAGTTGAACTTGTCTTCGTCACGGTTGGCGAAATCATCTGGGTACGCTTGCTGGAGAGGAGTCAGCTACGTCTGCATGCTGTGTATTAGCATGGGGCTCACCTCGATCTCTTCGTAAGTCATGCCGTCGCATACACCTGCGTCCAGCTCGTCAAGAGACTTCCAGGTCAGCTTAGTGTATGGCAGATCTTGCGCGGTCTGAATGGTACGCTGGAGCGTAGACGTCCAGACCTAAAGGTTGCCTTGATGAGAGTCGGGAAGGACGGGTGGCAGTTGACAAACTCACCGTCAAGGGAGCGTCACCAATGTTGTCGGTGATCAAGGCCGGCAACGCTCGCGCGTACCGCATGCCTCGTTCAGATAGTGCTGAGTCTCCGCCAATCTTACCCTCCACATTGTATTGGCTCTCTCCATGCTAGATGCAAATATTGTCAGCGTCGCGTTCCCTATATATGCCAAAGTGGCCACCTACCCGCGAGAAGAATATGCTCCTCGGCTTGAGGTGCAAGTTCATAAGATAGAACGCAATCCGACTCTGGAGGTACCCATGGATGTGGCACAGCGTGACCTGGCTCCCGACGTTCTTGATGCGCAGGTACGACAGGTGCGGCTCCGTGATCGTCTCGTACACGGCCTCGTACTCGCGGATGCGGCGCTCGAAGTCCGCCTTCGCCTCCTCGCGCGACATGTCCTTGTAGTCCGGGTCCCCGGACGAGACCTTGAGCGCGACGTTCGCGGCGATGATCGCCGGGTCGTCGCACACGGACTCGAGGAAGATGACGACGATGCCCTTCTCCCTCGCCACGCGCTCTACGATCTTTTGCCTAAGCGGACCGTGTTAGTTCGGAAAGAGCGGGTATCGGGGTCAGCAATACACACCTGCGCGCTGTGGTACTATTTGTCGCATCTGGCGTATGGTGAGAACCAATTCCTCGCTGGAGTCGACAAGAGGCTGCGCCTACCGTGTATGCCAACGTTTCCGCCTTCTTTGAGCCATTGTATGAGCATTTCTAGACTGTCATTCGCGAGTTGGTCTCGAATTCTCGTCGCCTCTGCATTGTCATGGCTGAAGTATGCCGCCCTATGATCTTCACGCTTGCCACTCCTACAAGATCAGTTAGCCATGGTATATGCCAGTCATCAGTTATGGGACGGACTGTTGGGCCTTCTGTCGTGCTCGTGAGCGGCGCAGCTGGCCGACGTTGAACACCTGTCAGGCAAATGTGAGGCACCGCCTGCACGAAGTTAGAGTGTGTTTCAACCTTCACGTCGTATTCCAGCCACTAACATAGCACCATAAATTAGTGGGCCCCTACAATTCAATTCACGAAGCGACGCGCACCTTCAGGTATCGCATCAGCTTGTTACTGAGGTACGACTTCCCTCGCGCGGGGAGCCCGACCTGCAAGCGCGTGAATATCGTAGATGGATCTGCAGCACTATTGCTCAGATCCCACCATGGCGAGAACGATCTTCGCCTCGGAATAATCAGGCTTCGCCCCTGCGCAAACACTCAGAAGGCAGCAATATCACAAGTGCATCCGCCACATACCCTTACCGCCGATCCCGACGACGGACCGCGGGGTAGAGGCCTGGGACATGATGCGGCTCGTCGCATTCGACTGGTCAAACTGCTTGAGCCTGCCGACACACCCAACGGTCAAGCTCTACACAGAAGCCTTCAGCGAGGCGAGCATACATTGGGCCTCCTGCGCCAAACACGGCCGGGGGTGTGCCCACGTCTGCGGCGCCGGGGGAGGTAACAGTGATATCGGGCGAGTGCTTGTGCTTGTGCTTGTGCGCGGCCTCGACGTCCTGGAGGACGCCGTCGACGGCGGCGAGCTCGCGCGTCGTGAGCGGCGGCGCCTTGCTGCCCTGCGGGGTCTGTGTGGCCGACATGGCGGTCGCGCGGGTGCTGGTGGTAGGAGGAGAGGCGGGGGCGGCCTCGAGCTGGGGGTGCGGGGACGATCCGCCTAAGTGATCGGCGCGTGCCCGTTCGGAACGGAGCCGCGCGCGTATTGCTTCCGCTCCTCTCCCTCCTCCAATCCACCCATGGCCTCCCTCGCGTCCTCCATCGCTGGCCAAGGCTTTCATTTCACCGTCTCCACTACGGTGTACATCCCTGACGCGTCTGGTCTTGAAAGTCGCAGCCTGCACGTCTTGTACGAGCTCGACCCACACGTGTATGCAGACCAATACGAGCTTGCGCAGCGTCCTGAATACTCTACCGCGCTCTGGGGCACTACGGATATGGAGAAACCCGTGTCCGCCGTAGACCCACATGGCTCTATACTCCTCCTCACGGCCGACACGTCCGGGCTCAGTCTAGCTCATCTGACGAATATCACGCTCGAAGTCCCTCTGCATGCACGCTACGGCAAGCCTGCAACTGCACACAACGCATCTTACCGCGTTTCTTTGAAGCGGCCCATAGGCTTCTTCGCTGAGAATACGAATAGTGCGTAGCGCGTCCGAATCACTTGCAACGCGTTCTGAACACGCTTTACAGATGCCGCCAATGTCCCACCGGCGTTGCGGCCATACATTACCCTTGCTGGATGGCCGTCCTCCCAATTATCCCTTATTCCTGACACTGCTGCCAATGAACCCCTCGACATCACAATACCCGTCGGCGTCCTGGATGACTTGGCATGGGTCGACATTGGCACCGCGACGGTCATGATCGCCATGTTCTTCTACCTCCTCCAGGCATCCCTCCGGACCGCCCGGCGGCTCTCCAGCAGCGCGTCCACGAAAACGGAGTGATATAATAACAACCAAAAGCAGGCGAGATGATGTCAGTACAGTATGGCAGCGGACAGGTCTACTGTTGTGCTGATGTATGTAGATCGGAACCAACGTCCAGATGTTGAGCGTGACCGTCGTGTCGTCCGTGTGCGCTGTGCGGCCGGGGTTTGCGCGGGCATTCCTCCACGGATATCGCGCGCGCGCTCGGAGGGCAGCCCTCCTCTCGTCCCCACTCCCCTCTTCCCTCCCCTCTACAGGCGGCACAGTCATCATGTGATAACGCACCGTCGCTGCTTCACCATCTTCCCCCACCGCCCGCGCATGCTCTCCTTCAGCGCGAGGTTGAACACCTCCCGCACGTTGTCGCCCGTCTTCGCCGAGCACTCGATGTACTTCGCCCCGATGTCCCGCGCGACCATCGCGCCCTGCTCCGTCGTCACGGGCACCTGCCCCTGCGCGTTCAGCATCCGCTTCGTCTGCTCGTCTCTCCGGAGGTCCGTCTTTGTCGCGACGAGGATCAAGGGCACGCCCTCGCAGAAGTGTGCCACTTCTGGATACCACTGGGAAGCGCGAGAGGGGGGATCAGCGAGGTCAATAGAATGCATGGGATGCGCGACATGTTTTGGGGTTGGCTGTACATACCTTGTCCTGGACATTGGCGAGTGATACCGGGAAGTCGACAGAGAACACGATCAGGATCACGTCGCTCTCAGGGTAGCTCAGCGGCCGTAGACGGTCGTATTCCTCCTGGCCCGCCGTGTCCCATAGTGCGAGCTCCACGAGCTTCCCGTCGAAGTTGACGAGCGTCACATAGTTCTCGAACACCGTCGGAATGTACGCCTTTGTACCGCGCGCCGTGTTAATACCCCGCTGCGTAACGACGCCAGTCGAGCGCGACGCACCTCGGGGAAGCGGTTCTCCGCGTAGACGATGAGCAAACACGTCTTTCCGCAACCACCTGCGGGGCGCGAGAGCTTCAGGCTGAGGCGCGACGGTCAGGAACGTTGGGCTATGCGCGCACCGTCACCGACTACCACGAGTTTGCGCTTCACGTCCGGCCTGCGCGGGGGTCCTGATGATTCGCCCGGGTTGTAAGGAGTCGCCATCGTGTATGCAAGGTGGGGTGACTAGTAGGTTCAGGAAGTTCGAGGACCGAACGCGGTCTGGCCAGGTATGCGCGGGGGTGGCAAGTTGTCACAAGGTGAGCGGAGCAGAGCAGGAGCAGATTGAGTAGAACAATAGAGCACAAACAGGACACGAGAGCAGAGGCAAAGACTTGATCGCAGGCTGGGACTGAAGGAGTACGGAGTGAAGAGACGGTGGAGGTTCGAGACGCGGTTCCCCGTTCGGTCACGTGCCCGCCGCGTTTCCGCCTCGCGTCGATAGCGCGCGCTCTCGTCCTCTTTCTGAGTTTCTCTCTCCTTTCGATTCATGGTAGGTATGCATTACAGTAGGTGTTGCTTCTAATCCTTTCGTTCGTCATCGCATCTATCTAGTAATTACAGCCTGACTGTCCAAGTCCTAATACGGATACAACAGATTGACTTCTCGCACTCTCCTAAGACGTTCGCGGCGTCCACTCACTGCTTCTCGCTCAGCTCGGCAACACCAGGGAGGGTCTACATCGACAACCATTAGTCACGGTCGCGCCAGCAAGTATCGGTCTGCTCACCTTGCCCTCGAGGAGCTCAAGAGACGCGCCGCCGCCAGTGCTGACGTGGCTGAGCTTGTCCTCGGCGCCGTACTTCGCGACGACGGTCGCGGTGTCACCGCCGCCGACGATGACAGTCGCGCCCTTTTGTGCGGCCTCGACGGTCGCGTCGAGGAGCGCCTTCGACGAAGCGGAGAACGCGTCGAACTCGAACACGCCCGGGGGACTGAGGTGTCATCAGTACCTGGTAAGACACACGGAGGATTGCTCTGCTCACCCGTTCCAAAGGATGGTCTTCGACTCGAGGACCGTCTCGCGGAAGAGCTCGCGGCTCTTCGGGCCGGCATCAAGACCCATCCACTCGTCGGGGATACCCTCCTCGTCAGTGGCGTGGCCGGTCTGCAAGAGGATTTGAGTATACATCAGGCAAACATTGCGGTGTGAGCTCACCTTGGCGTCCTTATCGAACTTATCCGCAGTAACGTAGTCGACGGGGAAGACGATCTTGATGTTGCGCTGCTTGGCCTTCTCAACGAGGGAGGCTACCTTCTCGGAGCCTGCAGCATCGAACAGAGATTGGCCGATCTGCGTGAACGCAGGGTAAGTCCCTGTACGCGCGGGTCTGTATGCAAAATACTGACCTTGACGTTGTTCAACGTCTTTTTGAAGGTGAAGGCCATGCCGCCGCAGATGATGAGCGAGTTGACCTTGTCCAGCATGTTCTCGATCAACTGGATCTTGTCGGACACCTTCGCGCCACCGAGGATGGCGAGGAAGGGGCGCTCGGGGTGCTCGAGGGCCTTGGCGAAGTAGTCGAGCTCCTTCTTCATGAGGAAGCCGGCCGCGCGCTGAGAGAGCTTGACGCCGACCATGCTCGAGTGCGCGCGGTGGGCGGTGCCGAACGCGTCGTTGACGTAGACGTCGCCGAGGCGGGTGAGGCCCTCGCGGAACTCCTGGACCTTGGCGGGGTCGGCCTTGGTCTTCTTGCCCTCCTTGTCCTTGGAGGAGCCCTCCTCCTCGATGTGGAAGCGGAGGTTCTCGAGGAGGATGACGGTGCCCGCGGGGGCCTCGTTCACGGCCTTCTCGACCTCGGGGCCGACGGACTCGTGGACGAAGGTGACGGGCTTGCCAAGCTGCTTCTCGAGCTCCTTGGAGACGGGCTCGAGCGAGTATTTGGGGTTTGGCTTGCCGTCCGGACGTCCGAGATGGGACATCAGGATGATCTTGGACGCGCCTGTACATACGGTTCAGAAAGCAATCAAATATCTATGTCGCGCAGGTGCCTACCATTCTCGATGGCATATTTAATGGTGGGCAACGCCGCTACGATACGCTAGATGGGACGCGAGCAGTGAGCAATTCGCGTAGATAGCGGGAGATCTGGGATCGGACGTACAGCGGGGTTGGTGACCTTGCCCTCGGACATGGGGACATTGAAGTCGACGCGGATGAGGACGCGCTTGCCCTTGAGGTCGAGGTCGGTGATGGAGAGCTTGTTTGAGAGGGACATGGTGTGCGATGGGGGGATCGATGGTGAGGAAAGGGGGCGGATGGCCGGGAGGGGGCTTTTATGCGCGTGAGCGGTCAAGCGCTCGTGCGGGAGGTGCAGATGAAGTCACGGCTCGGCATGTCCGCCCATCCGTCGAGTGCCTCGCCTCTCGCCTCTCGTCTCGCCCAATCGAATCCCAGTCTGCGCACGTCCATACACCTCTCTCGCCCTTCCGCGTCTCGGCTACTCTAGTCCCTCGCGCCTGCGAGCCCCTCCCTCTCCCACCATCCATGGCCGACAAACAGCCTGACCAGGCCGCCTCGAACTCCCTCGGCCTCGACCTTGCTGCCCTCAAGATCAAGGACAGCCCAGACCCGGCCGACCCCAAACCCTCTCCGGACGCTGCTCCCCAGGTCGCTGCGGCCGACGGCGCTTCTAAATCCGCGGATGCGGAGGTAGCGCAGGATGCCGACCAGGCAGACACAGCCGACGGACTGAAGGAATCCAAGGAGAAGAAGAAGCCGTATGTGAACCCCGACCGCGTCAAGACTGGCGGTGCCCAGCGGGTGTGTCTCGATGCGCGACTGGGAGGGTGGCGCGCTCTAACCTGATGCAGGACAAACTGAGCGAGGGCGAGCTCGCAGAGCGCATGGCGCGCATCCGCGAGCAGAACGAGAAGATCAAACAGAGACGTCTGGTGCGGACCGCTCTCTTTGGGGCCAGCCATTCATTTGGACTGACATACGCGGTATCTCAGGACGTCCAAGCGGATGAGGACGAGTACAAGAAGACACAAGCGGCGGAACGCGCCAAACAGGCCAAGCAGAAGAAGGTCCAGGAGAATATTGACAAGGCTCGCGAGCAGAACGCTCGCCGTAAGCTGGACAAGGTATGCGTCGTGCCTATATCTTCTCCATGGCCTCAATAGCTAACACGGTCTCTACAGATCCAAAGCCGCGAATGGGACTCCGGAAAGCCTGCGCGCGACTGGAAGGGACCTAAGAAGGAAGAGTCCACCGAAGACGGCGAAAAGAAGCCTCAAGCATCCATTGGTATCCGTGGTGCTGTGCGTGGTGGTCGTGGAGGAGGTCGTGGAGGACCCTCCGGCCGGGGACGCGGTGGAGGACCCGGAGGTGTGAGCTCGCCTACTGCTGAGAAGGCGGAAGTGGCTGCTACTCCGGCCGCGCCTGCTGAAGCTGCTGCATCAAGTTCATGAAGAAGGATATACCCTTGTACGACCCGCATATCCCCCGCTTGCTTGTATATCACTGCTGTTAATGCCCACCTGTTTGTCCACCTCCCGATGTCCTGAGCCATGAACCAATTGAAGTCGGGCCCATACGGGCGCTTGCGAACCCGATCATAATATCCGCATATGGTAACTCGTCCAGGGATTTTTGTAAGCGCTCGTTCAGCGTGCAGCAGGCTGCTCTCTCTTCTCCTTGTGCTCGTCTTTGCTCTTAACTCTCGCCATGGGTCGCGGCGTCCTTCTCACGTCTAACTTGCCCCAGCTGCAAAATCTTATTAAGCGCGACCCGACTGCGTACAAGGAGGAGTTCTTGCAGCAATGGAACCATTATAACAGCATCCGCCAAATATTCCAGATCAACCCGGACGAGAATGCGACGCATTTCAGGGAGCTGGTCTCATTCATAGCGCAGGCATATATCTCGAACGCTTCTGGGACTAGACTTGCGCACTGACTTGCTATGCAGGTCTCCCAATGCTACCCAAAAGAGACGGCGGACTTCCCATCCCAGCTTTCGACTCTGCTGCTCGAGAGCTATGGGACGCTATCCCCCGATACCAGGAGGTCATTAGTGCAGAACCTGGTCATGCTGAGGAATAAGGATGTAATCACCTCGATCACGTATGTCCTCCCCTGCCCGTTGTTCCTCGCATGATCCTTACCTCTCGCTATTTAGTCTCCTGCAAACGCTCTTCCCCCTGCTTCCTAAAACTACATCATCCACTCTCCGCGGGTTCATCCGCAGGACTATCCTTTCCGACATCCGCACGGCCAACCTGCGCACCAAAAACCACAAGCTCAACCGCGCGGTGCAGGCGATGCTATTCGGGATGGTGGAGAGAGGAATGGACGGCGAAGTGGTGGGCGACAAGGGGAAACTCAAAGCTGCCGCAGGCCCAGGCAGCAATGGTGAAGAAGCCATGTGGGCCATCGTCCTGAGCAAGGAGCTCTGGCGTAAAGGCATCTGGTGCGTATCCCGCGCGGACGAGGCTTGCGACATTCTCATGGGTCTCCCCCTCGCAGGACGGATGCGAAAACCGTCTCGATCATCGCTCTGGGCTGCTTCCATCCGTCTGTGAAGGTGCAGAGTGCTTCATTGCATTTCTTCCTCGGCAGCGACGAAGAGAAGGAGGACAGCGACGACGAGGAGGAAGATGTTCGTGACATCTCGTAGCGTCTGCAAGCTACACTGGTACTGACCCATGCACCAGCTCCCCGATGTCAAGGCTCTTGAGCACCGTCGCGAGATCAACAAGAAGACGAGGAGTGGCGACAAGAAGCTGAGGAAGATCGCGAAAACTGTCAAATCTGTCCGTCCTGTCTCCAGCTCTCGTCCGCTTTCAACTCACTCCTCTGCAGAAAAAGAAGAAGCGCGCAGAAATCACCGCCGCCAACTTCCCCGCGATCCAGCTGCTCAACGACCCGCAGACGTTCGGCGAGAAGCTGTACGACATCCTCCACAAGTACGACAAGCGCTTCTCGCTCGACCACAAGATCCTGCTCATGCAGCTCCTCGCGCGCGTCATGGGCGGGCACAAGCTCTGCGTGCTCGGCTTCTACACGTACATCATGAAGTACCTCGCGTACCACCAGCTCCGCATCCCCGCCATCCTCGTCGCGCTCGCGCAGTCCGTGCACGACTTCACGCCCCCCGACGCGCTCACGCCCGTCGTCCGCAAGCTCGCGCAGGAGTTCGTCCACCCCGGCGTCGGCAGCGAGGTCATCGCCGCCGGCATCAACGCCATCCGCGAGGTCTGCCGCCGCCAGCCGTGGTCGATGGAGGAGGACCTTCTCGGGGACCTCATCGCGTACCGGAAGAGTCGCGACAAGGCTGTCACCGCCGCGGCGCGCGGTCTGCTCCAGCTGTTCCGTGAGGTCAACCCTGGCATGCTCAAGCGGAGAGAGCGGGGCAAAGAGGCTAGCATGGGCATCGCGCAAGGCAGCCAACCTCTGCCTTTCGGTCACAGCGCCGTTGCTGCCGTCGACATCGAGGGCTTGGTGGTAAGTCACGCCTGGCTCTGTGCGGTGCGCATATACTCAGCCGGGCTACCCGTAGATGCTGGAAGACCATTTGAAGAAGCTCCGCGAAGAGGACGGGGTTGCATCAGGCGACGAAGACGAGGACGATGAGGCGGCATGGGAGGGCTGGGATGTCGAATCCGACTCAGACGAGTCGACCGACGGCTGGATCAGCGTCTCATCCGACGGCGACGACGACCTGGACATCAGCGACAGTGAAGATGAGGGCGACAAGCCCAAAAAGAAGAGCAAAGGCAAGCGGAAGGCCACGGAAGAGGATATGGAGGAGGACGAACCGAGCAAGGAGGAGAACGCCGAGGACGCAGTCCAGCGGATCTCGTCGCTCGCCACCACCAAGGTACAGCCAATGGCCCTCACCCCCCCTAAACTGCTATCTGACCCAACCAACCCAGATCCTCACGCCCGCCGACTTCGCGCTGCTCAACGAGCTGCGCATCAAAGCCGCGTCCGAGGCGGTCGAGCGCGGCGGGGGCTCCGGTACGAAGCGCAAGCTCGCCGCGCTCGAGGCGCAGAAGAAGACGCTGCTCGCGAACGGCGACAGCACGCTCGCGGACACGTTCGTCTCCGAGATGGACATCCTCGGGCCGCGCAAGAAGGCGAAGGCGGACTACGCGGAGCGCATCGCGTCGATCGAGAAGGGGCGCGAGGGCCGCGAGAAGTTCGGCTCCGCGAAGGGCAAGAAGAACAAGGCCGCGCCGAGCAGCACGACGAACCGCGAGAAGGCGCGCAACAAGCCGCTCATGATGATCATCGCGAGCGGCGCGGTCAAGGGCAAGAAGAAGGCGTCGCTCAGGCAGAAGCAGCGGAAGCTCCGCGCGCATATCGACAAGGCGAAGAAGTCGCATCACTGAGTCGCTTGGGATTATGTGTCTGTCTCTGCTTCGCCTTATACACCGGTACTTGTTACATCTGTAGTGCTACATCTTCTTCCATTGGTTGGTCCTATCAGCTGTTTGTTGGATCTACACCTTGCGGCTCCGAAGTGCTGTCTGCGTTGTCCGGTACGTTCAGGTAGTGCACGTCCGACGAATCGCGCAAGCGCTGCGCTGCTTGCTCTGGAGTGAGGTCGCGTTGGGGCTCGGCCATGAGCTCGAATCTGAGATGTGCAGTGTCAACACCGGAGATGGAGAAAGACTTGCACGAGATAGCTCACCCCACCAAGAACTTGCGAACGGACGCGCTACGCAAGAGCGGCGGCGCGAAGTGTAGGTGCAAGTGCGCCACATTCTCCTCGTCCTGGCCTTCAGGAATCGTCTCGGTTTGGGGCGGCGTGGGCCGTTGGTGGATACCCATGGAGTAGGCGAAAGAGCAAGAGAATAGGTTGTCGTAGCGGACGGTGACCTGCGACAGAATGTCGGCGAAAGCGGCTTTCTCCTCCGTGGTGAGGTGAACGATCGAGGGGATGTGACGCTTGTAAGGGAGCACTGCAGCCCTGCGTTAAGTAGACTGGGAGGATAAAATTGTAACACAACACTTACACATGACCTCGAATGGCCAGATAGCCCACCAAGGCACGAGGGCGACCCAGTGCTCGTTCTTCAGGACAACGCGCCCTTCGGTTTGAGCGACGCTCACTTCGAAGTGCACGTAGTCGCAGAGCAGGCACGCGCGGTTGAATGGACCACGGGGAGCGTCCGAAGGTTGTGTAGATGATGCATACTTCTTCAGGTTCGATAGCTCCGTCGCAGGCAGGGTCGGCACGGCAGAGAGGGACCAAACTTGACCGTGAGGGTGAGGGTTGGAGCAGCCCATCATGGCTCCCTTGTTCTATACACCATGTGAGCGGTCGCGAAGGTAGAGTGCGTGCCACGCTCTTACCTCGAAAATCTGTACGTACTCAATGCCTTCTTCTGCGCCTCGCTTCCGGTATATGGAACTCCATGCGTCGATGATGCGTTCAATGTCCTTCTGGGGTAGCCTCGCGAGGGTGAGGTCGTGGCGGGGATGGAAGCAAATGACATCGCAGCCGCCCTGTACAGGCTCTGTCGTCAACAAGGGGTGGGGCGCCGGGGGTGCAGCGGGGCCAGGGTGTGGTAGGACGGCCGCATAGTCGTTCTCGAAGATCATAGTGTCTTCATACTTCTCATTCTGCTGCCCTCCGGCGCGAGTGTTCCCTGGGCACAGGTAGCACTTGGGATCGTACTCTGGCAGGTTGAGCTGCTGCGGGGGCTCCGTCTGGCCCAACCAGGGCCGCTTCGTACGGTGGGGAGAGACGAGGACATGCTCTCCGGTCAAAGGATTGACTGAAATGAAAGGTTCAGTTACTGCCTAGAAATGCGCGCAGAAACAAGACATACCGCGACGGTGGGGATGCGTAGACGGGTCGAACTGAATGTCAGCCATGGCTGTTGGGAACAAGGAGTGTTATCGATGATTTCTGGGATTTGTCGGCCATACGGACGGTGCTCGTCGCGGGGAGAACCTTAGAACCCTTCCGCTCGATGATCTCATGCACTCCCCGGCCCTCCCGGTCCGCTCAGCCGTGCAAGACGCTCGATCGTGCTCAGTGCTCAGCGCGCGCTGCAGCCTGGGCAGCAGCTTCGACCGCGACCACGACCTCTACCGCGACATGTCCGGCGAACCCGTCTACAAACGCCCTCGCATCCAGCGCTCCCCCTCTCCCGTGTACAAACTAGACGACGAAGATGACTCCTACGAACCGTATGTCCCCGTCGCTCAAAGACGTCAGGCGAAACTCGCGAAACTGACGTCTTGGGGTGCAAACGCGGAAAAGGACAAGGCCAAGCGGCTGCAAGAAGAGCAGGAGGAGAAGGATGATGAGGAGCGCGAGGAGGAGCGGCGAAGGGAGAAGGCGCGCAAGGAGAGAACTCTCCTAATGGAGGCCCAGGAGGTCCATGAGAAGAAGACTGCTGAGGGTACGTCGACTTACGGCCGCGTGCGGGTCCTCCAAGAGCTCATGGGTTACCTGTGCTTTAGACTCCAAGAAGACAGAAGCCGAGAAAGCGGAAGAGCAAGATGCTGAGATCCTGGCTGCAATTGCTGCTCGCAGGAAGCTCGCTTCAGACCTCGAGCTTGCGAAGGGTGTACAATACACAGAGCCCATGAAGACCTCGTGCGTACCTAAGTGGTCATTCCTTATTACACATATTTACGGTCTTCATACGCAGATGGAGGCCTCCAAGATTCGTACGCGAAAGGTCAGAAGAGGAGCACAGACGCATACGCGAGCAACACCACATTCTCGTGGAGGGAGACGACCTACCGCCACCAATAGACAACTTCACCGTAAGTCGGTGAGCGGAGGAATTATCTTCATGCTCACAACCGCCTCAGGATATGAAAGTGCCCGATTCCCTTGTGAAGTTCCTCAAGACGAAGCGAATAACGAAGCCCACGCCTATCCAACTCCAAGGAATACCTACTGCGTAAGTCGCGAATTTTGTAGCCACCCGGGGTGCGTCTCAATCGTTCATACAGCTTCGCTGGTCGCGACATGATTGGAATCGCCTTCACCGGTTCAGGGAAGACATTAGCGTTCTGCTTGCCTCTCATCATGTTCGCGCTGGAGGCAGAAGCTCGGCTTCCCCTCACCCGCGGCGAAGGTCCCGTCGGCGTGATCCTGTGTCCGTCTCGCGAACTGGCAACACAAACCTACGAGAACATCCTCACTTGGACTGCAGCACTCGCCAAGGACGGCGGATACCCTCAGCTCAACACATTGCTCTGTATCGGCGGTATCTCTATGAGCGAGCAAAGCCACGTCTTCAACAAGGGTATACACATCGTAGTCGCTACCCCGGGTCGCTTGATCGATATGTTGGAGAAGAAGCGGTTCACGTTCGACAACTGCATATACCTGTGCATGGACGAGGCCGACCGAATGATCGACTTGGGCTTCGAGGAGGACGTCCGTAATATCATGAGCTTCTTCAAGGTAGGATTGTTATGCGAGATATCGCGACGCCGGTTATACTAAACATGTTCCTAGCGACAAAGGCAAACACTACTTTTCTCCGCGACTATGCCGCGCAAGATCCAGGACTTCGCTCAGCAGTCGCTCGTCAAACCTGTACTTGTGAACGTCGGACGTGCCGGTGCTGCGAATTTGGACGTTCTGCAGGTCGTGGAGTATGTGAAACAAGAGGCGAAGATGGTCTACCTCTTGGAGTGCTTGCAGAAGACGCCACCGCCGGTCATTATCTTCAGCGAGAACAAGAATGAGGTCGACGGTAGGTGCAATCCACGAACGCTCTACTGTACTGTTAACTGACCCCTGTTCAGACATCCAGGAGTACCTTCTTCTGAAGGGCGTCGAGGCGGTCGCCATCCACGGTTCAAAATGTACGTCCAACCTCTTCCTTACGTTATCGCGAATCATGAGCCCACGCCCCATACAGCCCAGGAAGAGCGTCAATACGCCATCAAAGCCTTCAAATCCGGCGCGAAAGACGTGATGGTCGCGTCCGGCGTCGCCTCCAAGGGGCTCGACTTCAACGACATCCAGCACGTCATCATCTTCTCCATGCCGAAGGAGATCGAGGACTACGTGCACCAGATCGGGCGCACGGGCCGCAGCGGCAAGACCGGGATCGCGACCACGTTCGTGAACATGAACACGCCCGAGCAGACGCTGCTCGACCTCAAGTACCTCCTCATGGAGGCCGGCCAGAAGTGCGTCCCCCTTTCATCTCCGTCTCTGTGCGAACGCGAACGGATGCTGATCGCTGTATAACAGGGTTCCGCCGTTCCTGATGAGCATCGAGGATCCGCGCGCGGCCCAGGGCGGGTCGCTCAAGGGCTGCCCGGTGTGTGGTGGACTGGGGCACGGCATCTCGAACTGCCCCAAGCTGGAAGACACGCAGCGGAGGCAGATGGCGTCTCACCGGATCTCGGACGACAGGGGAGGAGGGTACTAGCCCGATCTGTATTTTCGTCCTTCTGTTCGTTGTGTTTGTACCGGAATAGCAATGGCGCTCTTGATATCTCTTGGATGGTGCGATGACCGGGATGAACAGCCTCTCGCGAACGTGCGTGTCCAGAGCTAGGAGCAACAGCGACGTGTTTGTTTCCTCTACGTGTACAAGCTATCGTATACAGGGATCCCACTTCTCTTGACCTTCCCGCAACAACTTATGACATAATGATACGTGCTCAGAGCTTGGGCGACTCGATGAAGGAAACACCCTGCGAAAGGAAAGTTAGAAAGTCTTGCACAAGGACACCTAAGTTGCACTTGCCTTCTCGATGTTAGTCTCAAGCTCCGGAATGGCCGCCTTGACGAGGGTCGTCTCGTGCTCGGTGATCTTGCCAAGGCCGTGGATCTTGACAACACCCTCAGGCTACACACCACACGCCGTCAGCGTAGCTCGCATAAAGAGATAGTAACCTGCACATACCCCAAGCTCGACGGGCGCCGAGAAGTAGGCGATGTCCTTGCCGATCTCCTTCTTGAGCGCGGCGCCGCCCTCCGCGTCCGCGGTAAGGTTGACAAAGGTAGGCGCGACGATGCCCTTCTCGCCCTTCGCCGCGCGGATGACCTTGTACGCGAACTCCGCACCAGCGTACGCCATGGAAAGCGTTGCCGATCCCGCGCCGTCCTTGGCCTTGACGACCTCGTCACCACCGAACTGGATGCGGTTGGTGAGCTTGTCAAGCTCGGCCTGGGCGAAGCCCGAGGGCAGAGGGTGAGACGACTGCGAGAGCAGGGGGACGATCTAGAAAATCGACGAATTAATGTCTGCGCTGTGATTGGCCGATCTGTGGTACGGACCGTAACACCGCTGTGGCCACCAACAACGGGAACGACGACCTTCGACGCGAGGGAAAGGTCGCCAAGAATCTCAGAAACGAAGGTGGACGCGCGAACGACGTCCAGAGTCGTAACACCGAAGATCCTGCGGGCCAATGTGAGTGCGCTAAACACGGCAGATTGCGCGATACGCACCTCTTCGGGTCGAACACGCCGTGCTTCTTGAATACCTCGGCGACGATGGGAACGGTCGAGTTCACAGGGTTAGAGATGACAAGGACAAACGCCTTGGGGGCGGTCGTCGCAATACCGTTGGCCAGGTCACGGACGATGCCCGCATTGATCTACACAGCTGTGAGGGACGCGCCCTCTCTCACAAGCGCACTACACATACCTTGAAGAGATCATCTCTGGGTAGCAGGGCATGAATCAGCTATTGTTCTAGTTGCACAGCGAGATATTCGATGGACCACGAACCTGGTCATCTGTGAGGGAGTAATGAGTTGCCGTTAACACAACCCAAGGGAGGAGACACGTACTCCGGGCTTCCTGGGGACACCAGCGGGGATGATAACGATCTCTGCGCCAGCAAGGGCCTTCTTGAGGCCATCATCGGGGGGCAGGTAGCCGACAACCTTGGCGGGGGTCGAGATGTGGGACAGATCGGCAGCAACACCGGGGGTGTTGACGATATCGAAGAGGCTCAGCTACAGGACGTGCATTTTAGCATGCGATGCGCTGAGCCAGAGGTGCGCGCGGTTGCTACCTCTGTGATGAGAGGGTTCGTCTTGAGCAGGAGGGACAAGGGTTGGCCAATGCCGCCTGATCGAGACGGATTGAGCACATTTGCACGAGCACCGACGGGAGAAAATCGGCTTACCCGCAGCTCCGAGTACTACTGCCTTGACCATTGTGTATGCGATGTGCGAGATGGAGGAGAGATGGGGATGGCGAGGAGAGAAGGAGAGGCGAGCGGGAGACTTGGCGACCCCGCAGGGTATATCTCCGCGCACGTGACCACTGCAATCCCCGTGGGGCTCCCGCCCGGCCCGATCTACGCGGAGTGGCGTTAGGCGCCGTCCCTGGAATGCGCTTGCTTCCGTCCCTCGTCATCTCCCCCGCTCCCGCCCCAGCTCTCGCTCGTCGTCTGCTCCAGCGTTCACAGGTAGCTGCTCGTCGTACGATATACATTCGTCCAAGGGACACGACAATGCCAGACTCCAAAGTTGTCGCCGTAGAGGATCTCGCCACCTCGGAGGCCAAGTGAGCGTTCCGCCGCGCACATGTTTTCCGCCTCGCATGTCTGACCGTGACGGGCATCCGTGTGTTATTTTCGATTTCAGGTGGGTCAAGCTCAAGAAGTGTCGGTACCAAGACCCGACGGGCAAAGAGGCGCGTTATTCCGGCTTGGATCGTTCGGCCGAGCCGGGCCCTGCAGTGCTCACAACCTCCTGCAGCGCCCTTGGGAGTTCGCGGAACGGCCTACGCGCTCCTCTTCCGGGATTGACGGTTGGTGCAACGCCATAGCGTGATTGCGCTTTTGTGGCTCAAGGCTCTCTGATAGCCGTCGCCATCCTTGCGCTCCTTCGTTCGGAATCAAATGCCTTCCCGCCATCGACCATAATCATCGAACAATTTCGCCCTCCCGTTGGTCAATATGTCGTCGGTAAGTGATATAGTGACGTTTATTCTCTCGTAAGCTCACTTAGTTATCGCCTCTTCTCAGAGCTCCCAGCCGGTAAGGCCCTGAATGATATGAGCGTGTCCGACGTCAGCTCTAACAGTCCGTCAAGGCCTCATCAGCGAAGGGGAGACGCCCGAGGAATCGGCCATACGTGAACTCGAAGAAGAGACGGGCTTCAAAGCCAGTGGTGTGGTCGAAACTTCGCCACTCCTTGTATGTGATCCAGGTAAAGTGCATCGGCCGCACGCGCTTGTGTAGCGCCTCACGTCGGTTCTCAGGCATGACGAACGCGAACATGAAGCTGGTAACGGTCGACGTACCCTTCTCCGAGAAGCTTGAGATGCCCGCTCAGAAATTGGACCCGGGGGAGTTCATTACCGCCCGGATAGTAGAACTGTCAAAGTTACGAGCGGAGTTCAAGGGTTCGCCGTTCCTCGGATCCCTGCTACATATCGGTACTGACTTTACCGGTTTCAGAGTACGAGAAGAAGGTAGTTGCATCGGCTGTCATTTGACCCAGGACTGACTTATCCCCAGGGATTCGTTATCGACGCGAGGCTCGATCACCTTGCATCTGGTTTCGAGCTCGCCGAGAAGCTTCGGCGACAGACACTTTGAACAGCCGTACGGGATGAGAGCCTGCAAGCAATCCATGTTGTATGAATAGCAATCTCAGAAGAATTGGGCAACGTGTGATGCATTGCGTATCGCCCGGGACTTCAATGGTAACATCAAAGGTGCGTGTCTCCATTTGTGCAAACGCTGGGTAGGGTGTTGTGTTTAGGTCGAACGCTCAGGGTCTACGGCGTCGCCGGAAGACCAAGGATATATCCTTCGGCCCGCATCGGCGATGTCATCGCCCTATCAGGTACGTGTTCATTATAGGGTCGCCTGGGTCGAAGCTTCGGAGGCCGCGGACACGGTGAGCTTTCCACACCTGTGTACTGTGCTGCGTGTTGCTGCGGCGTACTGCCCTCTACCTAAGCGCCCTTGGCCATCCCGGGATTCTGAGAGATCCCGCTATCCTTGGGTTCGCAGTGGAGGGCGGTTCTCCGGACGTGCCAAGGACCATCCCCCAAGGTACATATATTGGGAAGCAATGCAGGGCTCCCCCAGGTCTCCATAGCATCGCAATGCCTCTAGACTTACCCCTCTCCAGCACCCTTTTCTCTCTCGATATCTCCCAATTGGCGGGCTTCTTGGGAGCCGACGCCGCCTTGGAGGTCATGATGCTCCCTCACCTCCATGCTCAGCGGAAATGGTGGGGTTGGTACAATTGCCCTGGCAGCTACTATCTCGCGAAGCGTTACGGGGACCTCGCGCGGTTTAGGTTCTGGAGTCCTCTGTACCGTTCTTCCGCCGTCCCACGCGAACTTGCGGCCAAGCTCGCAGGCACCATGGGGCCCTCATTCACCTGCGCTCGTTCGGGCGCCTCCCTGGAGCGCACGAGCCCTCTCGCCGCAATGCTCGTGGAGGAGTGCGATGCGGTGGGCACGGTCGAGGTCGGCGGTAGGCAGTCGGTGCCAATCGAGGTCGCGATTGTCCGACTCGACAACGAACCCAAGGAGGTGGCGTATCCTAGGGTTCCGCATACACACTCGCAGCGCCTCGCCCTCATTCCGATTATCATGACCATTTCCACGGGCATCGCCTCCATCTTCTATGCCGACTTCTATTCCGCCGCCGCCATATTCTCCAGTGCCCTCTGCCACGGAATCGCCTGTCGCGTCATGGGCGATGCCAGACTCACATACCAGCACCGCATCCCCCCGCAGACGGCGACCCTCGAATCGGGGTGGTTCGAGGCGTCGCGGTCCTTCGTCGTTGTCCACGGGACCGCGCGCGCGCTCGCCCCCATCACGCGAGGCCGCTTCTCCCTCCAATTCGACCACTCCCGGGAGCACTGCATGGTCACCGCGTGTTCTGTCCTCCTCGGGATGCAATTCCTCCTCCAACTCCTCCTCATCCCGCAAGGCGGCCTCTTCGGCCAGACGATGTTCATCGCATCCATCGTCGCCGCGTGGTTCTACCACCGCCTCGTCCTCGCATACGGCAAGGAAGCCGTCGAGCGGCGCATCCTCATGGCAGAGGTCCTTGGCGGCCCGAAGATCGAGAAGTTCCGCTTCGGAACCAGGACCGCGGCAGCGGTCTTCACGGTCCTCGCGCTCCGGCCCGTCATCGGTGCCGCCGACATCCAGGCGCGGCTGCAGGCGCTGCTTCCCAAGAACGTGCCGGTCTGGGAGCGCTGGCACGTCGTGGTCGCGGAGAAGATCGAGCGCGGAGAGCCTTTGCGGTTCGAGAAGGAATGTGACTGGGACTGGCAGAAGATGCATGGCCTTTCGACGAGGGAGGAGAGTTCGTTATTCTTTACGCTACTGAAGGATGCGGAAGCCGCGTATGAGGCGTATGTGGCTTACCAGTCCAAGGCGGACCGCCCGCTCCCCTCTCCTCGACTCCTGTGACACTCGTGGTACCTCACTTTCAAATAGATGCGTCTGGTTCGTCTCTTCTCAGACGGCTGCCGTAAACAGCGACCGGAGCGCACAGCCTACAGGTGCACCTCATGTCCTATCCTTGGGTTATGTCACGAAGTGTCGCTGACCACCTTATATGATTCACAGCATTCGGAAAAGTCCGTCGAAGAAGTTCTCTAGTTCACAGGAATATCCCTCGACGTGGTTAAATCGGAAACCACATACGTTCTCCAGCAGAGCTAGACCACATACTAAGTGAACCGCCTCGCTTCGAAGTCGTGGTTCCTACTGATCAGCTGCTGTAAGGCGCCAACACCGCCCATGCTGCACTCCGTATAAGTGGCTCGGGGTGCTACCTATCTGCATCCGCCATATCCAGATCCCCGCCTACTCACACCATCTCCCTCGCTCGTGAGTGCAGCGTGCCTTGTAATGAACGCGGGAAGCCACACTAACCTGATACAGTTCTATCACTTCCACGCGTTATCAACATGTCGTGCCAACACCAGACCACCGACACCCCTCTCCTCGTCACCGGTTTCGCAGGCTTCTTCGGCGGGGACGCTGCTGCTTCCGCTCAGACCGCCTCCTACCTTTATGGCCGCCGCAATGTGCCGAGCCTCTACAACTCCCCCGGTGCCTTTGAGGTCGCCAAGCGCCTCTCGGCCGTCTCCCAATCCTGCTTCTGGGACGGCCTTCACGGCGGCGTCAGTGCCAACCCGGACGCTCTGTCGCGGACCACGGCCAGCCCTGATGGGCCCAAGTTCGTGGCCTCGTTCTCCGGAACGACTCTGGACACGACCGGAGAGGTCGCGCAGGTTCTCCTCGAGCACTGCAAGAAGCAGCGCATCGACGCCATCGCCGAGGGCCGTGTTACCACCCCGTTCGCCGTGACCGTTGCCGATATCCACCATGCCTCCGCGAGCGAGGCTCACCCCACGCTCAAGGTGGCTGCACCGTTCCTCCCCATTCTCGCCAGCATTGGTGCCTCCGCTGGGTGTGCTTACGTCGGGGATTGGCATGTTTTCTCGGCGATCGTGCTCGGCATGGTGTGCAATGCCGCTACGTCGATTGCCCTCCGCTCGGGTGACTTCACCTTCACTCGCCCCGCCTCTATCCCGGGCGCGCCCGCTGGTGACGGTTTCCTCGAGTCCGGAAATGAGATCGTCGTCCTCAAGGGGTCTGAGGACGCGGTCAACACCGTCACTCGCGGCTGCTTCTCTCTGCGCTTCAGGGACGAGAAATCCCTTGGGCGACTCGGCACTGCCGCCGCCCTGTCCACCCTCCAGTGGCTCGCCCAGCTCGTTATCGTGCCGCAGGGAACCGTCATCGGGCAGCTGTGCTTCCTCCTCTCTATGGCAGTGGCCTGGCTGTACAACATCCTCATGGCTTCCGTCGAGAAGAAGGCGAAGGCGAAGGTCATCCTAGAGGACCTCCTCGACGTCCCCTCGACCAAGCGCTACAGCTTCGGCACCCGCGCCACCATGGCGGTCTTCTTGATCCAGGTCCTGAATGTGGAGAACATCGAGGAGCAGCTCTCCGCCCTCATCCCAAACAACACGCGCGTCTGGACTACCTGGAGGCAGACCGTCGCCCGCCGGCTCAAGGAGGAGAAGCCGATCTTCGACTACGAGCTGCCTCAGGAGGCCGCTGGATTCAATGCGCAGGAGACCACCTTGATGCGCACCCTGCTCGGCGACGCGCAGGCTGCTGTCAACCTCTACGCCGCCACCCGTGCCCGCTTCTAAAGTGCTGCCAGTGTTGAGCGTGGCGCCATCCCATTCCACAGCCGAACCTCATCGCGCGATACCCACCTTCTTCTTGTTGATCTCCCTGCCTAACGACCCCTCCTGCTGTGTATTTTGATAACCTAGTATATGTCCTCCACTCGATCCACGGTATAGACTTTCCTTACTCGCTGTAATCTGTCTCTCCTGAACCGCGTATCGTTCTTGGAACTTGTGTCAATAGGGGTATTCAAAGTAGCGATTCGGCGGCGATTCCGCCACCGATTCGAGCTAACGATTCCGTTCGAGGGCCCCTTCCCCGAGATGGCCGAGTAGCGCGTTTCAACTTTGATACACGGCGCGAACAGCGCTCCCGGAGTTCGAATATCAGTCGGAGCTCGGATTCAGGGTGGCTGCACGACAAACGCGAGGCTCCTTCTCACTCGAGGCGTGCTACCGCTGAATTCGTGGCGTAGGACGGCAGTAGGGGCTCGAGGGATACATGAAGCAAAAAAATCATGGAGGTTCGAGACGGTGTGTAAGGATGGTAGGCTCGGGCAGCCAGCCACCGTACGGTGGCTGCAAGTGGCATGTTCAAGGTCCGACAGGGTACCGTTCCCGAGCCTTGCACGCTCCCAGCGTTCCCGCTTCGTGCAGCGCGGAATCGGTAGCTCGAATCGGTGGCGGAATCGCCGCCGAATCGCTACTTTGAATACCCCTAATACCCCTAATATCACGCATACCACCAACTTCGTAGTCTCCAGGCCTGCTGCCTTCGCGCCTACCGTATTCATGTTCTTCCATATCTCCCCTGTATTCATTTCGACGATGAAGAATATCATACTTACCCTGATGCTCGTTGAACGCAAAGCCTTCGTGCGGCGTTGTGTCGAAGCTGTGCCGCATCTTCGAACCAGGCGCTTGCCTTCATCCACTCTTGGCTTTGTTCCACAAGCTGCGATAATTCTCGGGGAACGCTGCTGGAGAAACTGGCGCACCTCTCCCTGGTGAGCTATTTCCATGATGGTTCAGTCAGTATCGATGCCGAAGCACGCGGATGCTGATGACGAGCAACCGCAAGCTGCCTCTCAAGATCTCATCTTTCGCTAGGCATATAGCCAGATGTGAATGATGTGCAGTATGTCGTACACGCGTTTTTCTTGCGTAGTAGGGGCTGGGAAGAGGTACTCTCGTAAGTGGGCGGTTCCAATGACTGACCTAATCGCCGCACTCTCCGCAGAACAGAATCCTCATCCGCCTACGACGTATCAAATGATCAGACCACATCGTGGGTGCCTCGAGGGGGGCAAGCGCGCCTCTTTGGCAGGGGCCCAGGACGTTGCCTCACACCTACGCTCACAGTTGCCGCCTTCCTAGGACTCGTGCAATCCTCGCGCACGCTCGCACATCGGCGTGGTCTGCATGCTTTTTGAATCTCACCTGGCCTGAACTCCTTCGCGTCCATGCTTTACCCCCTCGCATCGTCCAATCTACCTCGCACCTCTTCTACGCCCTGTCAGACTCATCAATGGCCGGCTTCAACCTCGACATGTCTGGCGTGGTCGGCCTACTGAGTGAAGAAATGGCCGTCTCCGCGATGGCCACCGTGCACGTATACAAGGGGCGCAAATGGCTGGGTTGGTACAACCAGCCCGGGAGCTACGAGATCGCGAAGAGGTACGGTCAGCTCAGCCGCTCGGGCTTCTGGGATGCGCTCTACCCTGGAGCCAATATCGAGCCGGCAGTTCTATTCGGGTTCGATGGGACGGAGGGGCCCAAGTTCATGTCCTCCCAATCCGGGACGTTTCGAGCCAAGACCGCGCACGTCGCACGCCTCTTCGTGGAGGAGTGTAAGGACCTCCCAGTCACTCAGCTTCCTCGCCCGGGCACGCGTAGGACCACCCCCGGTTACGTGACCATCGCCTACCTCACTCATACGCCGCTCCCCGTCGAGGTCCTACGGCGAGGACGTGATGCGACTCGTATATTTGCCACCATTCCCATCCTCGCGTCGCTCGGCGCGTGCGTTGAATGCGCTCTCATGCGCGATTGGTTCTCCTTTGCGATCATTCTGCTCGGCATGGTCAGCAACGGCCTCTCCTGCCTCGTGATCGCGACGGGGACCCTCAAATTCAAGCACCCCGACACTGCACAGGACGTCCTTCCCGGCGATGGTGTGCTGGGCGGCGGGGGGAACGAGGTGGTGGTATTGAAGGGATCGGAGGGCGCAGTCAACGCGATCACGAGCGGCCAGTTCACCCTCGACTACGACAGCGCACCCCATTACCACAACATCGGCATTTGCTCGTTGCTCCTCACCCTCCAATTCCTTGTCCAACTCCTCCTCATTCCACAGAGCTCGCTTCGCGGACAGCTCTTATTCCTCGCCACTCTCTGCTGCTCTTGGGTGTACAACTTCTACCTGGACGCTTCTGTGGATCGAGAGAACATACAGCGGGCCATCCTCCGCGACCAGATTCTGCAGTCCAAGCCGGGAGGACTCAGGCTTGAGAAGTACGAACTGGGGACCAGGACGGCGATGGTCACCTTCGCGTTGCTCCTCCTCGCCCCCGCGAAGAAGCATGCCCTGGAGCGAGTGCTCAATGGCTTACTCCCGAACGACACTGATGTGTGGTTGTCGTGGAAGAGAGAGGTACTGGACTGCATCGAGGAGGACTTCCGAGAAGGGATGGACTTCCAATTCCGCTTCAATCGCCCCACCACAGGCCATGTCAACCCGCTCCTGGAAACGCTTTACGAGGACGCGGTAGCGGCTGCTGATATGTACGGGATGTACCGAAGGTGAGCTTACACGCTACTCACCGCCAGCGTGATGTCCTGCTGACCGGACACGCTTGACTTCAACTACCCCAGAGGCACTATGGTTCAGAGCTATTCCAGTAGCTGGGACGGCACCATGGCCGGGCAATCAACAGAGCCTGTTACCCATCCCAAGGACTCCTAGGCGGCTGGCGAGCGGCGGAATCCATACAATTCGCGACGTCGCGCAGGCGATCTGGTGCACGAACGCAGGTTCTCTGGCGTTGACGCTGCCCATTCTATACTAATCACCGCAACTACGCCATTTGTGCGCCCTTCCCAATATCTATACGCTACTTCCTCGTGAATCTGGTTAGTTTTGGGGTGGGCGAGTGCCTGCTTGCCGGCGCTTGCCGAAGCGTTCAGTAGAGCGTCCGTACTTCTGTGGTACCCCATCTGTTTGCCTCCGCACCACGACGCCAACCTGTATAGGACAACGAACACACCTCGCATTCATGCTCGACAACTGTATCTCTAGCTTGCTTCAACACCCCTCCTAGCGCCCTCGAGCGGCAATACGGTATGAATGATATGTCATGCCGTAAATACATGCTCATCTCGTGCACACTGCATGGTGGTCGTGAAGAGCGGTGGATTGGAAGTACTGTCGCAGCTGAGGCTTCGATTGATTATCTGACCACCACACTGCTCCCCGCAGGATTCTGCCGCCATCTTTCCCCGCCATCATGGGTCATGGGTCAGCCTCACGACTACCACGCGGAAGGCTTGCCAAGGTACGCGCTGTCACAGCACGGAGACGCGGTCGAGCCGACATGCACAACGGTACAGGTATCGGCAGGTAGGCGACTGGACGTGTCCCGCCCGACCCTCATCATCTGCGCTCTCTCGTATTCGGGTGCATATTCGCCCTACCAGAGCTCCTCGGCCTTCACGCTCTAACCACTCGTCTCTCCCACTATTTCTCGCGCCTCCTCCGCGCAATGTCAGATCCATCGAGCAGCGCCTTTAATCTCGATGTCTCTGGTGTGGTCGGCTTCTTCGGAGGAGATGTCTCCGTCTCCGCGATGTCCACCATCCACGTTTACCAATGGCGCCGATGGTTGGGGTGGTACAACCAGCCTGGGAGTTATGAGATCGCGAAGAGGTACGGCCAGCTCAGTCGTTCACGCTTCTGGGACACGCTCTACCCTGGGGCCAATGTCGAGCCAGCAGCCCTTTTCGGGTTCGACGGGACGGAGGGCCCCAAGTTTACTGGCACCCAATCCGGAACGGTCCTACCCAAGACCACGCACGTCGCACATCTTTTCGCGGAGGTGTGCAAGGATGCTGTTGTCGCCCGCTGGAAACATCCCCACCCGAATACGCTGAGCCCATCAATCCCCGGTTTCGTGACCATCGCCCACCTCACCCATACGCCGCGCCTCGTAGAGACCCTGTGGTTGGAACGCGGCATGTCATCCAGCGTCTTCGCCAGTGTCGCTATCCTCGTATCTCTCGGCGCATGCGTTGGATGCGCTCTCATTGGCGACCAGTACTGCTTCATAATCATCCTGCTCGGCATGGTCAGCAACGGTCTCTCTTGCCTCGTGATCGCGACGGGCACCCTCAAATACAAACATCCCGAGCCTGCGGCAGGCGCCCCTCCTGGAGATGGTGTGCTCGAGAGCGGATCGACCGGCCTGGTAATATTGAAGGGACATGAGGGCGCCGTCAACGCGGTCACGAGAGGCCAGTTCACCATCGACTACGACAGCGCACCCCACTACCACGACATCGGGTTCTGCTCCATACTCCTGACGCTCCAGTTCCTTGCCCAGCTCCTCCTCATGTCGCAAAGCACACTCCACGGGCAACTCCTCTTCCTCGCCACTCTCCTTTGCTCTTGGCTGTACAATCTCTACCTAGCCTCCCAGTGCCGAGAGACGACACAACGTAAAATCCTCTGCGACCAGGTGCTGAAGGTTCAACCTAGCCAGTTCGAGAAATTCGAGCTGGGGACTAGACCGGCTACGGTCGTTTTCGCGCTGCTCGTCCTTGCTCCCGCAAAGAAGCAAGCTCTCGATCGAGTAATCAACGACCTACTCCCGAACGACACCGAGACGTGGTCCTTCTGGAAGGCCGACGTACTGCGCTGCATCGACGAGGATCTTCAAGAAGGGGTAGATTTTCAGTTCCGCTTCAAACGCCCCGAAGAAGGCCAGCGCGATCTGCTCCTGGAAGCGCTGTACGAGGACGCGGTGGCAGCTGCCGAGACTTATTATGTGTATCAGAGGTAAGCTCTCGAACCACTTCCCGCTATGTAACGTCGTACTGACCGGAGACCCTTATCCTAAACGAATCAAGAGCTCATCTCTCTCGGCGCCCTGCGACTGGCCGAGCCAGCACCATCACCGGGCAATCCGCAGAATCTGCCACTCGTCCGAAGGATGCCTAGGCCAGCGGCGGAACTCACGGAACGCGCGACGTCGCGGGCCCCACCGAGACACTTCCCTACGACTACGTGGGCAGCACGGACACCGCAACTGCTGTACGAAGACGGACGCATTGCTTTAAACGCTCGTCGCTCTCGGTCGCTCATTGTTTTGGAGATTGCCATCATACTAGACACTACAGCTAAGCCCCGCGTTCACTCGTCTCGACATTTATTTATCTTCCACCTCTCGAGGACTGTCGGTTCGAGCGCCTCCAGCGCAGTGCAGGGAAAATCTCGGAGAGCATTACTACCACATTCCACACCCACTGTAGTTTGATTGAGTTGTGTAAACGTTGCGCCCTGAGCCTCGAGCCTCGAGCCGCATACGATGCGGACGATGCATGGTAAATCTGCTGCACTCCGAGCGCCTCCGATCCTCAGACGTCCGGGACGGCGTGTCCGATATCCTCAGAGAGTCATCTCGGCTTTTCCTCAGCGCAAAATGGACCGGTAAGTCGCGCGTGCCTACCGCCTTCGAAGGACCGATGCTGGCCTCCGCATGCCGAGGCTTAGGGAATGTTAGCGTTGAAGAGGAAAGTGATAACGACCGTGCCACTCGAGGTGTTCGCAAATATTGAGCGCCGATTTGAAGACGTCAAGCGCCGGAGAAGGGCCTCGTCGCGCGTCGGTACTCCCGTGTTGCCTTCTCACTCTGCGATCGTCTCCCTCATTCTAGTCTTCTACGGGTGCATCCCTCTCGCGCAGAAAGCAAATGTGTGGCGCAGTGCATGGAACTGGCTCCAGGGAATTCTGCCCGTGCGCGGTGCGCCTGCATCCCGCGAAGTTGAACCGAGCGCCCAATTCCGCGACCAACTGGCCGTACCCCGGCCGCTCCTCGCCGTCGTTGAGGCCCTCAGCTCGAGTTGTTCAGCAACACGGTCTGGTATAATGCCATGCAGGTCCGTGCTTGTTCCTCGGGCTCACCTCACTCACTTGCAGTCTAAGGCGAGTGGCTTTCATACTCGTTGCGCACGCTTTGCGGCCATTGAAAATACCGCGCAAATTTGACTGCCCGCGCATCTAGTTGAGCCGACATCCAATGTCAAACGTTCGTATGAGAGGTAGTGTGAAACTGGAAGCTTTGATGGTGAAGCTTGATGCTCGAATGTCCGCGCGTCCAGCTCGCCCCACGCGCAACTGCGCCGCAAACCCTGGAAAGGGCGTGGTGGACGGGAAGAGAGGTACAGTCGCATCGAGTGGGAGAGTTCAATTGATTTACCTGCTTAGTGACGCTGTTTTCTATGCGCAGAATACGACCGTTGGCATCCTACTGCAGTGTAACACCTTATCAACCACCTCACGACTACCGCGCTGAACAATGCGGCCTGCTTCTGGACTGGCATGTCCCACTCCGCAAGGGAACCCAGCGCACTACGTTCGAGCCACACTCGCACCGACAGTCTTCGTCCACCCGCGGCTTGGCACAGCCTGCGCTCTATCACAACGCAGCACGGAGATATGTCGACATGCACAACACTGCAGGTAAATGGCTGGCAGGTGGACGTACCGCGCGCTATCCTCGCCGGTTTTGTATTACTATCATCGCCGTGCACATAACATACCCATCAGCCCTCCTTCGTCTTCACGCTCTGCCCTCCCGCATCCTCTACTCTCCCGCGTTCCCCGTCTACGCGATGTCCGACTCATCAAAGAACGGCTTCGACCTCGATATCTCCGGCGTAGCCGGCTTTTTCGGCGGAGACGTATCCGTTTCCGCGATGGCCACTGTCCACGTCTACGAGGGCCGCAAATGGCTGGGGTGGTACAACCAGCCCGGGAGTTACGAAATCGCCAAGAGATACGGCCAGCTCAGCCGCTCGCGCTTTTGGGACGCGCTCTACCCCGGAGTCAACGTCGAGCCGGCGGTCCTTTTCGAGTTCGATGGGACGGAAGGTCCCAAGTTCACCGCCTCCCAGTCCGGAACGATCCTGCCCAAGACCACGCACGTCGCGCGTCTTTTCGTCGAGGAGTGCAAAGACCTTCCGGTCACTCAGACGCCCCCGCAGAGCACGCGCCGGACGACCCCCGGTTTCGTGACCATCGCGAACCTCACGCACACGCCGCATCCTGAGGAGATTCCGCGGCAGGGCCGCGATGTGACCAGCATCTTCGCTAGCATCCCTATCTTCACGTCGCTCGGCGCGTGCGCTGGATGCGCTCTCATCCGCGACTGGTTCTGCTTCGCAATCATCCTCCTCGGCATCATCAGCAACGGTCTCTCGTGTTTCGTCATCGCGACGGGAACCCTCAAATACAAGCACCCCGAGCCTGCGCAGGGCGCTCCTCCCGGCGACGGCGTTCTGGAGGGCGGAAGGACCGAGCTGGTGATACTGAAGGGAGCGGAGGGCGCAGTCAACGCGATCACCCGGGGCCAGTTCTCCCTCGACTACGACAGCGCACCCGAGTACCACAACATCGGCATCTGCTCGTTGCTCCTTACCCTCCAGTTCATCTCCCAGCTGCTGCTCATCCCGCAGAGCTCGCTGCACGGACAACTCCTCTTCCTCGCCACCCTTTTTTGCTCCTGGGCCTACAACTCCTACCTCTCTTCCCTGGATCGAGAGAACATACAACGTGCGATCCTCCGCGACCAGGTTCTGCGGTTCAAGCCGGGAGAACTCGAGAAGTACGAACTGGGGACCAGGACGGCGATGGTCACCTTTGCGTTGCTCCTCCTCGCGCCCGCGAAGAAGCAAGCTCTCGAGCGAGTGCTCAATGACTTGCTCCCTAACGACACGGAGCTGTGGTTGTCGTGGAAGAGCGAAGTACTGGACTGCATCGAGCGGGACTTCCGAGAAGGGATGGACTTCAAATTCGACTTCAAACGCCCCACCGCAGGTCAGGTCGACCCGCTCCTGGAGACGCTCTACGAGGACGCGGTGGCGGCTGCTGATATGTATATGCTGTACCGAAGGTGAGTTTTGGAACTACCTACCACCATGGTAACGTCTTGCTGACCGGACGCGCTTGTCCCAAACTCACTCTAGAGGCCCCATGGTTCAGAGCCCTCCCAGCAGCCGGTATAGTACCATGACCCGGCGGTCCACAGGCTCGGTCTATAGTCGAAAGGGCTCTGGCGGAGCCTATGCAATGGTCGACGTCGCGGATTCCACAGACACGCTCCCCTACAACTAGGCGACACGGACGCTGTCGCTCAAGCGTTCTGCTGAACGAAAGCAGGCGCATCGGCTTGGACACTCTCGCTCTTGGACACTCGTTGTTCTGAAGATTACCATCGTACCAGTCACCGCACCTAGCCCTCATGCTTGCCCTTTCGATATGTATTCGCTACTTCCTCACGAAGTCCTTCGGTGTGAGTAACTCAGCCGCCTTTCCGAATCCACGGCCAAACAACGGCGACCGCAGTCGCGGGATGGCGTCTCGCCGTACTGCCAAGCATAAGCATCGTACCGTCAGGCACGGATCGATGTCTTCAAAATTGTCATTTGCTTCTGGAATGGCACCCGTGGGATATGCCCAGCGTCAGTCTAGACGGGAACCGCTCCCGGTGTGCAAGGGATTCCAATCAGCATCGCGGATAGACATGCAGGAGGCTCGCGCCTTCCATGTTTAATATCATGACGCTCCGGAGAGTAAGTACTGGTGAAGAGGTGGTGCGCGAGGCCGGTACGATATGAGCGTGAGGGAGCGGGGGTGGCTGTACGACGCTCGCCGTTGATGTGATTCTAACTCTCACCCGCTTGACCGCGCATCTCTTTTTACATGAACGACCACCATGAGGCAGCCTCCCCAGCGGCAATGGGCCTTATATCGGGCTTCGTCGTCCCGCCGACGTCGGCCTCCCCCTCCCCTCCAGCCCTCCGTCCGGCAGCCCGTCTAACTCTGCAACGATCCCCCCATCGACCTGGGCACGCGCGATGATACCCACGATACCGCTCAAGGACTCGCAGTTCAACCTCGACATCTCCGGCGTCGCCGGTTTCTTCGGAGGCGACGTCGCCGTGTCCGCGATGGCGACCGTCCACATCTACCAGGGAAGGAAGTGGCTGGGGTGGTACAACTCGCCGGGCAGTTACGAGATCGCGAAGCGATACGGCCAGCTGGGGCGGTCGCGCTTCTGGGACGGCCTCTACCCCGGTATCAACGTCGATCCCGCCGTCCTCTTCGAGCTTGACGGCATGCATGGGCCCAAATACCGCGGAGTGCAGTCGGGTACCATCATGTCCAAGACCGGCCACCTCGCCCATCTGTTCCTCCAGGAGTGCAAGGACATCTCCCCAAAAGACGTCACCGATGTGCCTCACCACCTAGGCCGCAGCACCAAACCTATCGCTGTCACCGTCGCCGAACTGCGCTACCAGCCTGATCCATCAGAGACCCCACGTCTCTTCCGGAACGCGACCAGCCCGCTGGCCAGTATACCCATACTAGCGTCGATCGCCACGAGCGTCGCTTGCGCAGTATACGGGGACTGGTTTTGCTTCTCCATGATCGTCCTCGGCATGCTTAGCAGCGGTCTATCCTGCTATGTCGTCGGCACAGGTGTGTTCACCTTCACCCATCCGACGCATGCAGAGGGGGCTCCGCCAGGAGATGGAGTTCTCATTGGCGACGAGATCGTAGTGCTGAAGGGGGCGGAGGGGGCGGTGACGCCCATCACGAGAGGGCAGTTTTCCCTCAAATTCACGAGCGAGCCGGAGTACCACAACATCGGGGCGTGCTCTATGCTGTTGACTACCCAGTTCCTCGCGCAGCTGCTCCTTGTCCCCCAGGGCGAGATCTTCGGTCAGATCATGTTCCTATGCTCCCTCGCCGTCTCCTGGGGATACAACTCCTACCTCTCCTCGTTGGACAGGGAAAGCTTCCAAAGGCGTATCCTCGAGGAACAGATTCTTCAGGGACCCGTCAAGCGCAAGTACGCCTTCCAGACAAGGACGTCCATGGCTGTCTTCGTCCTCCTTGCCCTCTCGCCGGCCGAACCGGACGCTCTGAGGAAAATCCTAGACGATCTCTTGCCCAATGAGACACGGGTCTGGAAAATCTGGAAGGGAGTCATCATCGACAAGGTCTGCGCCTATAGACAAACGGAGAAGCGTCTTCCCACTCGCAGCCTCTTCGACGACGAAGAATTTCAAGAAACACATGACCTGAAGCCAAGCGACGTGAAGCTGCTTCGTATCTTGTACGGGGATGCGGAAAGCGCCTTCAACGAGTACTACCGGTGAGTTCGGCTCACGCGCTATATGTCATACGTGTGCTGAATAGCCCTTGCTAGATACCCTTCGGGGTCGATGGACTGTGCGTCGCCACATGATTCATGAAATGCTCGTTACTCATACTCTGCCTCAGCGGACTTCAAGACTCGAGTCACTGCTACTCCTGTCTAAACCCCCACCATCCTAGACACCACGGCACTCATTACTGCGAAGATGATCCGTGGTCGTGAGTTTGTTCACTGTTCACTCCCAATTGATCGGGGACTAACAGCGCTTTCTCCCAGTCAGGAGTGTAGACGTCGCCCCAAAGCTCGACTCCGCCGCCGTTGTTATCGCTCTGTTCTGCACGCTAGTATCCCCTCTGACACTGGCCTTGGCTTCTCTCTGGATCTATCATTTGCATAGCAGTCTCGCTCTCATGGTTGTGGAACAACACGGCGACAAATCTAGAGAACCTCACGCCCCTGTACGATACCTCTCATCTGCTCTTGGTCCTCATGTGCATATGTACCTGCTAGTACTTACGATTCTGTACGACTCTGAACTATCCGTGCTCATGTTTTCGATGTGCTCATGTTACCGGATGGATGTACTCACCTTAACGAATGTCTGTTATGACCCGATATTATATCACTGTCATCATGCCGCTCTCCCGGATGACAAACGCCAACTGTCCGCTCGAAATCGTGTCGCCGCCATTCGCAAGATGCTGAGGTCCATGTTGTGACGGCCGCGGGGAGAATGAGTGGCGCTTGCAAGCAAAGTCGCGACAGCTTGAAGTCGCGTCGCGTCGAGCCCAGGAAGCGCCCAACGCTCTACCCTCGACCTCCGCATCCGCACCATGTCCACCAGGAAACACAAGCGGCGGCGCATCGACACCGACGCGCAACACCTCTTTGACGACGAAGAAGTAGCGACATCGCCTCAGAAGTCTGCAAACGGCGAGATTGAACAAGAGCCAGACGCAGCAGAGGTCGAGGAGGAGGAACCCTTCCAGGCCGAAGGCGAAGGAGATGCCGAGGCGTCTGCGAAGGAACGCGAAGTCTGGGATGCGTTCAGGGAGGAGCACTACGAATGTACGTCTCACTATCATGAGGGGGCGCTCGGGCGGCTCATGACACGCTTCTCCAGTACTGGAGCAACTCCCATTGTCCTTACATCGAGCGTTTACGCTCATCCACGAGCTAGACCAGCAGGCGCAAGGTGAGTTACCCAGCTGTTCCAAATGCCACTCACGTTGAGATGAAATGTAAGACAACATCTCGAATATCGCGCCCGCGATACTCAAGTATGTCTCCCTGCGCAAAGCGTTGGCCGACGCAGCCCAGCCGAAAGTGGACGCGCCTCCGGACCCCGTAGAGCCTAGCGATGCGCCTGACGAACAAGTGGACGGGACGGCTGAAGTACCTATGACGAACGGGAAGACTACGAACGGTGCCCTGGCTTCCTCGGTTGCTACTGCCACCCCGGTGCCGTCAAGCAAGCGACAGACACCGCTGCCAGTTTCGAAGTCACTCGCTTCAGTCGTAGAGAGCTCCACCTCGACCCGCGAGCTGCTCGTGCACATCGCCCAGGCCTCCGAAGAGGTAACGCGGGCGTGCGCAGAGAAGGTGTACCTCGCCCAGCACGCATACGACCTCGTATGTCCGCACCTACGTTCTCGGTCGGCCTGTATGCGTTCTGACCAGACAGTTTCGTAGGTGGACAGATACATCCGCGACCTCGACCGCGCCATCAAGGAGCAGGAAGCCTCCATATCCCTCGGCCTGCGTCCCGGAACGCACCCCGCCTCCATCATCCTCCCGGAGGTAGTGCCCCCTCAAAGCAGCCGCGGGCGCGTCGTTGCGTCCCCGCCGCCTCCCTCAGCGGCCGTCCCCATCTTCGTCCCAGCTTCATCTCCAGTACCCGCTCCCGTCCCCGTCCCCGTCCCCACCCCTGCACCTATCGTTGTTGAACCTCCGGAGCAGCCTGTAGAACTCCCGGTAGAGCCCGTCGAAGAGATAGATGTGACGGAAGAGCCTATGGAGGAAGAACCGCCACCCGAGCCACCCGCCCCCGAGCCACCGGCCGCAGCCGCAGCCGAAGTCCCCGAGCCCCCTCCTCCCTCGAAATTAGGCAGGGGCAAGAGACGGAGAAGGGGCCGCGGCCAGCCAGCGCCTGCAGTTACTGGAGATGCCACGGAGGTCGCGCCTGAAGAGATCGTGGACGTCGTCGCGCCGCAAGAGGAGGTGCAGGCGCCGCTCACTCTGCGGATCCCCGCCCAGGCACTCGCGCAGATCCCGGTGGTGGTGGACGATCTGCCGCCCGATCCGAACGAGCCCCGATATTGCTTCTGCAACCAGGTCTCTTTTGGCGATGTGCGTCCTGTCGCGATTCAAGTGGTGGAGGATGTAGACTAACCGGTATGTTTCTGACAGATGATTGCCTGCGACAACCCTACCTGCACTCGCGAATGGGTATGTAGAGCACGCTTGCACGCCGGGACCACATTCGCTGACGATTGCTCTGACCATTCAGTTCCACATTGGCTGTGTCGGCCTCACGAAGATACCCAAGGGCAACTGGTACTGCCGCGAGTGCGCCGCGCTCCGGAAACGCTCCAAATCGCGAAAGAGAGCCCGGTGACCCAGTCCCCGACATATCATTATCGACTTATGCCCCTGCTTATGACGATCTCTATCTCTATGGTATACATGTACAACACGGGTATGGGTGTATAGATATACGGCAATAATGTAATAGTAAATACAGCGCACAGTCGTCCTCCCTAGCATACACGACACGCACAAACGCCCCAGGGACGAGTGCTTGATGCGACTTAGGTGCTCCGCACCTGCATGCCCAGCTTGTTCGCGAGCGTCTCCATGTAGATCTCTGGACGTTCATGTCAGCGCATATACTCAGTCGGACACAGGCACGACATACCGGTCTCGTGCCTGAGCTTCCAGTACTCGGCGAGGAGCTCGTTCATCTCTGCTTGACTTGTCTTCATGTGCTCTGCCATCTACCCCCGAGGTGCGTCAGTCCCGCGACTCAAGTCACACGCGTAGCCAGCGTACCTGGCGCTCGACCTCGTCCGCCTCCGCACGGAGCTCCTCGACCTGACGGTCGTTGTCGCGCCGCTCGACGGACATCTCTTCGTACTCGCGCTGCAGCCGCTCGAGCGTCTGCTGGCTCGCGAGGCGCTTGTCCTCGGCGTGCCGCTGTGCCCGCTCGAGCTTCTCATGCGCATTCGAAAACTGCTTGTGTACGCGCTGTTCAACCGGGTAAGATTACATCAGCTCAGCGATGTGCTACAGGGGGTTACGATGGGTCTTACCTCGCGTCGCATAATGAGCTCGGCGCGCTCGCCCTTCTTACGATCGAGGGTGTCCTTGAGGTCACCGAGCTCCTTCTGCGCTGCATCGAGCGTGCGCATCTCCTTCTCGATGACTTGCAGCTGCTCCACACACGAGCGAACATCCTGCATGCAAGTCGCGCGTCAGCACGTGCGCCCGCACGCAAACAAGAGCCGCACCTTCTCGATGTTGAGCAGCGCCGCGATCTTCGTTTGCAGATCGCGCGTTTTCGCCTCATTCGTTGCGACCGCTCGCTTTTCCTCCACGGCGGTATGCCCCATGCTGGAGATGGTGCGCTTGATGCGTTCCGGGGACTGCACGATGCGCGAGCGCGTGCGGCTGATGTTCTCCGTGGAGGTCGCCATCTCCGCGGCGACCTTCTCCTTCTCCGCGACGAGCGCGGCCTTCTCCTGCTTCAGCGCCTCGACGTCCTGTAGGAAGTCCCTCTGTTGGTCCCTGTACGAGAGGACCTGCTCCATCAGCGCCTCGTTCTCAAGGCGCAGCGCCTGGCACTTGGGCTCGTCCTCTGCGCGTTTGACCCTGGTATTGACGCGTCAGCGGACTGTCACAACTTCTACGCCCCGGTTAATAATTTATCAGCCGACCGCGCCTTAAAATCCACTCATAATAGCCTAGCCGAGGCATATAGGGCTTTTATGAGGTGACTATAAGGGGGGAGTGAGTTTGTAAGGCTCTTATACACCCGGGGCAAAGTTTGCGACACTGGGGCGTCGTACTCAAATGTCGCAAGTTCCGCCCCCAGTGTATCATAGGATCACAAGCGGACGCCCGCCTTATAGTCCGCTTATACACGCCTCATATGCCTCTGCAAGGGCATCATAAGCGGGTTATAAGGCGGGGTCTACTGATAACGGGGGCGTGATACTCGCGACAGATTCACCCGGAGGGGGTGCTCACTTGAACTCCGACATCCTCTGCTCCAGCTCGGCTGTCTCCTCGAGGACCGCCTGTCGTTCCTTGATGACCGCGGTGGACTGGTTGCGGAGGCGGTTGATGAATGCCTCGCTCTGCTCGGTGAACTTGATAAAGTTGATGAAGGCGGAGAAGACGGCGCGAGTGCGGTCGGGCTCAGGGAAGTAGAGGTCTTTCGCGCTGAAGTCCTCGATCTTCGCCGCGTGCGCGAGCCGTTGGCTGTGCGTAGACTCAGACGGAGGTGCAGGCTAGAGACGCGACCTGGACGCACATGTGGAATAGAAGGAAGTTGTGCGCGAGGGCCTGCGAGTACATGTCCTAACCGTTGACGGGCTTCAGCTAATGACCTGCAGAATAGGGTCAAAACAACGCACAGGTGTTTCCATCGTTGTCAGTGCCTGCTCGATAGGCTCTTGCAGAGTCTCGAGCGTGATGCCAGTGAGCTGCTCGAGACAGGCGCTGTATACGCCGAGAACAAAGTCGGAGGTTGGCCGCGCGACCTGTTCTGGGCTGACGGAGTATCCCCATCCAGTGAACGCGTCGACGACTTCAGAGACGGGCAGAGATGGGAACCAGAACTTGCTGGACATGGCGGAGGAGAGAGAGCAGCCACCGACGCGATGCCGGGCGTTGTTATTATTAACGGGGGCACTGCGGTCACATGACCCGGACGCGTCGCGCGTACTGGCAGTGGCCACTCGCCGGAATCGCCCTTTGCCTCCTTCCAGTCGTCCTCATCCGTCCTCATCCCTCGACGCCCCTCGCGCCCAGCCTACGCCCCTCCTCTTCTCCGACCACCATGGCCGCCCGCCCCAAGAACAACCTCGACGAGCTCCAGCGCAAATGCGCCCACGTCCCGCCTCCGACCGCGCTCAAGCCCGCGCCCTCCACTCCCCACCCCAGCGGCAGCAAGGTTCGCGACTGCGTTCCCTTTCAGCCTTTTTTCTTACACGTATAACGACAGCCGAAGTTCAAACCCGCCAAATCCATCGCTACCTCCACCCCTGCGTCCAATGTCACCGGTAAGGTGCTCAATGTCGCAAGTTCCGTCCCCAGCGTATCATAGGATGACAAGTCAACGCCCGCCTTATGGTCCGCTTGTACGCGCCTTGTATTCCGAGGCAAGGTCGTCATAAGCAGGCTATAAGGCGGGGTCTACTAATAACGGGGGCGTGATACTCGCGACATTTATTCTCTTCGGCCGTCTACCAAGCTTGCTGACCGTCACAAAGTGCGCAAACTGCCGTCTTTCTCCACCCCAGGGTTCAACAAGTCCAAACCTCTGCCCCTCGCCTCTTCCTCCACCCTTGATAACAGCCTATCTGTGATCGACGTCTCGTCTACCGAGACCACACCCTTAAACGCGTCCACCTCGAGTATTCCCGTGAAGCGCCTCTCTATCGGCCCGCCGGAGGAGTTAATCCCGCGCTTCTCACCCAAGCGAGCGAAGACCGATCACGCTACAGACAAGGAGAACTTCTTCCGCGCCGACGCATCCAGCAAGGGCAAAGGCAAGGCCCGGGAGCCACCGTCCTCTATCGCCTCTTCTGCGACCGTTTCTTCCGACCATAGCGCACGGCACAGGCCAGCGGATCCGTCGCCCTCGACAAATGGTCACTCCGAGCAGCTGACCACTGGCGCGGCCGGGCTGCAGTCTGTGCTCGGAGCTTCATTGGATCTCGCCGACCTCGAGGAGGTACGTAACGTCCACGTTCTTATGTCGCGAGTATCACGCCCCCGTTATCAGTAGACCCCGCCTTATAAGTTATGAATTGCAAGGCTCGGTCCCAGGCTGGTAAGCCGTTAGGCCAAGCCCCCAAAAAGCCAGGCCGAGCGGGGCTTTGAAGGGGGCTCATGAAGGCTTAAAGCCCGGCTTGATTTTCGTGTAGGCCGGACCAAGCAGCAAGCCGGGGACTTTAGCCGTGTTCCTCAATGGCTCTCCGCACGGTGGACGCGATAGCGTCTGTCGGGCGGGCAGCCATAGATCAGTGCGGTACAAGTCACCTCAAATCGAACGCATTCTTAGGCACCGGAGTCCGTTTCGAACCTTTTTTGCGTGAAAGGGGACTACGCGGGCAGTGGCTCACGCGCGTCCCGACCACCACATCGTGTCCCTTCGCTCGTCACGGGCTAGTATGGATTACCAGGAGGGTTTCACGTCGCCCACGCGCGCCTCGGCCGGCGTGTATGTGCATAACACGAGAAGCTGTTTGCCAGGTTTGAAAGCCGGGGCTTTCGAGCCGAGCCGTGCCCTGCAAGTCACTACAATGATACGCTTGGGGGCGGAACTTGCGACATATTTGTAGTACCCTCCACGACTAACACACACATTGCATATATGCAGAAGGATCTCCGCGCTGTTATTAACACCGCGATGAAGCTCGTAGAATTCTGTGACAAAGAGATCGGTGCCGCGCGCACCGATACCGCGGAGCCCAGAGACCACGCTTTCTGCAGGGCGTTAAGGTATGCGCGACCTTGATATTCCTTAGCCGGTACTCATCCTGGTCCTAGTGAATACCTAGAGGAACGATTAGCTTCTGCTCGCGCCCTGCTGAGAGCCATACAACGTGGCGAGAGACCAGCCGGAGGCAGGTCGACAGGGACCAACTCTTCCAGTGTACCGGCCTCGAGCAAGCCCACCTACAACGATGCAGCCGCATCTGGACAGGCGAGCTCAGCGAGCCAGCCGACATTCGCACCGATAACGCCTTCATCAGACCCGCCGCGGCCACGTCAAGAAACCGCCGACACAGAAGAGCACTACTGGGAATCATTCGACGACGACCTAGGCGACGCCGTCGAAGAGCCCGCCGTGCTGACACCCGCTACTCCCCCTGCTACCCAACCCCGCTTGCCTCTGCCCATCCGACATGTCTCGCCTATAGAGCGCGTCTCCTCAGCCCCCATCCCCGTCAATGCACCCGTCATCGACCCTCCGGAACTCAAGTCGAAGCCTTACTACGCCCAGATCATGAAGACTCTGAGAGACGTATTCGGGCTGCAATCATTCCGCCCGTTGCAGCTTCAGGCGATCTGCGAGGCCATGGACGGCCGCGACGTCTTCGTGCTCTTCCCAACCGGCAGCGGGAAGAGCCTAACGTTCCAGCTCCCGGCTGTCGTCCAGGATGGCCTGACGGTCGTCGTCAGCCCACTCAAGTCGCTCATCATCGACCAGCACCGAGCGCTGAAGGCGCGCGGGGTGGACGTCGAGATCCTCCTGGGCGAGCTGCCCAGTGCACGGAAACAGGCCGTGTGGCAGCGTCTCGCGGCCGGTCGCCCACCCAAGTTGCTATACCTGACGCCCGAGATGCTGCAGATGGATCATGCGATGAACAAGTTGAGCCGCTTGGATAACCAAGGTCTGTTGCGGCGATTCGTCGTCGACGAAGCCCACTTGATCACCGATTGGGGGCGGACGTTCCGAGATGCTGTATGTTCTCTCGAGTACACCTTCACACGGAGAGTGCTGATCGTCCCTCAGTATGTCCTCCTCGGTCAGGTCAGGAAGACATACAGCCAGGTGCCAATCAGCGCCCTCACAGCGACGGCCACCGCGGAGGTCCAAAAGGACATCCTCGAGCGGCTCGGGCTCAAGATCCGACAGCCGTTCAAGCTCTCCTTCAACCGGGTGAACCTCGACTACGAAGTGCGCATCAAGAAGAAGGACCCGGTGGGCGAAATAGCGGCGTACATCAAGGAGCGGCACCCGCACGATACAGGCATCGTGTACTGCAACTCCCGCGACCGCTGCGAAGACGTCGCCAAGCAGCTCCGGGATAAGTACAACTTGAGCGCGAAGCATTACCACGCAAACATGCATGACGGGGACAAGAACCGCGTGCAAGAGCAATGGAGCCGCGGAGAAGTCTCCATTATCGTCGCCACGGTACGCTCGTATCGCTTATAGTTTCTGCCTAGACTGATTGTGAACGCAGATCGCTTTTGGCATGGGCATCGACAAAGCAGACGGTGAGTACGCGTATATATCTGACCTGATGTATCGCTCATTCCTCGCCAAGTCCGCTTTGTCATCCACTTCAGTATACCCGGGTCCCTGAAAGCGTAGGCCGCAGCCCATTGACGGTCAGAGAGGTGTACTGACGGCGACGCGCCCCTAGCTACTACCAGGAAACCGGGCGCGCAGGCCGAGACGGGAAGCTCGCGCACTGTATCCTCTGTGCGTCCACTTACGCCCCATCCCTTTCAGCCTCTGGCTAAGCACACGCTATAGACTTCAGCCAGAAGGAGTATTTCAGCAAGCTGGACTGGATCCGCAAGGACACCACGATCCACTCCGACGAGGAGCGCCGCTGGCAGGTGGATGAAGTGAAGCACGTTATGCGCTACTGCACCAACGACGCGCGCTGTCGGCGCCAGCAAGTGCTTGCGTACTTCGGCGAGGACTTCGACCCCGCGCGGTGCCGCCAGCTCTGCAACAACTGCCGTAGCGTGGGTGAGGTCGTGACCGAAGACCTCACCGCGGACGCCCTGCAGGCCGTACGCCTCTTCGAAGTCATCTTCCGCCGCAAGATCCGCTTTACGATGACGCAGTTCGGGGTCGCACTCAAGGGGAACAAGGTGCGCGAAATGGCGGAGAAGGGGATCGTCGACGAGCCGCTCTACGGCGCGTGCAGCCATCTCACGCCGAACGTCATCTCGCGCCTCGTCGAGGAGATGTGCTTCCTAGACGTCCTCGCCCCCGAGATTGTGCCAAACGCGAAAGGTTTCTCGACCACGTATCTCGCTGTAAGCTTCCCAACCATGTACTATATGAGCAGCTCATTCAGTGCGCCTCTATAGCTCGGCCCCGCCGCTCAGGACCTCAGAACTGGGAGACAGAAGGTGGAGGTCATCTTCCGCCAGGGCGCGGGCGCGGGTCAGGCCCCCGCTTCAAAACGCAAGCCGCGGAGCAAGGCGGCGCAGGGCGCCACCGCAGGCTACGACTCGCCCAGCGCGGGGCCGTCCCGAGTTCCTTCCCGCAGCAAGACGGCCTACGTCCCAGCGGCACCCGCGCTCGAGCCGCCGCCCGAGAAGGAGCGCAGCCTCTACCAGGACGACCCCGACGACGACCCGATCGAGGACGACGAGTACGAGCCCGAGATATCCAGCCCGCGTCCCGCGGCGCGACGCATGGGCACGCGCGCGGCGCCGTCCGCGTCGCAGTCGATAGCGGCCGGGTTCGACTCTGACATTGAGGAGGTCGAGCCGCCGTATCGCGTCACGTACGTCGAGACGCACGACGTCGCCGACGTGGCCGCCGACTCGGATCTCGGGGTGCGGTGCCGCAAGGACTTGATCGCGTTGCGGGACGAGGTACGCAGACCCCCATGAATTCTTCAGGCAGACGTCGCTACGCAGTGCTGATGCTTCCCCTCAGCTTGTCGAGCAGGAACAGAACAAGAAGGTGGAAGAAGTACTGCACGACGAGACAATCGAGATGCTCGCGCTGATGCTTCCAAATGGTGAGCGTTCCGACGCCGCTTTACGTGACGTCCCCTCTTATACGTTCACCAGATGTCGAATCCTTGCGCGACGTCCTACAGATGGTGGATGCCACCCTCGAGGATCTCAAGCCTCATACTCTGCGGGTCCTGAGTATATGCACAAAGTACCACATGCTCCGGAAGTAGACTGTCTGAGTAGCAGGCACTGCTCTTCTCATATCCTATTGGAATATCTTACAAGGAGTGTGCTTTCTACGTCAAGTAATTTGCGGGCCAGCGGATGTGCAAGATGACTGTTGAATATGAAAGGCGCAGGAGGCCGACGTTAGAAAGTCGGAAACAGAACAGGTAGGTATGGGCATGGCTGGCAGGGAAGACAAGATGAGAGAGCGAGAGGTGGGGCCGGAAGGGACTCAGAGATGGACGAGGCAAGGAGCTGGCACGAAGTCGATTCAAGGCTCAGTAAAATAAACGGGGCAGCGCCTTGTACTTCAATGGGAGGGGAACGGGAGACTATACTGACAAAAGGGCGCACCACGATCTAGGCGTTTCCATGCTCGAGCGAGGTTGTAGCGAGCCGTCGAAGCGGGGGCGGGGGCACTGCGGAGGGTCTATCGTCGAAGTACTTGCCGTAGGGGGAGAGCTTCTTGAATCGTGTGTGCGGCGAAGTCATCCAGTCTCGCCCCCTTTCTTTCCCTGGACATCGGGGTGACGGCGCGACCGCCCCCGGAAGTGGTTCAGGCAGTGTAGTATGCGCATACAGCCGGAAGGTATTGCAGGATGGAGGAGAAAGGAGAAGGAGACGCGAGGGGGGTGAAGAATCGAGATGAATACCGAGAGGGAGAGGCTGGTGGGCGCGCAAACTCGTGGGCTACTGAGACAGATTCGAGTCGGAGGCCAGCGAAAGCAAACTTGGCCCCTTCGAAAACGCTTCGGTAATGGTAGGGAGTGAGCGAGTCCTTCGACTATGGTAGTTGTGCGGGTGAGGGTGGTGGCTATTGGCATGAGGGAGTCACTTGGCTACTGCGCTGGCATCAGACCCAGAGGCAACCGAGCGATACGTGGTAGCGACTTACCACGAAAAGGAGGGGTTGCAGCTCATGATGACGGTTTTGGAACGCCCCGGGAAGGAGGCGTGCTCAACGTCCCACATACATCGATCCCCAACCATAACTTCTCCGCCTCGCCCTTCCCAGAAGGCGGCGTCTTCTCGTCATGTTTCTCTATCCACACCTGTACGGACGTGCCAGAGACAAGGAATTCGCAGAGCGTGCCACCAGAGGGAGAGAGGGTCGCGTGACGGGCCGACGAGGGGACCACCGCGAGTCGGGTGTCTTCACTATCAGCCATGTTGGCCCACAACGAGTCGAGACGAGCCGACAGTTCGTCCTCCTGCATCTCCATGACTTGGACATAGCAGTCGATGTGTTCTTCGTCAGCCGTCCCCCGATGATACTCGGCTCTGACGAGACATATGGTCAGATGCCCTTCGCCAGTCCCAGCGTCCAACGCAAACGCTAGCCTGGAACTACTGTCGCTGGTATCCGAGGACCTCACATCCAGGTAGCGCATCTTCAGGGAATGGGCGCTGAGAAGGGACTCGCACCACGGGTACGGCTGGACGGCAAGCGGTTTTCCAGAGGCTACGGGCTTGCCCAGCGCATGCGTGTCGAGCGTGGAAGGGAAGCGCCTTTTGAAGATCGCCGGCACATAAGACGCGGTGGAGAGGGGTCGCTGGTGTACAGAAGCTAGGACCGCGGGTACCGTTATAGCTCGTGGCAGCCCCGAGAGCCTGCCCTTAGGGGTGGGATGCTTACGGAAATTGGCGGCAAGCAAGGAAAGGCTGGTATTCGGGGAGCGCAGCGCAGCGGGGGTGACGGAGAATATCCGATAGAGAGTAGAGCCAGAAAACGCGGACCCGATCGTGGTAGAAGGCCAACCTGGCTTGTGCATCTCCCGGCCGAGAGAGAGAGCGACGATGTTACCCCGGCTGTCTTCACATGCAAGGAGAGCCAGATTTAGAGGGTGTATGACGCGACTGTCGTCCATGTGCTTGCAACCACGAACGAGAATGACTTGAGCTTGGATGCCGCTGGGTGTTATCGTGTAGACGGGGAAGGGCAAGGTCGGGGCTGCGCTGCGCACCGTTTGCAAGCGGTTCATGAAATCATCCTGCGAGAGAGGTTTAATCCCTTGCGATCGCGCGAAATGGCGGGGTGCAGGCGCAAACAGCCCATCGACCGTGAGGGGTTGTCCGCCAGCCTCAGATACTACGCCTTTTGTCGCCGGGCCTTCCAAAGTGAACGCGCCATGACAGGAAAGTTCCCAAGCAAAGAGTGTTCGATCTGGATTATTGATGAATATCGCTTCCTGCAGCCGCAAGAATGCGTTCCGCCCCTCCCCATAAATCGTCGGAAGATGGACGCCAAAGATGCCCATGAGACAGTAGGCCTCGTCTTCGACTCTCGTGGTCGCCCGACATGACGCCCACCACATCCGACGTGCGACGCTGACGCCATCGAGCGGCTTCTGGTGGGTAAGAATGTCTCGGTCGACTCCCGTAGCTTCCTCGACAACGCCGGCTAACGTCAGCTTCGATCCCAGAACGGTCCAGCTGGAGGACATGAAGAGAATGGAGCGTGGCGCAATCAACTCCTGGAGTGTCCATCCTCGCGTGTTCCACTTGCTACGACAGAATCGTTCATTGAGAGTTGCGTGGGGGTCGTCGGCCACGTCCGCGAGAAACACGTAGCACATGCTTGCGTTGGCGTACCACTGAAACATGGAGTTGATTGCTTCTGACAACTCTGCGCTGCTAGTCTTGTCGATGCAACACGAGTCGATCCACATGAGACGGTAGCCGTGCTTGAGGGCGATGTCGCACGTGTTCTTGATTTTGTCCGACACACGAGGATCGAGGAGTATCCCCTCTGGCGCAGTGCTTGTACGCTGTATTTCGAGCAGATCCTGGTATGTCTGCTCTTTTCCCGGCGGGCCCCAGACATGTGAGAGAATGGCATACGGCCTCTCAAGCGGTTGACCGATCTCCACGAAGGTACCTGTCTGCGTGTCCAGGAGACGCATCGTAGTCACAATCGAAGGCTTCCCCAGAGGTCCAGATTCGTGAGCCGGGATACACCACGGTGTTCTCGTCCGTGTGAGGTGTGGCAGCGAATCAGCGGTCTGACTTGGAACGTGCACTTACCAAGGTTGATTCAGCGATGTTTCTCACAGCTATAGACCGAGACCTCAGACTGCTGCTCAGCTACTCACCTCCTAGTGGCAATTTGAGCGTTGATGTCCTGATCAGCAGACACGAAGCGGCCGCTCTTGTGATATCCGGAGATGATTGAGGTATGGGAGTACTTGTCCTGTGCGACGCAACGGTGCCGGTGGACGTCTGTTCACTGGACCGCATTCACTGTCCGATCCGATTGGGGACCCCACCCAGTCACTGGTCGCTCGCGCACTGCCCCGCTCCGGGCCGCTTCGACCTGGTTTGACCCCACTGATAAGTAGTGATTTGAGTAGTGACTACACCGCTATACATCGGACTACTGGAAGTTGAGTGGATTGATGGCCGGTGTCGTCCAGGAGGCACGGCCTTTGATTTCCAGTAAGCCAGAACCCACTTGGAATCCGACGCCGCAGCCAGCGGAAAACAAGAGACACGCCCATTGGATTCCAACGTCAGATCAGCCCCCGAAAATAGCAGTACGTGTAGGCGCCCATGCGCGGGGAACGCAGTCCGACGGACTGCGCATGCTCGTATCCCAGAATCATTTATCGCGCTGTCTTCACAATAACGTGTAAAGCATGCATTAGAGAGGTCGATACAGGAGTAACAGGTGAAGGTCAATAACTAGTGAGCGATATTGGGGAGGAGTGAAGAGTTTTGGTAGGCGATAGTGACGTATACAAGAGGAGGGTATGTAGTGCTCGAACTGTCGCCCTCGGCGTCCAGACCAACCTCGTCGCCGCCTGCTCGTCGTCAGAGCCACCCAAGCCTAGGGCAGTCTTCGTCGTCATCTAGGCCGGAGCTGGGGGCGGTGTAACCACTAGTACTGCTCCCCACGCCGTTCGAACGTCAACAGCGCGGACGGCCAGTTCGCTGACTCACATAGCGCGGCCGGTCCAGCGTGGTCTCCCTTTCAACCCACCTGAGAGGAATGCGTACGGTCAGTAGCCTCCATCTAGCACAGAGGGAGAAGAACCGGGACATACATGAGGTCTCAAGAGCCGGAGGGAGGGAGGGAGGGGGTGGGGGGTGTCGGCCACGTCATGAGAGTCAGGAGACAAGCAAGAGCGATGTCGACGAACGTCGAAGTACGCGGGGATACAGCGCCAGTAGTGCAGTCGGCTGGATTTCAAACGGCCGCACGGCGCCAACGGCGCATCTACTGGATTTCACACGCCCTGACGTAGAATTCCAAGTGGATTCTAGATTACTGGATTCCGGCGGTGTGATCGTTGGATTCCAAGTGGTGATTCATCCGATCTCCAATGAGCCCTCCTGACACTTTGTTTCCACCCGCGCAAAGTTTAGCGGTGTAGTGTTACTTATGCGCTGTGTTCGCTCGGTAAGCTTTTGTTCACAACCGATGAAGATATAGCATGCCACACAGAATAACTTAAATTCTCCGCTTGCTAGATACTCCTATGCAGCGCTCAAATTATTAGTACCAGTGTGACGTGTACATTTCGGCTGGTGGCAGCGGCGTACGTACATGTCTACAACTATTGAAAGTTGGGTATGGTACATGACGCGCCACGCAACATAGCTCTCGTCTAAAGGCAGAATTCAGCCCCTTGCCCTGGAGGAGTCGCAGCCCCACCCGTGCTTTCAGGCGGGTTCATGAGCCTGTGCGTGCTGCTAACGTTACGGATTCAGATCCATGGTCGTCCACTGCTGGCGCTGCGTTGGATGCACTGACCTTCTGCGGTACGCCGAAGCAGCGCACCTTGCATCCTCGTACAGCCTCTCCAGGAGCATTCGGTCTCCGTCTAGCAGTGAAGCCTCCATAGAACGGAAATCGAACATAAAATTTTCCGATCCCTGGTAGAAGTCGGCCTCGATACAACGGAGGACTTCGTCTTTCCATATGCGCCAGGGTTTGGAATCGCTTGGGAGTAGGTCGTCCAGCACTTGCTCAAGGAGACTCTTCTTGGTGGGGCACATGTGGAGAAGCGCGAAGGTCACCGTCGCCACTATGGTCTCTAACTCGTACTTTATAAACTGAGTAGAGTGCAACCCCAACACGTTGTTGCGGAGGATCGTCCGTTGGATATCCAGTCTGGAGAGGTAGGAGTTATACGCCCAGGAGAAGAAGAGAGTGGTCAGGAAGAGGAGTTGTCCGTGCAGCGAGCTCTGCGGGATGAGGAGCAGCTGGAAGATGAACTGGAGGGTAAGGAGCAACGAGCAGATGCCGATGCTGTGGTACTCGGGTGCGCTGTCGTAGTCGAGGGTGAACTGGCCTCGGGTGATCGCGTTGACTGCGCCCTCCGGTCCCTTCAGTATCACGAGCTCAGCCCTTTCGCCCTCCAGAAGGCCATCACCCGGAGGAGCGTCCTGCGCAGGCTCAGGGTGCTTGTATCTGAGGATGCCCGTCCCAATCATGAGGCAAGTCAAACCGTTGCTGAGAATGCCGAATACAATGGCCGCGAGGCAAAACCAATCGCCGATGAGAGCGCATCCAGCGCACGCGCCTAGCGACGCAAGGATAGGGATGACGGCGAACTTGCTGTTCACATCGCGGCACCGTCGCGGGAGCTCCACATAGCAGTGCGGTATATGAGTGAGGTAGGCGATGGTCACGGAACCAGGGGTGGTCCTGCGCATGCCTGGGTGATGAAGCGGAGTGACCAGTGCCGGGTGATAAAGCAGAGTGACTGGGAGGGCCTTACACTCCTCCATGAAGAGGCGTGCGACGTGCGTGGTCTTGGACAGGATCGTTCCTGACTGGGTGGGCATGAACTTGGGACCCTCCGTCCCGTCGAACCCGAAAAGGACCGCCGGCTCGACGGCAACTCCGGGGTAGAGCGCGTCCCAGAAGGACGAACGGCTGAGCCGGCCGTACACCTGAGCGATTGCGTAGCTTCCGGGTTGGTTGTACCACCCCAGCCACTTTCGCCCCTCGTAGACGTGGATGGTCGTCATTGCGGAAATGGCAACCTTCCCTCCGATAAATCCAAACACGCCAGAGATGTCGAGATTGAAGCCGCTCTTCGTTGAGCTGAACATAATGAAGACGAGATACGGCGATAGGTAGAGGACGAGGAGGGCGATAGTGTGGGTGCAACTTGGGGACCCCAAAAGGGGCGCTATTTGCACGACTATTCAATGATACGAATACGTGAGAAGTTGTCATGGTCTGGTCTGCAGGCTGCAACGTGGTGGTTTGCTTACTGATTCCAGCCGCTGGCCTCATTACCTGGCCGCGCGGACACAGCACTTTGGAGTCCGTGAAGTGTCTGCGGAATCAGATTGTGCGCACGGACCATACATTCGGGTCACCTTCGCTGCTCGATGGATGACGGGGGCGGCTTGCGCCAAACGGCGAGTGCGATGACGACCACAATTGCAATTACTCAGCGCTACTAGAAAACAGTTGTAGCATCAGAGTCGCGATTGACCTGGGATATTCTCAGCAAAAATCTCCACTACCGACTGCGTCTGAATACCTGTACGAGGCACTCATCTGATAAGACTTCGTGGCTGTGGTGGGCGTATGAGTTCACTGTTCGAAAACGTCCAAGCTTGCAGCGGACCCTCTCTACTCCTCCCACTTGAACGTGCTATACCACCCATGGTCGCCCTCCTCCATCGTGCTCGTCCGCGAAAAGTGCGACTCGTGCGTCAGCCACGCAGACGTGCCGAACAGGCGCCCCGTCACCTCGAGCAGCTCCTCGAGCGTGTCGACGAGGTTCTGCATCACCTCCTGCTCCGCGAACGCGTACACGAGCGAGAGCCCGAGCGCGCGCGCGTCCGCCTCGCGCGCGGTGTGGATACACTCCTGCACGTGCGCCTCCAGGTGCGCGAACGCGTGCCGCGCGGACGGCAGGAACTGGGGCAGCGGCTCGCGCGCGTGGAACGCGTGCTGGCACGCGAACAGCGTGATGCACACGCACGACATCTGGGAGATCAGGGGCAGGGCCCGCGTCAGCTCGAGCGAGGCGGACGTGAAGAATGGGCGGCGACGCACGAACTCGCGGCGCTCCTTGAACACGTTCGAGACCGTCTCTTTGCGCGGGATGTTCTCCCTGATCTTGCGCAGCCCCGTCATCAGGTCGAGCAGCTTCTGCATCGTCGTGATGACTTGGCGATAGTGGCGGAGCGGTTTCTATAGCCGCAGTCAGCGCCGAGAGGAGTAGAGTAATCCGGCAATGCTCACCGGTAGAAGGCTGAGCTCGTCGTGCATGGTTTTCACGAGGGCGGAGAGCCGGTAGAGCGCGCTACGGATCTGCAGTTCTAGCTTCAGGGTCTTCCGCCGCTCTTCGTGCATGCGCGTGCGATGAACGCGGAACATGTCGCTACGCGCCGCGAATAAGCACCGAGCCTAAGGCTGACAGCTCCGCGTCACGTACTGGCTGAGTGTGAGGTAAAGACTGCTAAGCAGTCCGAGCGTCCGGCTTGTGTCCGACAGGAACATCACCTGAATAAATGTGTATAATCAATACCAGTGCCGATATGCAGCGGACGCAGTCGCTCGGATGCACGCACCCGGCAGTGCCGCGGGAATAGCAGGCTGTTCATGAGGACGGCTGCGACGATGCCGGCAGCGATCATGAGTGCTCGTATGCCGGCCAATTCTACGCGTCGACGATGAGCGGTGCTTCACACGTGTGCGCAGGGGCTTACCAAGGATTGTATGGCTCGGATCAGGGTGGATATATGGTGCAAGCAGTATAGGGGGCAGCGCAACAGAGCTGTGAAGGGCTGAGCGATGGCCCGGCGACTGCGTGAATGGGCACGCACGCAGGGACCGCCAGTGGCGTAACAGACGTCTTCAGGATGATCCATGTAATCGGTATGTCAAACGCCTGCAGGGAAGTGTAAACCACCACGACCACACGGCTGCAACAAAAACGAGGGATGACGTACCGTGACCAGAGCCACCAGTCCGTAAGGATTTGTGCCGCATATCAAGAAGGCCTACACGTTTTTCCGGTGAGCGCGAGCGAGAAGCTGCATGGCTCGAGAGAATGTACGTACCACGTAGGAGTATATTGCGCCCAACAATGTGCCAAACTGACATTGTTGCGTTGTTCAGCCGCCGGGAAGGGAGGACATCGAACGACTCGCTCACCAATCGGAGGTAGCCTGTTCTCCAAGTCGCACCCGTATTCGTTTCCAATACCCAAAGATAACTGCCAACACGGTCAGCTCACCGCAATTTGTAATGCCGGAGGCTTCCCACCTGATGGTCATCCACTGCCCGCGATAGGACTGGAACCACTGCCGACCTGTCAGACACTCAGTGATCCGTCCACAGGCTAGAAGACCGACAGCACGACACACGCACCCGCGGAGCCCTCCGGCAAGAACGCAGGGAACGTCAGCACCGCGACCCCGATCGCGTTCTTCAGCCCGTGCCGCCAGTGGCTCGAGTGCTGCATCGCGCGGTGCCGCTTCGACAGCCACACGCGCACGCGCAACATGCGCTCCGTCGACCACAGCATGCCGATGCACCCGCTCCAGTACCGCCACGTCCACGGCCGCGCGCGCTCGCCGAGGTCCATCCGGCTCGCCGAGACCGAGTACGTCCTGTAGCGCATCGACAGCCCGCCCGCGGGGAGCGCGCGGCCCTTGACAAGCGTGAACGAGAACGCGCGCTCCGCGAGGCCTTGTCGCGCCTCCATGACCGTCAGCCGCTCGTCATTCCCGGCGTCGGAGATACCTTCGTCGGCTACGCCTCCGGACGCGAATACCAAGTCGCCGCTGTCATCGCTGATAAAGGGTCCGGGCGGAACCCCCAACCACTGGAGCGAGATGTGGGGATACCATAGGCGGGCGGATGATTCCTCATAGCGGGTTGCGACCTTCTCGGCGACTTGCAAAGCGTGCGCCATCTCGTGTGCCATCTAGGTGTCCTCGGCGAATATCAGCAAACCGGCTCATCTGAAGGGTACAACACGTCGAAGGTCACCTGGAGCAATGCGATAGCTGCGACACTGCAATCGAAGATCTCCTTGGGTAGATGCGCATGTCTTCCCTCAGCGCGCTGCTGCATGTCGACCTCGTCGAACACATGTCTCAAAACTTCTCGCATCTGGTCCCTCGTGCTCTTCAGATGCCGCTCCGCGGCGTGCACGGCGGCCTTTTGCGATCCAGACACCGACTGGACGGCTTGCGCGGTGACGGCTGTAGACCGTTGATGGAAGGTGACAAACAGTAGTTGTTCAACCGTCTTCATGGCGTCCACGATGGCATGAGCTAGAGTGAGAGCCGGAGGCTCTATCTTGGTGACAAACGTGCTCTCGTGCTGGATGGGGTGGGGATGCTCATACAAGCTCGGCGCGCCGCTACGCGGCGAGCCCGGGGAGCCCAGGGATCCAGGGGAACCTGGCGTGCTATTTACAGGCTTGAGCGGTGCCATACCCCACGCAAGTTCCCGGCGCAAGTGTTCGACGATACCAATGAATGGATGAATGGATTGCACTGTATGGGAGGTTCATATATGCGCGACAGAACGGGGCGAACAAGACGACTCACGACTGAGGCGTCCGATCCGCAGCTCGAAAGCCGCTTGCGAGTAAGACTCGTTCAGCTTGACAGACCGCTGCAGCAGTTGACTGTGAAGTTGGCGATAGTGCGAATAAGGCATCTTAGTTTCGCGCGCGCCGACACGGTGAAGACTTGACGAGAGACATTGTTCGAGCAACGCGAAAGTTGCTACGGTTTCGGACTCGAAATTGGTCGTCGACCCTGGGAAAACGATCATCATCGCAAGTAGCGAGACGAGGCACAGGATGGCGGCAGAGAGGGTGATCCATAGGAAATTGCCAGAGTCGGGCAGAACGTGCTATGAGAAGCAACGGGTATGAGACTTGCGATGTTAGTGCTGGATAAGTGAGAAGGCGTACCGCAGGCAGGCCAATGTCATTGGTGAGCAGCCAGATGGATATAAAGCACGAGATACGTGTGGACAGTTGCAGCCGGACGAGCCTGCTCTTGATGATCCCAGCTACTATGCGTTAGGGAGCTGGAAGTCAGATTAGACAAGGATCGGCTTGCTTACCAAAGAAACTGATCAAGATCAGGAATATGAAGCATGTTGATCGTGCGCCCACAGTATCATACCCGGCGAGGGAAGCAATATATTTTGCCAAAGTAGAAACGCCAATCCCGGTAAGCGCACCAAGGATGTTGAGGACGGTAAGTTCTAGCTGTTGAGAGAGGTTTTCCTGTACACCGAACACGAGCTCTTTCAAAGCCAAAACAAGGAAGGCATACTGCCCGCCGAGACGAGAAAACGGGCGTGTGACGATGATCACGGAGCACAGGAATGTGGAGAGAAGCCTAGCGAGGGGACGTCTTGCGAGATACACCCTGAGGACGGAGAGTACGGAGTTGAGGAGACTGCATGATCGAGAGTCTTCTGCAGGACTAGTTGTGTTCATTATGAGCATGCTGGAGGCGGTCGTGAGGTTTGAGCGCGACAAACATAGCGAAGGGAGCGAGGTGCGGACGAGTGCAGGCGCGGCGTGGTCAGCTGCAACCGAGGCTGCCCGGCCGCGGCGGGATTAATATTGATTTCACCATCCACGCCGATTCCGCGCCTCTGATTGGTTCGGAGCACCACCGGTGTCATTTGTTTGGTCGACCAAATAACAGTATGTACGGGCGCTTATCGACCCCGCTTGACATCCTGGCGCTCACCGAGGTTGTGTGAGAGTCCATACAAAGTGGTTTCAATACCTCTTCGAGTCCACTCCAAGCCAACTGCAGTCCTGGTTTCGCCTTAGTACACTCTGCACGAGCTCTGCATTGCTCATCGGAAGCCAATACTGTGACGGCCGGCTTGCCGCCGCTCGCAAACCTTCCTCTATGATTGCGCAAGACCCGGGCATATCCCTAAATCTAGCAAACAAGACGGGTCGTAGACGGGCAGGACGTCGGAATAATGGTTCCAATAGGTCGCTCACAAAGAGGTGGGTCGTATATGTTTGTCTGGATACAAATTTGTGTTCAATTGCAGATGGTAGTTATGAGCATGGACAAGACGGTCACCGCAGGAGTTCATAGACTACAGCCAGAGGTGAAAGTAACAGAGCGAGTCAAAAGGGCGTAATTTGCGGCCCATAAGGCGAGGATACCTGCACCCGAACGCAGTGTGAGCTTCCCTCAAGCTTACCGATAATCTCCGAAGCTTGAAGACCGATCATATGCAATGTATTCTACCGCCGCGCCTGGAAGCAGATGCTTGGACGGCCCAAAGAGAGTGCGTAATCACAGCTGGCACAGGTTGACTTAGACTACGTGTGAGTATAAGCACCCCGGCTACGCGGCAGGAATAGCTCGGAGGGATTTGACGTATCCATAATCCAACTACACCCGCCGAGGTGATGCGTGCGCCACGCGACAACTTCATCAGGGAAATCCCCCCTGGCTCATGAGCGAAAATATGCGCTCATGTTCGCAAATTTTACGGATTTTCCAATTCTCGCTCATTACTTAAGTCCCCTGCTAATTCGCCGGTTATAGTGTGGTATAGTGAGCGATTAGTGAGATTTAATCGACAGATTTGCGACGATCCGCTGTCGGTCACTTCACACCAATGCTAGTAGGCGAACTATAGATCATATTGAAATACTATGGTAGGGGTACAGGAGTGGAAGCACATGGGTCCGGGCGTGAAGCTAACTGAACGGCACACATCACCAGAACAAGCCAAACGGGTCCGGAAACGGAATGAATGTACCGAAACCTAGCCGTAGTAGTACAGAGAACCAGGAGAACCGGCAGCGAGAGCAGTTCAGGGAACAGTGTACACATCAGGCAGCCGGAGAGCGAAGTAAAAGGCTAGTAGCAGGGAAGTACTAGTAGTAGGAATACGAGTGAGGCCCAGATGTCGTGAATATAGCTGCCGAGACGTTGTGGGGGCCGAGAGCCCAAACTTCGAGAGCGCAGCGAGCAGCTGAGCAGGAAAGCGCCGAGAGGAGCTGAGGACGTGCATGAGTGCATGAGTGAACAATGACGGATGCGGGAGCACAGCAGAGCAGCGGGAGAAGTCGAGGGCGCCGGTAGCCAAGGCTGGAGAAGATCTAGAAGGCGCGGATGCAGCGGAAGGAGATCAGCACAGCGCAGAATGCTTAAGTTGCCGCAGAGCATGTTCGAGGGATCCGCGCAGGTGGCAGAGGGCAAGCATATGGGCGAGGGTGGGAAGGTGGTGGACTAGAGCACGGGCATGGAAGCGATGCTCATAGGAGTCAGCACGACACAAGCGTGAAAGGCGAGAGTACCGGAACACCGGCCAGCGACCATACACATAACATCGAGTCACGAAGGGTCTGCCACACACCTGTAGATTTGCCGGTAACGACCGCAGCCCCACCTAGAGCCTCCAGGCCAGCTATGTCCTGCGGAATCTTAAGGCGTCGAGGGTGGACCGACTTCCGTAGTCGCAGACAGTCGAGAAAGCGGCATCCCAGCGGGCGTATCCGCGTAGATAGTCGGATGCATGCTATGCAAGGGCTGAGACGGCGTACCAGGGACAACAAGTCAGAGCAGTACTTGGTCGGTGTTGGTGCAGCGCGGGCTCGAGAGCTTGAGATCGCCATAGAGCAGCTAGGATAGTGAGTAGTAGACCCAGAGATTCAGGCAGCAACTCGCAAGCACAGAGACGAGGGAGAGCCCAGGATCGGAGTGTCAAGAGGACAAGAGCGCAAGCCCGGAAGAGTGAGCTGACGTGGCTTCAAGCGGAGTAAGCGCTCGGGTGGCTCCCTGTTCCGGACATCGCCGACTCGCAACAAGGACACAAGCGCCCGTGCCTTCAGTGAAGCCGCATGTCTGCCCATCGTTACGAAGTCAGTCCGACGAGGGGTAGACATAAATGCATGAAGTCCGAATGTTTGACGGCCACTTGAACATGTCTGTACATCGCTTTCCACATCCCGGATGTTGATAGTAGTGTTTAGCTAGAATTACCTACAAATTTGCTAGATTAGATGGGTACCCGGCGGCTTATCAGCGGATAGCGCTCATTGAGTGCTCATTCGCCGAGGGGGATTTCCCTGATGTTGCCTAATCCAGCGGGCCTTCGGAGCGTGCGCCCTGCGGGGTGGCGTTCAGTATGTAACCGCCTTCTCACCTCACTACCATCCCCGAGTGCGCGATGGGGCCACCGTCATCTTCCTGGGCTACGATCGCATCGGAAGCTTCGAACAGCATCCATACTCGAGGCGTAGGACAACCGTCCATACCTCGTGGGTCTTGGAAGTTCGCCGCGCAGCTTCCGACCGCAACTGGCTTCCCCTCTATCGCTAGTCAATTGCGCTCGACAATGGTTTATGCCTTACCGGGAGAAGACGCAATCAAGAACGCCGAAACTAGAAGGGTATGGTATATGTCTGGAGGGGGCGATTGCCGCTCGACTAGCGGTGGAATCAGCCAGGCTCTGAGGAATAAAACAGGTACGCTTTCTCACATCAGCTCGTACGCACATTCAAGCGGCAATGCATGAGGCTGGAGGGCCTTGGCCTCATGCTGGGCCCTGCACTCCCTGACACCTGTCAGTATCACGGAAGACCGGGCGTACGAGATCACCGCCGGCGAGAAGACCTGTGGGCGACAAACTGCGGTCATACGCCCGTGGAGAATACGTGATGGTAGGACACGTACCAGCACTTGTCACTGGCTCGTCGACTTATGCGTTTGGCGCGCCGCCGCCCTCTCGAGTCCCGTTAACCTCAAAAGGCAAGCGACCGCCACCGGACGGGACACGGTCGTCCTCGCCTCTGCGCGGTGCGGTTCCCTGTCTGCATGCTCCCTTCTTATGCGTCGATATTTCAATGGGCTGGGGACGGCGGCGGGTGGGCTGATACACTCACTCGGAGCCGAGCACCCCAAAACGTGTTGGGGGCGTTGGGCGGGCGGACGGCTGGAGCCCTTGGTGGAGCTTGCGACGTACGCGATGGCGGCGAGCTCGCGCCGCCTCGCGGTGAGGGCGGGGTTAGGAGGGGCAGGGCACAGATCGAGGGCCGACGCCTGGGGCTGGAGTGCGCGTCCTCTGGCGTCGTCCACCACCATGGTTCAGCTGACGACTTCGATGCGGAGACCTCGACCGTTTGACGGCGCTCGATGTCTCGTGCTCCTTGGTCTCGTCCAACCATCCTCGGCCCTTCACATTCAATGCCACGTCGCAGGCACTGCATCAAACGTCCGCGTCAGCACGAGCTCGGGAGTCAGGAGGACGACATGGGTGCACAAACTCCCGCTGTCTACTCCGCCACGCCAACATTGAAACCTCGCACTCCGCATCGACCGCGACCTCGACCACCCCGCTATCGGACTAGGACACGGAGAATTGCGCAACAGCATGGCGACAGCTGCCTCAGGAAGCCTCGGTCACTTGTCATCGTCAGTTCATCTTCCCACCGTTTACGTCCCGACACCCTTCTCTGTGCGCCAAGCGATCCCATCCTCGTCCCGAAAGGCGTGTATATTGGCAGATAGGGCTGCTGTTCGACACGAGGGGAGGGCCAGGCAGGAGGACACGGCGTATTACGCTGTCGCTTCAGGGCGCAAGCGACCTCCTCCCTGGCACCGTCGGCGTTCCGGCTGCAGATGGTTGCCAATCGTTACGTCGTCGTCCGCCACGGGGCCACGGTGCGTCGCCATATAGACTTCCCCGTCCCAGTCTACCACAACATTGGTGAGCGGAGAACGGGAGGTCACAGGGCCCTAGTGCCAGTATCAGCTGGATGTGAGACACGGCATGACATTCCCTCGTACGTACCACGGTTAGGCATTACACGAACTGCGCCCGCTGACAGTTTATCGGGCCACTACACAGCGCTGCCCATTGTGGCTGCTTTCGTAGGGTCGAGAACCTCGTGCTAGCGTGGCCAGTCCCCCGATCGAACGAGCGTTCTATCTGCATTCCCCCGGTCATGACCTTCGGCCTCGTCGTGCGATAAACGTACCCTCGAGCGTCCACGCTGCCAATGTGAAGGGCGCAAATCCCGCGAAGGTCGTCGGCAGGGCAAGAACCTCAAGAGAGTTGGCCCGGCATAGCAAAGAAGCTGCATGTGAGGGCGCCAGGACCGGTGAGCGTTTCCGCGAAGCAGGGGCCCAGAGTCCCAAGGTGAGAGCGAACGCTGACCACCGGGTGTGTAGGTATTATTGTCGCTCGCTCTGTGAGATGAAGTCAGCCGCGCGAGGCGGAGATCACCCAACTCCACCTATCCACTCGCGTCGTCGCCACCTCCGCCTCATCAGCGTCATCGATGGCTCCCCGCCCCGACGCACAGCACGATCCCGACGCCATAGGCCGCCTGCTCCTCCCTGGAATGGGGATATGCCTCGTACGGCCGTGGACACCGCACCGGGTATCAGCGAGGGGCGTGTCATTGGACGCGCCGAAAATACGAACCTACAACCTCCGGGTCGACGATACGGTGCGAAGCCTACGCTCCGCCCGCCTTCTCTCGCTCGCCGGGCACGCTGGCCGAGCACGACGCGGAGATCCGCGGCACCCCGCCATGATCTGCCAGGCCGGAAGTGAGTGCCACGCCGCGCAGGGAGACGCACGCACCCGCCGCCGCACGAACCTCAGGCTGTCGGCACGCCGCGCCCGGCTCCAGCGCACCCAGCGCATCCTGCCTTCCTCGCGTCACTTTAGCTCCTTGCTCGCTCCGTCGACAGCTCCTGCAGCGACCGGGAGCGAGGCTCCCCACACGGCGCCCAGCTGCCACCGCTGCGCGCCTGGCCGGGAGGGGCGCCGCGAAGATCGAGTCATGGGCCCTGGCAGGGCCGCTGAGAACGCACGGAAGGCTGGCATGCGGCGCGCCGCTGGTCACGATCGTCGCACGCACGCCCGGCACCCACTCGCAGCAGCCCGCCGAAGCCAGGGCCTGCGGCCTACGCAGCACGAAGTGCGAACCCATCGCGCGCATCGTGCATATCCGAAGAGCAGCAGGAGCGCAAGCGAGCAAGCAGAGCAGGTGTCCGACCGTCCTCAGTCCGGGGGTGCGGGCCTAGCGTTCGACGCGTCCCGTCCGACGCGAGCCGCCGTCGCCCGTCGCGACTGGCGAGAGCGCGGGAGCCCAGCTGCACAGCACGTCTAACAGCACTTCCAGCGGCCCCTCCGCGCCCGCCTCGCGCTCCGTCACGGTCCAGTCGCCAGGCTCCTACGCCCCCCTAATGCCAGTGCCCGCGGCGCCTCGCCTCGCTGCCGCCCCGGGATCGTCCATCGCCCGCGGCTCAATCGATTCGACGTGCTCTCGCCGCCGGCCTGATGTCGATGGTCATCCGCCCCCCCCCCCACCCGGCGGCATTCCCTATTCCCAGCCCTCCAGCGCGCGCGCGGAGCGTCGATTTGCGCGGCGCTGGCCCGCAACACAGCGGCCGTCCTCCGCGTCGCCACCGCGCTCCGCCCGCCGTCCCGACCTCCCGGGTCCTATCTCGCTTGGCGCGCGGGTGCGCCCCGGGGCTCTGGCGACGGCTTCGCGCGCGTCGCGATCGGGACGTGCGCCGCTGCTCCTGCTGCTGGCCCAACGGGGGTCCACAACGATCGTGGCGAGCATCATACATCAGCGGCGCGATCGTTACTTTGACGTGCATGTTCGCGTGTGCCTCACGTACTTAGCTGGCACCATGCTCGATCTGTCATACTATCACGAGAATGTACATAGACATCACCGAATATATTTATTATCTCACACTCTCGAGGGCGGGCGAATATTATTAGGAGGACACCGACGGAATACACATTCACGAGACACTCGAAACAAGTTTACACAACGCAAGCAGACGACGACAGGAGTATTGTACAAGGACACATCCGACGATACCGACAGAACAGAACAGAGCAAGAAGTCGCAAGAGGAGTCAGTAAAGGAGAGCATATGGAGGAGGGAGGCATAGATGACGTAGACCACTACAAAGATACCGTTCGTATGTTCAGCCGAAGCCGCGCGCATACCTGTGTCCGAGGACTTCGCGCGCGCCGCCACGCTCACTCTACTTGGCGGGGGCGCCCGCGAGCGCCTCAGTCATGCGGGGGTGCTCGACGCGCCCGTCGCGGCGCGGGTCGATCATCTGCGGGGGGCCGACCTCAACGCCCGGCCCGCGGGAGGGCGGCTTCGGGTACAGCTGGGGGTACGGGGCGTAGTGGTGGGCGGGAGCCATCTGGACCTGCTGGTCCGGGCGCGGAGGGTGGGGTGCCATCATGTACGGGCCTGCCGCGTAAGCCTGGGGCGGCGGGTAGATGAAAGTCGGGTAGAACTGGGGGTGGGGGGCGTAGCCGACGGGCTCGCCGTCCTGGCCTGTAGGGGGAGGGTGGGGCGCCGGGATGGGCGCGTAGAAGAACGGCTGAGGGTAGTAGACGGGCGTCTCCCCGGGTTTAGCAGCGGCGGGGACGGGGTACTGGGGGTAGATCCCCTGGGGGTAGGAAACCGGTGCAACGTAGGACATGGGGGGCGTCGGGCTCGCGACGTGAGCGGCGACGGCCGGCGGGATGGCCATGCCTTGTTGCACAGCAACGTCGACCTGCTGCTGGTCGACGTTGGCGGCTGCGAGGCGAGTTAGCATCGAGGAAACGCGCCATCCCCACGCACCAGAGAAAGGGCAAGGACGAGGACGGACGAAGAAACGTTACTCACTTTTTCCATCGCGCTTCTTGTAAGGCCCTCGCTTGATCCCCTTCTGACGCTCCTTGCGCTGGGAGTCGATGCACTCCTCGGCGATGCCGTAGCGCACGCAGCGGAGGCACGGGCGGGCGTCGTCGCACTTCTTGCACGCCTTCTGGCAGTTGGTGCAGGCGTTCTTGACCTGGCGGCGCTTCGTGCGGGTAGGCTGGGCGGGGGCCAAGCCAGGGGGGAAGGGGTACATGTGCATCGGCATGGAGGCCGAGTACGTGATGGGGTGCATGGTCATCTGGGGCTGGACGGAGTCGGAGGGGGGCGGGGAGGGCTGCTGCTGCTGCTGTTGGTGCTGGGCGTCGGGCTCGGAGTTGGTATCACCCATCGCGGCGAAAGGAGGGGAGGGGTGGGAGGCGGAAGGGGGATAAGAGGGCACTGATATAGCGGGCGGGGGAGGCAGGAGGCTGGGAAGCGGGCGCGGGCTTTGGCACTGTTGGCCCTTGGGAGACACACGTGTCGAGAAGCCTCACGGAAGGGGGCCGGGGGGTTAGCGAGGTGAAGAGCCTCGCGCAGGAGGAGCGGCGCTGGGCTGGGGGAAGTGAGTGCCATGGCGGACGACGAGGACGAGGAGAGCGGAAAACATACCGCGACGCGGGGCGTGATGTTGCGGCCGACTCGCTGAGCTCGGGGCGAGAGGGCGTCTCCGACTCAAAGCGGAGGCGGTGGCGGGGAGGGAGAATTGAAAGGCAGCGTGGCCACCCTCGGGCCTTTATCTTTCCCCACCTCGCTTCAATTCCCTCCCTCTCACGCCCCTTCCCTTAGCCTTTCCCATGTACGTAACCATTAGCCTCCCCCTGAGCTTCCCCGACCCACTCCGCGGCAGTGATTTCGCACTCCGCTCCTCGGCTCCTGCCCTGCCGTCCTTCCTTCCCCGACAGCGTCCAGCGCAGGCCCGGCCGGAAACCTTGAGCTTCATGGCCTTTCCCTGACTACACCCGGACGTACGCTCGCTGCGATGGCCTCCCTCTCAGTGGTCAGCGTGCTACTACCCTCGAGCGCAGCCGCAGTATTTAGCACTTTAGCGACAACGCCGCACACCACCCATCATCCCGTCGTCCAGCGAAGCACCCGCAGGATGACGAATAGCTGTCAATGCGCGTATCGTAAATCACGTCTCGTGTGTGCCTACCCCCGCCGACGCCCTCCAGCGCTCCCACCGAACGTTACTGCCGGGCGTCATTCCGGCGAGGCACGCTGCATGCCGCCCGCGTCGACAATGACAGATGCATTTCCTCCTTCGCGGGCGAGCCGCAAACCATGCCCACATCGACGCACAGCCGGCGCAACACCGTGCCCCAGCCGACGTTCTGGCGGTATCTGAACGCTGATGTGAGGAAACTCGCCTGCAGACGATGAGAAAGACGGCAGGCCGTGGACGCGTTAGCAGCACAGCGTGATCCGTGCTGATTACAACTGAGGTCATGGCCTTGCTGCGTCTCGCGGCAACGCTGCACCGGCGAAGTATAGCGACAACGCTCCTCGGCCGCGCGCGCATATATAGCATACGCCGCACGTCCGGGGTGGGCAACGCAGCAGTACTCAGACTGTATGCATCAGACTAGTTGGCAGTGGAGGAGTAGCAGCACGAGCGCCTACACTGCCTTACTGGGAGACAATGGGCGAGACCGCCACAGTGCAAACAGCGGCAAATAACACGAGGCGTTTGTGGACTCGGAAGGAGAATCAGAGCGACATACTCCAGCACACTGGCATCGTCGAGCTCAACGGCCAGTCGGTATCCAGCTTCTTGCTGGTCCTGAGCGTCGTCCCCCCATCCTGTACTCGATAATCTCTCGCCTCTCGACTCTCTGATTCTTTTCTTGTCTTTCCTTTCTTTCCTTCGCTCGTTATCCTCTCTCTCATGTCTGCCCCGTCCTCCCCCATCCCCGGTCAAGTGGCTCAAGAAAAAGGACGCACGAAGAGGAGAGAAAGGCCGCCTGCGCTGGACATCGTAGACTCGAAGGCGGGTTCGGACGGGGATGTACGATACGAGCGCGATGTCGTCAAAGATTCGCGAAAGGTGGCCACGCTTTGCATCTGTTGTCCTGTTGGCTTATCCCGACTGACCGCGGTTCGACAGCCCTTCCTCCAGGTCGTCGGCGCTGAAGACCAGCACACCGATGCTGAGACGGACGGCCCTCGCCCCACGTCGGCCACGTCTTCCCTAGACCCGTACTACTTCGGTGTGCACAGCCCATCCGAGTCTCCAATACCTCCCGTCCCCAGCTTGCCCAAGACCCCCGAAATGCACTCCTACCTGCAACGCGACCCAGTCACGCCTGGAAGGGACCCTGCGGCCATCGACCGGCGCACGCTGGTCGGGGTTGGTGAACTTGCTACCCCTCGCTGGGCGCGGGGAGCCCGTAACGACGACTCCGATTTCGTGCCCCAGGAGCGTGTGGAGGAGGTCAAGGAGGAGGAAGGGGCGGAAGAGGAAGGATACGATGATGGCCAGGAGCGGGATCACCCTGACAGCCCTTGGACGATCGAGGCTGTGGACGGAGAGCAGGATGAGCAGGACGAGGTGCGTTGCCAGAGCTTCCTGTCTCCTTAACGCCGACCCACCGCTGAACTGCGGCTTTTGCAGCTCATGGATGTCAAGCCCATCAGCCGGCCTTTACGCAGTCAACGGTCGGTGGCGGATGAGAGTGGTGGCGAGGAGATCCTGTATCCTCGTCATCCACAGGTGCACGCCGAGGATGTCCCCCCGCCGCCCAAGCCATACTCCCACAACACCGAGGCGTTAGCAGCGGCTGCGTTGGACTCTCCCATCGACAACACGTCACCACCAAGTTCCTTCGCATCCCCAGCACACCGCGCGAGAAAGCGTACCTCGGAGGAGTTCGAGCTGGACAACTCCGGCGCTCTCATCTCAAAGCATTCACCGAATGCTACGCCAAGCGCAGTGAAGGACAAGGACAAGGTGCGGCGACACAGGAGTCTGGGGGTTGGTATGCCTGCCCCGGCCACGCCGAAGGACAAGCTGAAGGAGCGCAGGAGGGACACGCTGTCGCTCAGCGTACGGCATTCGCGTCAGACTTCGGGTGGTTCGTCATCATCGAGCCACGGCGAGCCCCTGCACTCGCGGCGCATGCACAACTCCGACTTTTCTCACCTCCCCCCATCCCCGTCATCGTCATCCATCCAGCAGTTTCTCAAGCAGGGCGGCAACACCAGCAGCTCCGCGTCGTCGCCCCTCCACCCGCAAGCGCATCTCGCCTCCAACGTCGCCCACTCGCTTCTGCGCGGCACGCAGGAGGGCTGGTCCGATTTGGACGATCAGACGACCATGGAGGCGCTCAGGAAGCTGGACGGGTTGTCCAGCAAGACTGCACGTGCCCGCTCTAGCATCGGCGGTCACAGCAGGATGGGCAGCACTAGCCGACCAGGTACTCCTGCCAAAGCTACCGCCACCACCCAGTGGGAGGGTATCGAAGGCGGACGCAGCAGCAAGCGTTCCAGCATGCACGCATCGCTCAGCGGGAAGGAGAAGTCGAGGGACAGTGCTCACCGA